>JBBBDQ010000175.1:8022500-8072500 GCA_037127315.1 Ascarosepion bandense | reverse complement strand
GGTGATCAACCAATTCAATGCCAGTCCTGCACAGCAACCATTGAAACCAAAAACTTGTGTCCTAGACCATTGTCCTGATAAAACAAAACTCCTTTCATTAGTTTTCCTGAACATTTGGTTTTGATAGTTTTTTTAAAACTCTTTCATCAAGTTGGCATCGTACTCTCCATTGATGGTGTGGCCCTTTTGAAGATAATAAATACTATGCCTTTTGCATTCAAAATAAACCTGAAACCAACACCTTCTCTGCAAAAGAAATTAACATAACCTTCTTTGGGGCATTGGAAGAGGGGTGTTTCCACTGCCTGGATTGTTTTTTTTTTTGTCTCTGGCTCAAAGTGATGAACCCAACACTCATCCTGGGTTAGAAAACTTTCAAGGAAACCAGCTGAATCTACCACAAACTGTTATGGGACCTACCCTTTTTGGACTATAATGAACTCTTCCTATTATTATGAATACAAAGAGAATATGCCTCTTGGGTTGAAGTTGGGTTGAGTCACCCCAGTCTAAAACTTGGCAGTCAGACTGACGTGTAACACTCTTGTATTTGTTTTCCATTTTATATATATGTTTCACCAATTCCTGAGTTCGAGTTTTCTTCCAGACCTATTCTGGGTCCACAACACAAACAATATCAGATTCTCCCATGATGGAATCAGATTTCTGTGCTTTTGACCAAATGTCAGAAGTCATAGCACTCACCAAGCAGAAACTTTCATCATACCAAGTTCATTGTGCAGAATATTCTCAAATTACCCACAGAATATTCTAATAGCATTGACTGTTTAATTCATTGTCATCCATCACCATGTGGTAAACACAATCAGTGTTTTCCTTGGATGTGAGATCTGCAGGATGTCCAGACCTTGAGCTATCTTCAGGATTTTCTCTTCCCTCTGTAAATTCAGCTGCCTACTTTTGAACTATTGATAAATCTGGAGGTTCATCCACTATCGTACCAAACATGTCCACAGAAATGTCCTTGGGTGTTAAATTCTTTTTCTAGAGATAACACCACAATGCCAAATTTGGTACATTTTCAAAAGAATTCACTATTAGTTACATCTAAAGTTTTTTTTGAATAGTCAAATATCAGTTTATCTTGAAAGAAACAGTGCAGTTATTGATAAGAAGTGCGGAAATTAATGCCTGCAAGATTTCACAGCTTGTTGTGGAAATGAAGAAATGAGGGACCTGGAAAGGCAGAACTGTAGCTGTTGCTGTTACTTCTGTAGGGTTAATCATCTTACTTTGGTCAAATAAATGTATAATTTATTTACATATGTACAAAACATAAACTGCTATCTGGTGCTGCTGTGAAGGGAGAGAAAGAAAAGAAAAAGAGAAGGCAAAAGAGTATCAGTTGCTGTCAGTTGATGTCCTGTGTCAATGGCAAAATTGATGGTAAGGGGGAGCTTGTCATTCAACCCTGAAGCTATGTCTCTGCATGACTCTCATTTACCCCTCTGTCTGATGTTTAATTCATACAGGGGTGGGGTTTATAACAAGACTATGACTAAAGTTTGTATAGACTTGCTACTTTTTCTTGGTTCCTCTTCTTTGATTATCTCTTCAGTTGGTAAACAATTTCGATTTTTATTATTCAGTATATTTTTTTAACATTGGCTCGCTAAATGAGTAATGAAAAATAATTATTTCTTTATAGGAATACGTCGATCCCATGCACAGAACTCAAATCTGTTATTCTACTTTGGTCATCAAGCAGTCAACATCCGGTTAAACAGAAAAATGTAAGAAACACGACAAGCTCTAGCCTCACTCTTAAATAACCAGCTTGTGATCTTTTCAGTCTACTTTGCTTAAAACTTAGGAAAACCATTTGTTCTGCAAGTTTGAAAATCAAAATGCAAGTCTTATAATCATTTATTATCGAGCCTTTCTTATTTAATTTTTGAAATATTCATAATGTCTAATATTTCAAAGCATATGTTTTCTTCAGAATTTGTAATAACTTCTTTTTTTAATCATTTCACCCCAAGCAAGGCAATAAAGCTACTAAAACACAAAGGTTAGTGAGATACATACACTATTACTATACACTGGAAGCAGGTAGGTAGAAGCTGATCTTAAAATCAGCTTCCCTATCCATTTACTAATAGCATTTATAAAATTTGTAACAATGTAATATATATATATATATATATATATATATATATATATATATACTCTTTGACTAATATTTGACATTTATGAGCAACATTTATAAAAATTTTATATACACTCTTTGACTAATATTTGACTTTTATGAGCAACATTTATAATAGTGTAATATACACACTTTGACTAATAATTAATATGAGTAATATTTATAACAATGTAATATACACTCTTTGACTAATATTTGACTTTTATGAGCAATATTTATAAAAATTTAATATTTAACTGCCTTGGAAAAATCTATTCTCATTAATTTCTTTAGAAATATTTGCTTTCAAATATATGTGCTGAGCTCCTTAGGTAATGCTGTAGTAAGTTCAAACATCTCTGGAAGCTCTATCGCTGAGTTCTTGTTTGAGACTAATCTCAGTTTATTTACATTACTTGCATATGTACTGTTGTCCTCATCTTTATTGTTGCTATCGGCTGTTGTTCCCTCCAGCCTTCATCATGGAAAGTTTTAGGGGAATTCAAACTGAACTCCTTTTTAATCTAGAGTGGGCCGGTATAGAATATTCTTGAGATATCTCATGTAATTCTAATGCAGTACTGATCAGTTATTGCTTGCTTTATTTCTAAGTACACACTGCCTGGCCCGGGAACTGAACTCGCAATTACTATGTTACTAAATTCATAAACCAAGAATTTTAATCCATTAGGCTATGGGACAGTTCTGAGTGAGAACTTGTAGCTGTAAACCTAAACTATTTGCTGATGAGTGTTGCTACTAATTGTTAAACTTGAGTGCACTCATCAAGGGTTTGCTTTGCTGCTACTGATTCTTGCTGTCGGTTCGCTTTATCACTTTGTTGATTAATACTGGATGAAGGCCAGAAAACTGGAAAGCAAACCGGCTGAAATATTTTGAGGGCAGTAGTTCACATGCAAATAATGTCAATATTAATAACTCCTCACCCCAAATATTCAAACAGATATAATCTTAGTTTAGTATAACATTAAGTTACTACTGCTTAATGAGTTTGGTCCTCACTGAGTGCTCCACACAATAACTTGTACCAAACTTAGATTAGGCTTAGTAAATAACCACTACATTTTTAGTGTGTTCAATCCTCACTGAGGTCCTGGGAATAACGGTAAACTGCATCCGGCAACAAGGCCTCTGATTGGGAGGTTGTGAGGAGCATTGAACCACCTCTTAATTGCTGTTGTTCTCAGGTCCACCCTGACCCAAAGTGGTAGCACCTGTTAGAATCCCAGCTATGGGCAAATAGTTAAGACCTAAACTGGGGTCAAAACACTATTAAAGTATAAAAATACACTTATATATATATATATATATATATATATATATATATAAAAATAGACTTTTATAGGAAAATATGCATTCTTAAAGGAAAAATATTGCCAACAATACATTTTTGAAGAAAAAAATATGACCATAACACATTTTTTGAAGGAAAAAAATTCTCAGCAAAACATTTTTAATACAAAACTAGAAGACATTTTTAGTTTTTTAAAATAAAAAAGAATAAAAACAAAAAATTTTCATTAAAACCTGGCTAAATCAACCTTCTCACTATAACCAAACATTAAAAAAAAATACCTTAAAACCCTACCTTTTTGGCATTAAATAACCTACAGAGGTTGATATGCCATTAAACAAAACTCAAACTCAAATCCTCACTGGGTGTCCCACTTCCAAAATTTTATGCCAGCTCAAGCACACAAACATAATGTGAGCTGTAATTGAAGAGATCTTTCTCCAAAGTTTCGAGATGAAGAATTATCATCATATACTGATTTACTTTGACATGTACTTTCATCTTGGTTGGTGTATTCACAATGATTTGACTATTGTACCCTCCAGCTACCTTCAGGTTTCTATCATAGCTTCAAGTAACCTTCTGAGAAATTTCAAGCGGAACACTTTATTCGGTCCCCTCGAGTAGATTTTTCCATCCCGCTGTCTGTACTTTAGAGAGAAAATTAATTCAGAAGAATTAACAATTATCTCCTTGCAGGCTCTGAAGAATGAGAAAACCTACCCCATGGCTGGAATAAAGTGTTAATTTCAAAATTCCCAGGTTAGCAAATACAAGAGACACTAAAAGATGATACAACATAGAAATTGTTGTGGCTATAACAACCAACTTGATGATATTAGTCCAAGTGATTCAGTGTATAACATATATTTATAGTAGTTTGCAAAAGTCATTGGTATTCTTTATTTGATTTTAGCAACATTAAAATAAGCCTTTTTGGTATTTATTTCTTATTCTTATTCTTCAGTGTGCTGTGTTCCTTTAGAACAAAGTAGATCATAGCTCTCCAAACCTTCCTGTTCTTTGTAGGGTTCAATAAATCTTGTCTTATTGCCATCTCTCCCAAACCCTGATCCAGTATCTGTTCGCTGAAGCTTGCCAGGTTATGCATTGTTTTCTTCTCTTCCTCTTGTTTTCAGCAAGTCACGGCTCTCCTCCACTTCCTGTTCTTTGTAGCTTTCAATAAATCTTGTCTTTCACTATCTCTACAAAACCCAACTCTGGCATCTGTTCAGTGAAGCTTGCCAGATTATGCGTTGTTTTCTTATCTCTTTCTGATATTAAGTATAGGTTTCATTTTTATTTCCATTTTTTCTAAAAGTTCATTGTTGCTCATAGATTCAGCCCATGGTATTCTCAGCATCCTTCTGTAGAGCTACATTTCTGTTGCTTCAAGTCTCTTCTTCATCTGAGAGGAGATTATCCAGCATTCACTTTCATATAAAAGGATGGATATTACATTAGAATTCAGAACTCTTTTCTTTGTTTCTAACAATATTTTCCTATTTCTTAATACTTTTCTTAACTTTTTTCTCTCTCAATACACCTTCAGATTTCAGTATCGCACTTCCTGCTGTATTACACTGCTGCTTGAAAACAATGACCATCTTGAGAAACAATGACGACACTGGTGTGAAGTAGGAGGTTAACTGGAGAGAGATCTCACACACACAGGAGTTGGTGGGGAATCGTTAGCTAGCTGTTCTCTGTTTTTTCTTCTGTTCTTCTTTGGCCAGAAACCCCAGACTTATATAAACCAAAATTCTTGCATATTTTGGCATTTTCAGACTGTTGCTCAATTGACGTCATCTACAGCCAGATACATCTAGCAATCATCTTTGCCAGTTATCGCTTTTCAAGCTGATTGTCGCCTGTGTTTCTGTTTTTGATGTCTTACCCTGCCACCACCATCTGCGGTCGGATTTTTTTGTCAGACATATCTTTGTTGGTTATTGCCTTTCAAATCTTTGTTGTTACGCTCCACTGCCACTATCCATGGCCAGAATATATTTGTTAATCATATCTTTACTGTTCAAGGTAGTATATTACATTTCCATTCTTTGTTAAAACACTCCCAGATATTTAAAATTTTGTACTTGTTTAATTTCAGTATCTCCAATTTGTAATTAGCATGTTGGGCTATCCATTTTATTACCAATCATGCATTCTGTCTTCTTTTAATTGATACTTAGTCCTTTTCTCTCACTTTCCTTGACTACCTTCTGTAGGAGTTGTTAAAGTTTTTTTTCTATGTCTAGTATCAACACTGTATCATTGCACATGTTGTTAATATTGCGGACATGAACTATCAATTCTGGTAGGGCTTTTAATTTTCTCAGAATCCCCTCATTGTAAATTGAATGTGTCTGGTATGAAGATACATCCTTGCCTTACATTTCTTTTAATTTTTTTATATTTACTGAACTCATATGCAGGTTGTTTGCTATGAATATATGTTCTTGATTATTGTAATATTTTTTTCTAAATATCAAGGTTAACTAGCAGTTCCAACAGATTTTGTGTCAAACTTTAGCAAATGCTTTTGCATAATCTATAAAACATGGGTATACTTCTGCAATTGTATTTCTATTTCTGACACCATTCTAAGCATAAATGCTGCATCCCATGTTCCATTGTCTTTAATGAATTCACGCTGTTCTTGTCCTTTTTCTGGTTTGATTCTACTGCACATTCTATTCATCAGAATTTGGATGATAAGTTTTGTTATGTGGCTCATTTGAATCATTGTCTGATGAAATTCAAATTCATTTGCACCTGTCTATGAAAACAAGTCTACTTAGCTCTTTCATTATATCACCATTGTTGAATATTTAATTTATTATATCTATATATATATTATTATATCTATATATATTATTATATCTATATATTATTATATCTATGATCTTGTCAATACTGAAATGAAAGTGGGCTCCCTGTGCAGGGCCCGGAAGTTTTCCCCACCTGAAACTATTCTGCACATATACAAATCTACCATCCGCCCATGTATTGAATATTGCTGCCATATCTGGTCGGGTGCCCCTGCTGCTCTCCTTGGGCTTCTTGACAAAATACAAAGGAGGATCTGTAACGTGGTTGATACTGACTTGGCAGACCGGCTGCAGCCGCTCTCACACCGGCGTGATGTAGCTTCCCTGTGCCTCTTCTACAACTACTTTCATGGCTTCTGCTCCGATGAGCTTAGAGCACTGGTGCCGCCTAAGCACGAATTTACACGAGATACTAGATTGGCAACTAGGTCCCACACTTTTACAGTTAAACAAATAAGATGTAACCGTAAATTCTACTCCAACAGCTTCTTTTCTCGCGCTTCCCGCCTGTGGAACTCCCTTCCACAAGTCTGCTTTCCCGACAGTTACAATCTCCAGGTGTTTAAATGTAGGGTCAATAGACACCTCCTATCACACTAACTCCCAACTATTCTCACAACACTCTCATCTACCCAACCCTCATTCTCGGTATCCTCACCCGCCTATCACCCACCCTCTGTTATTTCCTATATTTAATCAGCCTTTCTCCACTCCACGTAGCCCCCTGCACAGTAGTGGCAGTGACATGCCTTGCTCGGGGTGAAACGCTTATAAAAAAAAAAAAAATCTAAGGCCGCCAGCAACTCTATTTCAATTCTATTTAGTTCTAATGCTAATTTCACTTCAGATTTCAATGTTTATTGTCTATAGTGTTTCTGTATATTTCTGGTTGTCCTCATTCTATGTGGAAGTGCTTTTCAATGTATTCATTCCATCTCTTAAGTAATTTTTTTCTTAAATATTAGTGTCCCATCATTGGATTTCTGTTGATGAGTACATCTCTTGCCCTCTTTTCTGATCCTTTTATTCATTTTCTGCTTCATTTCCGATACACATTCTTTTTATTTCTGTACATTTTTTTGTTGAGCCATTCCTTTTTAGCCTGTCTGCATTAGTCCCTAATTTATTTGCTCAGAGTCTTATATTCTGTACCATACATAGGTGATATATCCCGGGAGGGGATAATCAGGGAAAAGAATAGTGCAAGAATAATACTTAACACTGAAGATAGATTATAAGAGATTTGTTATACCACAGTACAATAAACCAATAGACATACAAGAACACCAATGAATAGTAACAGGTATAACAATCATGTAGAAAATGTCTCTGCCTAGGATGTATGCATCCGTCTAATGAAGAATGCTGTGGTCTAGTGACGTATGCTCCCGTCTAGTGATGTACGCTGCTAGTTTGCTCTAGCCACAGTCTTTTATAGACCGAACCATATCCATTCCGGGGTAGGATAGGATATTCCTTTACAACAATAGGCATTGTTTTCGTCTCCTCATCATTCTGAGAAATTCATATCATCTATTTTTTCTATGTCTATTTTCCTTTGGGATGAGCTTGATTTCTGATGTTGCTAAGGCTTCTTTTAATTTGTCCCACTTCAAGTTTTCATTCTCCTTTCGTTCATTGTATCCATTTTTCACACTGTCCATATATTTTTTTCTTTCAATTTGAGTAACTCAGGAGTGTGTCGAATTGAAAATACATTCAGCAAATAGAAATACAATTAAATACAACACAAAAAATCCCAAATGCCTGTCATTCTGTGAATTGAAATTTGGGTGCTGCTTTGGCCCTTTTCAATTTTCATCATAGCTGATTCATGAAAATACATTCAGCAAATAGAAATACAATTAAATACAACATAAAAAATCCCAAATGCCCGTCATTCTGTGAATTGAAATTTGGGTGCTGCTTTGGCCCTTTTCAATTTTCATCATAGCTGATTCATGAAAATACATTCAGCAGATAGAAATACAATTAAATACAACATAAAAAATCCCAAATGCCCATCATTCTGTGAATTGAAATTTGGGTGCTGCTTTGGCCCTTTTCAATTTTCATCATAGCTGATTCATGAAAATACATTCAGCAGATAGAAATACAATTAAATACAACACAAAAAGTCCCAAATGCCTGTCGTTCAGTGAGCTAAAATCAATATTTATTTTGATCTCACTTTTAATAGAGAACAGCTCAAAATCTCTTAGATCGACAGACTTCAAATGCTCTTAATCTTCAGGTAAATTGCACAGGAATACTTTCAAAGCTTCCTGGAGCAATTCTTCAGAATTATATATCTTTTCTTCTTTTCTCAATCTGGGTTGTCCAAGACTATTTCTGTAATAATTCTTCTTCTACAAGGTACAATGGGAAAATTGTCACCATTTCACATTCTTAGTGTTATTAGTGTGTTATTTGTTTTTGTCAAGTGCGCAGAATAGTAGGATCAGTTGGGCACCTTCTTTGGCAAAAGGAGCACTATGACACAATTCACTCTGCTGGAAATTTGGAAACACTTTCCTGTACTGCTTGGTAATTTCACAGGAAGTTCCAACACAAGTATTTCAGAGTGTTGCTGTGTCAATCTGAAAACAGTGCAGAGTATTCAGAAAGAGCTAGATGATATATCCAGTCAACTTCATGATGCTTGGAGTGATCTCTAGTGATGGCAATGTTATGCCTCCATTCATCTTCCCACAGAGCCTCAGACTTAATGTAGGCCTTGAGGAGGTGGTTCTGATCTGCTACACAAGCAGAAGAACCCAGTCATGGCTGTCAAGAAAAATTCTGCAACCGCATCACCCCTCACATCTGGTCACCTAACTTTCCAGACTTCAACCCACTTAGTTATTAGTGCAGTTGATCAAGAGACCAACAATCATCATCATCATCATCATTCTGCATCCTCACCCAAGATAGAACTCACTATGCCCTTCCAGTATTCCCTATTTGTCATAGCTCCTCTAAGGTCTTCCTTGGCGATAGATGTATCTCTGTATATCCTGTCTGGAAAGGTTAATTTACGAGATCGATTGTGAGATGATGGGTGCCTCCATAATACAAACGATGAAACAAGTTCATCTGTGTCACGTGCACAATTCCCAGCAAACTGGACATGTCTCTTTTGAACTAAGGTTGATATTCTTGGTAGGTCTCCATATATCGTTTCTAGAGTTGGGTGGTTGTTTTGCTGAAAGAGTCCAAGTTTCAGATCCATAGAGTAAGATTGGTTGAATAAGTGCACGAAAAACTTGAATTTTGATCTTACCAACAAAACTCTTTTTAACACAAAAGATGAACTGAAGGCAAGGATTATGTACTGTCTTCCTTCATGATGTGAGCTATTATGGTTCTCCCTACCCTCCTATCTTTTGTAGTTTTTAGAAATGTTTATCTCTTTGCCATCACCCCCAAATTTTTTCCATCATCAATTTACACAGGCTTGTCTGTTAAGTTCCCCACTGCCTTTCCCTGTCTGTTTTGCCCAATGTGTGCTGTTAGTGTCAGATTTTCCAAACCTTCTTTTCTCATTCTGCATCTCGGGTTAACCATTATCTCCACCAAATATCCTTATACTGTCTTTTTTATGGTCTTGTGTGTAATTATTTATTTTCCACTTTTCAACTCCTTTCTCACAGACAAGACATCACTTGCCTCTCATTGATCAACCACTATTTCCACCAGTTTTAACGTTGATGGCTAAGACCCACTATGCCACGCCCATTGTAGCAGACCACTCTCTATTTCCACCAGTTTTAACGTTGATGGCTATGACCCACTATGCCACGCCCATTGTAGCAGACCACTCTCATTCCCTTTGTATTTCATTGGTGAGATGTAAGTTCAACTCAAACAACTTCTTCCCATGAACTACTGCTCTGTGGAACTGGTTTTCAACTTCTATTAGTGCTGTGAGTGTCAAATTCTCCAAATCCTCTTTCCTTATTATGTGCCCTAGAAATTAAAGCTTTCTCTTTCTGGTTCCATGTATAAGTGTTTAGGGTTTTGTAAAGTCCAATCATAAGGGTCCTGTCAGCTACTTATTTAATTATCCAAATTGGAATTCACTTTAGGATTACTGTTGTGTTGCAGATAATGCCAATACCAGTCTGAGAATTCCAAACACAAAGAATGGCCTGATAAATGAATCTCTTTATTATACACTGAAATGTTCAAACTTATGTCCTAACTTTGCTTGTTATAGTTTTAATAATTTTACCATTCTTCAGGTGTTTGTTATAGTAAACTTTTGAGAAATTTGAACTAAACCAATGCTCTGTGGGACCCAAGACAAGGATTAGCCATTATCTTTCCCATCTTTCCACATAAACTGTTCTTCTTACTCTGTAATCCTCTACCTTGAGTGACTCAGCAATCTTGTACAGGGTTAACATTGTTATAAGGAAAAAATAAACATCTTATTCAATCTAATGGGGTAAATTGTTATTATTTCACTAGTTCATTGGCTGATATAATTTTTCAATGCAAAAATTTAAAAAAAAATGAAAATCTATTTGTACATTAGAGAATTCATAATACTGTAATCCTAATCCTAACCCCATCACCAGTGATTGAAATCCATCAACCAGATCATTACAGAAAACTCTACCATGCTTTAATGAAGTCTGTAAATTTTTTTCTGACATACTGTTGACTAATGAGGCTCCAAATTTGTCAAGCACTCATTCGAATATGATAATTTCTATCTGAATTTTCAGGATGAGGACTTATCATTATTTACATTGTTTACATTCAGACTATTGTCCTCATCTTTTTTGTTGTTATTACAATGTTTAATTGGTTGTGTCATCAAGCCTTCATTAGGTGTATCTTGATTGGGATAACCTGCAGGGAATTCCAAACTGAACTCATTATTTAAATTTATGGAACAACATTTTAACCTATTAGGCTTTAAGAATTATTTATGCGATTTATATTCAGACTATTGTCCTCATCTTTATTATTATTATCACAATGTTTCAGCTGTTGTACCATCAAGACTTCATCAGGTGTATATCCATCGAGATAACCTACAGGGAATTCTGAAGAGAACCCTTTATTTAATATATAAGGATAGACTGTTCTTTTACCACTGCCCGTGTATAGGGATATCTCCTCTAAGTCTTATTTTTAGTATTGACCCTTCCTATAGGACAGTAGTCAAGTGGATTAAAGCATTGGTCCATAAATTTAGTGATATAGCAATTGTGAGTTCAGTTATTGGGTCAGGCAATGTACACTTAGATTTAATAAAAATAAGTGAGCAATAACTGAACTTATTGAAGAAAGTCTCAAGTGGATGCTTACTTGATTGCCACAATGATAACCTTGTCAAGTCTAGGGTCTACTGCCATCTTTCTTGCATATCCTCATAAATTGCACTTTTTACCTCCTCCTCCTTATATTCATACTACAACCTCATTCAGTAAACCTTTACCATGAGTGGCTCTTGGGCCTTACATTGTAAGATTATAAAAACCACTTTCTCAAAATAATCATACAAAAATATTGGAACATGATAATAATATTTCATTAGGTTACCAAATTGTTAGGGTACTTGTGTTTGTAAAAGCATTGTCTTGTTTATTGAACAAAGATACTTTTTTGTGTAAGGTATAATATATAAGTGGTTTAAACTAATGGATATATATTCCTCAATTTGATATTTACTTTTTATAAAGAGTGCTCAATACAGAAGTAGAGCATTTATAGATATATATTTATTATTATTGTTATAATAATAGCATCATCATCATCATCATTTATCCATCACACCCAATGGTGCATAGGGCAGTAACTTTTTGTTGCTGTTTCTGTAACAAACTGTTTTTTACGGGGTAGAGTTGTTAGCCCTGCGCCAAACCCCCAAACCTGGAGGACCAGTGGATCATTCATTGTCCTTACGTTTACAGCACCTGGTATTCCCAAATGGTCACCCATTTAAGTACTGACCAGGCTCGATGTTGCTTAACTTCAGTGATCGGACGGAAACAGGATCATTCAACACGATATAGCCGTAGACTATAATAATAGCATAGTGCAACTCAAAAGCTATTAAGTTTCAGTGTTCAATACACTATCATCAGGCAATGAAATGTGGTTCATTTACTGGGTCATATATATATATATTGATAAGGAATTTTAAAATAACACAATTTAACTTAAAAATAAAAAGATGCCACCATATTAGATCATTGTATTTATTACATTTTAAAATAATTGTGGATGTAGACCATTGAATATTGGGGCAAAGTATAGCAAAGTTTCCCTGAGAGGAAGTGACATTTGTTTAAATAAGAATGGAACAAAACTTTGGCTAATGTATTATTTTTAGAAGCAATGAAAATTAAAGATAAAAAAATAATAACAATAAAAACATTCACTAAAATTTAGTAATTCTTCATTTAAAATTTAACTTTATGGACCTACATCTATTTCCTTACATAACAAAAAAATTTAAGACTAATATTTTATTTTTTATTATATTATGCTATTATCATGATAATAATAATGACATAATTTCACCCCAAGCAAAGTGGGTTTGCTACTGATGTGCAGGTGGTTACAGTGAGAGAAAAAACAGAGTACTGGGTTTGCTGAAAAAAGGATAAGTGATGGATATATATATAATAACTATAATAATTATAACATTATTAATAGTAACAAAACTAATTCTGCTAATACTAGTAATTATTATAATATAATTAAGTTCGTCTTGAAAAACCCACCGAGAACGAATTCGGAGGGAAAAAGAGGGGAAGTAAAAAAAGAAACAAACGAAGTACATGAACAAAAGTCAAATACTCATAGGAAAGAAAAAAACCCAAGACGAAAACCCAAACACTAAAGCACTCAATAAGAAAGTAGAGCAACAAAGACAAAAAATCTAAGCAACAGCCAATAAACCTACCTAGGTTTCACCCTTCGGCTCATCAGGGTAACCATGATGAGCCGAAGGGTGAAACCTAGGTAGGTTTGTTGGCTCTTGCTTAGATTTTCTGTATATATATATATATATATATATATATATATATATATATATATAATTTTGTTTTTTATTTAAAATTAATTTACATTGTGACATGGAAATTTCTGTTTCAAGATTTTACCTCATCATCAGGCTGTGTTGACTTATTGTTGTGAAAATGATTTACATTTGAATGCATAAAACAATATGCTTGTTATTTAAAGAGTTGATATGGATAGGGGAAGATGTAAAAATTTATGCGTGTGTTTAAATTAACTAATCAAAGTTAAGTTCAACTTTTAAAATTTGAAAATATAGGTTATATTTTTGGGGAAATACAGATTTTCTTCTTTCAATCTTAACAGGAAAGTGTCAGTCAATTGAGCCACCATCTAGACTGTTTTACTTCTGGCTCGATGTATCTATTTTTGTTACAAGATTATTGTCTTAGTTTTCTCTGTATCCCAGCATTTTTTTAAAAGCAAAAAATTAATAAAGAAAACATTTTATATTTTTGATCTGAGTTAAAGGGACCTTTGAGTATGACTATACTATTTTTATTTCGGTTCAAAGTGCATTTTTTTTTTCATGAACTCTTACTTTGTAAAAATTTTAATATCTATTTAATTAATATTGTATTATAAAAAAAAATTCTCGGATATATACTAGATAATGGATATTCTTTTATGAAGAATTTTTTAACCATATTCTAAGTTGAACATTTTACAATGTTTACATATGACATTTATTCCATTAAGTTTATTTAATAGATTTTTATTCTTAAGAAATGTAATAATATGTATTTTTTCATACAGACACAAGGAGTATGGGTTGCTTAAAGACTTACATATGCTAGCCTTTTTTTTAAATTTTCCATTTTATTATAGGAATTTTATTTGTTTCTTTAAATACCAAAAATATTTTGATAGGGATGTTCTATGTCTGTACTTATTATTAAGTGGCAATTCTATGGAGGGGAGCCAAAAGGGAGGGGAGCCAAAAAAAAAGAGCCCCCCACCCCAACAAACACACACACACACACACACTTTTATAAGCTTCAAGCATTTATGAAACTGATCAGTCTCTGATTTTGATAAGATTTTATCTTCAGCACTTTCCCTCTGCATTTTCTTTTTCATTTAGCTTTTTAAGGACACATATAAATACAATATAAATACAATATAAGAACATTACAAGGCCATAACACGAGGGGGAGGAAAACAAAAAAAAAATGCGTAGGGTCTCCGGCTTTCTCTTTTCCAAACTTTTACTCTTATTTTTTTCCTTTTCTCTTTTTTTTTCTTCATTTTTTTTTTTTTCAATTGGAGTAGATAGACTAAACTATTGCCCGGTTCACACTCCACCCACATCTATTGAACAGGTGTTGAGGCTCATCCCTTGTTCCCTGTTTAGGATGTGGTTTCCAGCTTTCTCTCCTCTAATCTTTACACTCTTATGTAGCCCCCGGCATATCAGTAGCATTGCCACCTTGCTCGGGGTGATATGATTAAAAAAATAAAAATAAATAAATAAATGAAAAAGTGTGTTGATAAAATCTTTTTTCATCGAATTCTCAGTACTACCAACATAAATCATTATATTAACACAATGATAGACTGTTGATTCTGTAAGGCACCTGTTTTCCAAAGGACACTTTATAGGGTTTCTACAATTCCATTTATTACTGTTTGAATTATTGATTTCAGTTTTTGGAGGATTTTTATTTTTAATTAGATTTAAATTTTTATTTAAAATATTATTATTATCATTTTTTATAATTTTTCCCAGATTATCCATACAGTTATAACTTAATTTTGGAGTATTTTTATGGAAAATCTTGCTGAATGGATTGTTATTTGGGAAATGTTTCTTAATCAAAGTGAGGAATATTTGACTAATTTACTGTTAACCATTTGGTTGAAAGAGGGTGTATAGCAAAAAACTCTTTCTATTTTTATTTTTTCTTCTGAGGTAGATCTTCTCTTTTACTTACTTAATATCTGGGCTTTTATATCTACTATTTTTTCAGACAATATTATAAAAACTACTGTGCTTATTAAACACGTCTTCATTTGCAAAATTTCTGCTAATTCTATGGATAATGGTACATGCTTTATAATGGATGAAGGAAGGTTAGATTTTGGGTGGATATATAAAAGATGTGTGTTTGTTTTTTTTATATTGTTGGTATATATTATTTTCTAAATCTAAAGTCAAATCAAGGAATTTTTTTTATATTTGTATTAATAGTCATTTTTAAATTAAGGTTTTTAAATTCTCTATATATTAACTTCTTAATTTTATCTATTTTAAAATTTGTGGAATACCTCACTACCATAAGGCCATCATCCCTGTATAATTCCATATCTTCTGTATTTATATCATTAGAGGCTGTAAGATTATATGACAAAAATAAGCCAATCAGATTTGAAGACGCAGCAGAGTCTAAAGATCCCATTTTTGTATCAAAAATTTCCTTGGAATTATTTTTGTTCACTGTTTTTATTATGAATGATAAGCCCTAATGATAAAAAAAAGGAAAAACCAACACTGAATAACATTAATTATAAACGCAGCCACAATGTGCTGACCATTTTTGGAAAATAAAACATTCCTGTAACTTCAGATATATACATAAAAATACCACACTTTCAGTGAAAAATAATAAATAAAAATTGCTCTTGGTAATGGCTAAAAGAAGAGTTAAAAGTCCCTGGATATGCGAATCTTCTGGGCAGCTTTTACGCAACTGGTACCCAGAAAAGAAAACTTACAGGAAACATGTATAAAAGAGGGATTGCTGCCCAAATAGACAATTTTGTCTTCTGGGGCACTTTATCAAGGAAAATGTAAGGATTTTCTTATGTGACAAGTATTCATATATAAGAGTCCATATCTGTAAGAATGTGAAAATATTAATAATTGTTTGCATTTTCTAGCTAAATCTATGTGTATGTTTTCCGTGTCAACAAAACGTAAAACTTTCAGAATGAATAATGACAAAATGAAAATTTTGCTGACTTGTTCCATCCTCTGAGGAACTTTATCAAAGCAAATATATGATTAGTTGTTTTGTAGATAATTATTTTGATCACATGTGATTGATTTTCAAAAGGGATATGGTGTTATACATTGTATCCCATAAATGCTTCGTGATGGAACAAAGAATCCTCCCACCCACTGGAGCGGTAACAAGACACATCTTGAAATTAAAAAAACAAGAGAGAGGACGTTTCTGCCCTTTCTTTTTATACTGTTTTATATAACATCACCTAGAGGATGTTAAAAGTACTCTGACAGATGAAGTATGTGAATCAAACACATTTGTTGTTAAGAAATGGTTTCTTATATGCTATTTTTCTTTGAAAAGTAAAATAATCTGATTTAGGACGAACTGAATTTCACAAATGTTAAAAAAAAATATTTGTTGTCTTCTAACAAAGTGGCTTAGAAACGACTAAATTTGAAGACTACCAATTCTTTTTAGCATTTACCTCTTGAGATTTCTGAAATTTCCAAACAAAAGCTTAATTTCACATTTTGAGGATCTAGCCTATGAATAAATTTTCCTATCCTATATATATATATAAAACAATAATTTTTGAATCACCTCATAGTCTATTTCGGCAGACATAGCTGTCAGTTGTCTGTGGTTGACAAGACAAATGAGTAACATCTTCATCTGCCAAAATAGACTATTTTCTAGATGAGGTGATTTGAAATTTATTGTTTAATAGATATTGGCTCTGTAATTAAATACATTGAGCTCTTTTTGTGGATGATTTTAATATTTTATAATCTTTAACATTATATTACTAGGATCTCCTTGGATTATTTACAAAGGAAAGTTTTTTTTACCATGGATTGTTTACCATTTATATATATATATATATATATATATATATATATATATATATGGAACTTTGTCTGTGTTTGTGTGTGTATGTGTGTGTGTGTGTGTGTGTGTGTGTGTGTCTGTGTGTGTCCGTTACCTAGAGACTCTAACACGGCTGAACCGATTTTCTTGAAAATTGACACATTCGTACTATAAGTGTCTGCGAGTGTTCTTAGCTAGGTTTTGTGTCGAGGCACCCCCGATAAATATCAAAAATCGAAAAAATTGGATTATAGAAGGAGTGGTCCAATTTTAATCAAATTTGATACACTCATAGACAAAGACATAAGAAATGATATTCAGAAGTTTTAAGGTTGCAGTTCTTACAATAGTGCAGAAAATCGATAATATATATATATATATATATATATATATATATATAAAAGCCAAGATGTTTGTGTGTGTGTGTGTGTGTTTATCTGTCTGTATGTTCTTTATACAAATCCACAATTTTATCTGATTCTCACCAAACTTCACACAAATATTCTTTAGGCTGAGTCTGAGCTCCAGGACCATGGATTAGTTTTAAAGCTTTCATTACACCTGAGCAATGCTGGGCTATACTGCTAGTATATATATATATATATATATATAACACTATTTGACACTAAAGGATTAAAAGATAGAAAGAAAGACATCCAGATAAAGTAATGAAGATTTTACTTTTTTTTTTTAAGAAAAAGAAAGGTCTCAGAAACCTGGAGGAATTTCCACAGAGAGGGAGAGTGTAAAAAGGACCATGTGGCTAATATAGACAATTGATTAATTTTGGTACCAGATGAAGATATTTTATACAAGTGAAAAATTGAAAAAATAATAATTTCTCAGTGACTAGCCGAAGTTGACGTCGAATGAGACTGTACTGTAATTGGGGTTGGAAATAAAGATTTCTTTGTGATTGAAGAATTTGATTAATGATTGTCATAAGAAATTGAGAGAGACATTTATTGGAAGTAATACACCAATTTTCAGATCGGTCGTACCCTACATCAGTTTTGAGTGGAAATCCATAGAAGCAGGGGCCCGAAGTGACCAAAGAAGAGTTGCAAAGCGGTTTAGGCTAAAGACACCAGAGATTTGCAGTTGAGATAAGAGACCTCACCACTTGACATCACACGATTGCCTGCCTAAAAAGAACTCCAACTTGAACCTTGTACCAGACTCAGCAGAACCAGCTGAAGTGTTACATTTCAACCATAAACACAAGTTGGGAACATACCTGTCTGCTATGTGTAGATAGAGTTTAACTGCTGGAGCGGATAAGCCTGTACCAAGAATTGAAGATATAAAGTTTTTTTTTTCTAAAGTTTTTTTTTTTCTTTTTGTGACATCCTCATCCCAAATAACTTCATTTGCAGCAGTTCCTGAAGGTTATTTAGCTTCACTCATCTTTGGATCAAATCAAACACAACGGTAAGACAAGATTGGGTGTGGTCCAAGATGATCGATCTATCAATTTGGCTGTGGGAATTAGGCAGACTTAGGACAGAAGTATATATATATGGTAATATTTTTATTATAAGTTCATAATAAAAACATAGTTTACTGCAGCACAAGAGCTGTTGTGTTTTGGTACAATCTTATTAGCATCTCATTGCTTCTTAGATATATGTACGCGTTGCTCATTCCGTAATGAATTAGAGCACTCTGGCTATTGGGCGTGTATAATGATAATGTACGTGCTAAAAAGTCTACCAAGCGCCCATAGCCCAGGGGTAGAATCACCTACTGACACCAATTTGGTCAGGTTTCAATCCTGGGTTAAAAGCAATCGGAATCTAACAGTACTGGCGAGCTGTGATACAGCGAAACAGATCTGTCTGTGGATGACTATTTACGCTCTCACACCCTGATTGAGCACTCAATGGTAGACTTTGAAAAACAGTAGCTACTCTGGCATGTACACATCGCTCATTCCATAATGAATTAGAGCACTCTGGCTATTGGGCGTGTATAATGAGAATGTATGCACTAAAAAGTCTGCTTTCTTCTACCGAGCGCTCATAGCCCAGGGGTAGAATCGCCGACTGACGCCAATTCAGTCAGGTTTCAATCCTGGGTTAAAAGCAATTGGAGTCTAACCGTACTGATGAGCTGTGATGCGGTGAAACAGATCTGTCTGCGGATGACTATATATATATATATATA
This sequence comes from Ascarosepion bandense, assembly GCA_037127315.1. Taxonomy (NCBI): domain Eukaryota; kingdom Metazoa; phylum Mollusca; class Cephalopoda; order Sepiida; family Sepiidae; genus Ascarosepion; species Ascarosepion bandense. The sequence goes on along the minus strand of JBBBDQ010000175.1, from coordinate 8,053,180 downwards.
ATGATTATTATTATTATTATTGGAAGACCAGATTCCTAGTTTCTATGAGTAGAAAATAGAATCCCCACCAGTTATATAACTTATGTCTAGTAGATTCTTATATTAATATAAATTTCCTATCTCAAAAACTTTGCACACACAAGTTTCATTAAAAACAAGTGACAAGGTACTGTGATTAAGCTTTTTAGTTCATTTTTCTGGTGTTCTCATAATTTTCTTCTTTCTGGATATAAATTACATAGAAATTGTCCTAATGTTTTGTATGTCTGAACACTTTCAGCTATACTTTTAGCCATTATTAAGGATGAAATTTATTTTACTTTTAACTGGACGCATGAATTGTTTTATGTAAGTACCAGTTGTTTTTAATGAAATATAATAGAGAATGCTGCTCAAATACACAATTATATTATATTTATCATTAAATTCAAATAAAATTTAGAGGGGAAATAGCCATTTTCAACATGCCATTTTAAGACATGCATTCTCAGCATGAATGAAGAAAAATTCTAAGCCTGGAGACTTGTTCTAATAAAGGAAGCGTTGGAGTATATTAGTTTTTACAGGGTTAAGCTAGCGAAATTTTAGTAATAATTTCTTCTCTGGTAGTGGGAGGTATGTGGCTTGACACTTAAGTTAGTAGTGGTAGGTAGTGGGGAAGTAACTGCTTAGCTAAATTTAAAAAAAAAACGTTATTGTGACTAATTGAAAGAATAGGATAATTATTGTAATTTATACTTATTCCAATGACGGCACATACAATATATTGCAGGTATAGTATATCTGTAAAATTGCAATATAAACACACACACACACACACACACACACACACACACACACACGCACACATAACAAAGGTGAAAAATTTTTCATGCGACTTGAAGGCTTCGTCAAGCAAAAGTGATATTTATGTTAATGTAACAAATGTGCACAAAGAAAAGGGGATTTGAAATTTTAAAGGTGGACATTTTTTTATGTGTTTTGAATATTCGCACTATTTACATTGCTCAAATTGTTGTCATCTTTACTGACACAATCACATCATTTTACACAAAGGTCTGAGATGAGGAATTTTAACTATTTACATTATTTGGTCTTGTTCTCAGCGTTATTGTCACATTCACTTTTTGGATGTTTTATCTACTCTCCTTCTTCAGGATTATCTATAATTCTTAGATAGCATAGTTTAACTATTTACACTATTTACATAGTTTAGACTGTTGTCCTCATTTTTGTTGCTATATTTACAATGTTTCAGTTGTTGTACACCCCAGCCTTCTTCAGGTGATTGCAATTTCAAACTGAGCTCTTTATTTCATTCACCAAGATAGATTGTACTAGTTCCATGAGTCATACAATTTCCAAATGTCTCAGTATCAATTATCTCCCTTCAACTCAAGATTTGTTTTTGTGGTCACCTCTTCAACTTAGAGAGTTGAGTTAAAGAGAGATAACTTTTTTTTTTTTTTTTAATCATTTCACCCCGAGCAAGGCAGAAACGCCACTGATGTGCAGGGGGCTACATAAATGTAAAAAGATTAATTAGAAAAGAGTGAGGAGTACAAACTAGTTAGAAAGGAACAATAGAAAGCTGAGAAAGCAGGTGCGATGACAGATACATAGGTGGAGAGAAAGGGAAGGTTATACGGGGGTGGGGAGAGAGCTAGAGTCCAGTGGTTAGTAGATGAGTATTGACTTTGCATTTAAATTTCTGGAGGTTGTAGCCATCAGGAAAGCAAGAATACGGGAGTGAGTTCCACAGGTGGGAAGTGCGAGAGAAGAAGCTGCAGGAGTAGAACTGTCGTCTGCATTTGGCTAACCTGACTGTGAATGGGTGGGACCCAGTTGCCAGTCTGGTTGCACGAGTAAACACCTGTTGAGGAGGCATCAGTGACTTAAGTTCGTCTGAGCAGAAGCTATGAAAGTATTTATATATATATATATATATATATATATATATATATATATATGGTCAAATAAAAAGAAGACAAGAGGAAAATTCTATTGAACTTGCCTACGTGTTTCGTCCTGTGATGGACTTTATCAAGGCAAAAAGATGAAATGAGCTTTATTCCAAAATATCAATTTGCGCCCCGGTTTATATAAAGTAACTTCTAATTTGAAAAATATATGAGCAGACTCAAATATAATTTTGGGAAGCACTAATATTAATATTTGATAAAATTGAGATCAGCATTCTTCATTGACTATTAGATTCACTTTATTTTTATTGCAAATTTTAAATTCTAAGTTTAACAAATTATTAGATTTAGAAAGTCATTCATAGATTAAACAAGGAAAGGAATTAATACACACATATAAACCTGTCTGCTCACATATTTTTCAAATTAGAAGTTACTTTATTCTGATTGGTCCACACTATGCAACAATGCCTCCCTGATTAAGGGAATTTTGTTTGTTTTTAACCTTTTAAAACCTTTCAATTTGAAATAAGCCTTATCACTTGATAAGACACAAGAACTATTGAAACAAAATAGCTACATTTGTAGTGATATTATAACATATTCATTTTTAATTTCTGAATAAATATTATTAGCTCTACTAAGCACTATTGAGCACTTTTTTTAAGAATAGCGTTTCTTTGTATACTGAATATTATTCCATCCATACCTAACCAATACTTGGTTATATATATATATATATATATATATATATATATTCTCTTAATACCATAGTGGGAAAAGAAAAGCAGCTCAAAAAGAGGCAGTTAACCCTCTAGGGCCATTCGTATCATATTTGATACAGTATTTCCCTATAAGGAAACATTTGGTATTTCCCTATAAGGAAACATTTGCTATTCATTGACTGAGCAGTCAGTACTGCTTTCATTTGAAATTTATAAAATATTTCTCTTAAAAAATTTTTCAGGAAAATATTTCTTTCAAGGCTTGTTTTCATACTGTATCAAATATGATACAAATGGCCCTAGAGGGTTAAAATTTCTATGACTCAACAAGAAAGGAGTGCTTGGCAATTTTGACATTTGCAGGGACGGTAAGTAATCTAACAAGTTTATATAAATGACTGACAGAACAAGGAGTTGGAGGGATGGTGAATAGACAAACATTACAAAAAATTACAAAAAATAGGAAGTTGTAGAGAGTCATGATCACCTAATGAGACATTGTAAATAGAAGAACTGAAAAATAGATTCAGAGACTCACATTTCTAAACTTTATAATATAAAAAAATCAACAAAATACAAGTTTTTATCTCGAAAGTTCTAAGCCTCACCCAGAAAAAGTTGAAAAAACAAGACAGTTTTTCACTATTGTTCAATATAATCCCCCTTGACATCAATGCACTTGGTCTAATGATGTTTAAGCATTGCAATCCCATCACGGAATAAGATGGCATCCTCCTTCATGACACATACGATTTCATCATTGTTTCCAAAATGGCAACCACTCAGGTGGGATTTGAGAAAGAGTCAGATGGAGCTAAGTCTGGTGATTAAGGAGAATGGAGTAGCAATTCAAAGCCACAGTTGGCTGATTCAGCTTCTGTAATATGAGCAATGTAAATGTAGCATTATCCTGGAGCTAGAGCACACCTACCCTCAACTTCCCTCTACATTTCAACTTGTTTATTTCAGGGTTTTTTTTTTTTATCATCTCACCCCAAGCAAGGCATTCCACTGCCACTATTGCGCATGGGGCTACATAGGGGAAGGTAAAGAGAAGGAGTGGTTAGACATAGGGAATGTCAGGAGAAAGGTGACAGATGAGTAAGGATAGCGAGGATGAGGGTTAGGCAGATGGGAAGAGTGCTTGATAGAATGGGAGCAGGTTAGTGTGTTAGGAGGTGTCTATTGACCTTACATTTAAACTCCTGGAGATTGTAGCCGTCAGGGAAGCAATCGTGTGGAAGAGAATTCCACAGTCGGGAAGTGCGAGGAAAGAAACTGTTGGAGTAGAAGTTACGGCTGCATTTTATCAGTTTCACTGTAAAAGGGTGGGATCTAGTTGCTAATCTAGTATCTCGTGCAAATTCGTATTTAGGGGGCACCAGTGATCTAAGTTCATCGGAGCAGAAGCCGTGAAAGTATTTATAGAAGAGACACAGGGAAGCCATGTCACACCGGTGGGAGAGAGACTGCAGGCGGTCTGCCAAGTCGGTATCTATGACATTACAGACCCTCCTCTGAACCTTATCAAGAAGCCCGAGGAGAACAGCAGGGGCACCCGACCAGATATGGCAGCAGTATTCAATGCACGGGCGGATGGTAGATTTGTAAACGTGCAGGATAGATTTAGACGGAAAAAACTTCCGGGCCCTACACAGAGAACCAACTTTCATAGCAGCGGATTTAGCAATGGATTCGATATAGTCATTCCATTTGAGGTCCGCTAAAAGTGTGAGACCAAGGAGGCATAGTGTTTTACTCTCTGGGAGGTAGGTGAGATTGTCGATGATGGTTAATTGAGAGTAGCTTCGTTTTAGAAGCATTAAAATTTACTAGCCATTTCTTACCCCAGTCCAATATAGATTGGAGGTCTTTTTCAATCTCGGCTGCGAGGTTAGCTTTGAGGTGTTTTAATTCTGATGCATTTGCTCTCAATTAGGTTTTTCTCTTGTCCAGGTAGCATATGCTGATTATGTCATCAGAATTCTAAACAATTTAGGCCATCACCTTGCCAACAAATGCTTGAACTTCTTGGAGTGGGTGTATAGAACCAGAGTGTTCCTGTTTGTGTTGAATCTTTGATTCAGGTTCAAAGTGATGAACCCAGGTTTCATAGTCAGCAACTATTCTGCCATGGAAATTCTCAGCATCAGCCTAGAAGCAAGTCATAAGCATCTTGGAAATATCAACCTTCTTTTCAGCTTCTGCTCCAGTGTCAATATTCTTGGGACTCATATTGCAGACGGTTTGCTCACCCCCAGGATCTCAGTTAAAACACCATGGACTGAGCCAGAAATAAAGCCTCCGGGACTTAGCTATCAGCTGGAAAGATATCATATCTGTCATTCAAAACCATACAATAAATGCCATGAGTTTGTTTATGATATATTTTTCAAAATATTATATTAATATGTAATAATTATTGGGGATCAGTTTACTTGTTCATCAGTGTTTAAGGTTTCTTGATTGCTGAGGGTCATCTGTGCTGTCCCAGCTCTGCTTGAATTCCACAGCCCACTTTCTTACAGTCACATAAGAAGGAGGAGTCCTCAGCAAGTGTTTTTACCATGTCCTCATGTATTTCCTTGGGTGTTGTATCTTTCTTTTGCAGCTATTTTGTGACTGCTCAGGCCCTTGTTTTGTCCATTTTTAGATTTGAAATGTTTCACGAACCAAAACAATTTCCATCTCTCTCCTACTGCCATAGCGACGTATACAGTCTACACCTCTCAAGAAAATCTGACCGCTCTCCCATTCCAGCTCTTTATATAGAGCTTGGTACCTCGCCTATGCAAAACACCACGCATTGCATAGACAAGCCAGCTACCAATCACAGTTTCCACGCCTGCCCACCTCCGTTTGCTTTTGGAGTATCAAGTCGACCGACCGACTCATTACAGTTGCACATCTCTCACATTTGTATGTGCCTCACCCACACAGAAATTAAGATAGAAATCTGAATTAGTTTTTCTAGCTTTATAAGAAATGGTAGTATGTTGTCACAACAAAGATTTTATGGCTCTTCTTTCTGATTGAGCCTTTTTGAACAATCCTTATACACATTATAGAGAAACTTGTACTAATATAAGATTCTATTGGACATAAAGTGGGAGGTGATTTCTATTTACATAAACTAGTAAATTGATCTCTTAATAATCTAAATCTATCTAAATCTAAACTTATTTATAAATGGAACTGTGCGTGTGTGTGTGTGTGTGTCCATTACCTATAGACTCCAAAACAGCTGAACCGATTTTCTTGAAAATTTACACAGTTGTACTATAAGCATCTGCGAGTGTTCTTAGCTAGGTTTTGTGTCGAGGTACCCCTGATAAATATCGATAATTCAAAAAATTGGGTTATAGAAGGAGTGGTCCGATTTTAATCAAATTTGATACAGTCATAGACAAAGACATAAGAAACGATATTCAGAAGTTTCAAGGTTGCAGTTCTTACAATAGTGCAGAAAATTGATAATATATATATATATATATATATATATATATAAAAGCTTTCATTACACCTGAGCAACGCCGGGCTATACTCCTAGTTATTACATATTTATATAATATTTTGAAAAATATATTTGAAGACTGACATATGAAGACCTAATAATAGTAAGAATTTAAAATACAACAGTTTTTTATGACATGGTTAAATGCCTATTAATATAAGGTTCTATTAGTAAAAAAACTGGGGATTTGTTTTTGGTTATTTGTAAGTAATAAACTGACTCTTCAGTGATGACTTCATATTAATATAGCTGAAAACATATAAGATTGAAATGTACAAACTTTTTGATTATAATAACTCAACAAAATCTGCTGTCGTTTATTTTGTTTGAATAAACAAATAATAATACAAGATTCTAGTGAACATAAAGTGGGTGATATATTTCCTACCATTATAAAGCAATAAACATCCCGCACCTAATTACTATATATTAATATAATATATATAATCCTCTTTATTATAATAAAGACTAGTGTGTATTTATTTGTCTCTTTTTACATTTATGTAACCCCCTGCACATCAGTGGCGTTTCCGCCTTGCTCGGGGTGAAATGATTAAAAAAAAAAAAAATATACACCCCGACTGAGCACTATGGAGGAATGGTAGACTTTGAAAAGCAGTAGCTTCTCACACATTTACGCATCATTTATTCAGTAATGAATTTGAACACTCTCAGCTACTGGTGTGTGTATACAATGTATATAACATGCTAAAGTCTGCCTTCTTTCACTGAGTGCTCATAGCTCAGATGTAGAATTGCCAACTGATGTCAATTTAGTTGGGTATCAATCCTGGCTAGAAGCAATCAGATGTCTAACTGTACTGATGAGCTGTGATACAGCAAAACAGATCTGTCTGTGGATGACTATGTATATATAGATAGATAGATAATTAAAAAAGAAACTTTTTTTTTTTTTTACTACAGCTAAATAATTTTTTGCTACAGTTAAATATGAGGCGAGATAAAACACTGATGGGAAAAACGACTGTGCACCAAGGTTTGATCGGAAGGAATTTTAGAGCAATAATTAGATTTGTCCATTTGGGCTGGACCATGCCTTTCAGATGGTTATGGTGAGAAGCACCCATACAAAGCAGAAAGGAAACAAGGTTGATCAAATGACCAATGAGGAAAAGGCCCTGGTGTGATTTCGGGAAAGATGGAGAAACGTTCCGCACCACTTCGGCAGTAGTAAGAGGCACTTACACAGGAGACAATGAGATTAGGTGGATCTTCTTCTTCTATGTGCCCTGTACCTTCAGGATGTAGGTGATCATGACTTTCCACGTCTCCCTATCCCTGGTGGCTCTTAGCATGCCGTCTCCTGTTACTCCATGCAACCCTCATTCCATCATCCACCTGATTAGGTCCTTCAAATACATTATACGTTGCTTTCCCCAGTCTCTCTTTCCTTCTATCTGGCCTGTTAGTATCAGGTTCTCCAAGCCCTCCTTCCTCACTGCATGTCCCAGGAACTTCAGCTGTCTCTTCCTAATGCTCAGTATTAATTTCCTTTTATTTGAGGTTGATCAGGTGACCAAAAAGAGGATTTCTAATTGGTCATTTGGAAATGATTGTGTACCCAGAGTGCATCTGGATGCAAGGCTCAAGATAAGCAAGAGTCGGTAGGGTTTCAGACAATTTTCAGACAATTGAGTTTAAGTTCGACCAGCCACACTGAGTGATTCAACACAGGTTCAGCTGGTGTTTTTCACTTCCCTGGTCCAGGGAAATCATCTTCTGCTAGAGAGAGATTCAGTATGAAGAGGAAAAATTGATAGATGTGAAGAGACATAGATGGGAGAGACCCGGCAAGAATGCAGTCAAGACAGAGACTGGCTCAGAACAGAAAACAGTGTGTGCAGACTGCAAAGACCTAGCAAAGACATGACACATAAGACAGATTTGGCACATAGTTGAGTTGAGCTTTTGCAGTTGGATTTGGAGTTAAAATTAGACTGGTTAACTCTAGACAAGAGACAAGTAGTCATATGACTGCCTGCCTCCAAATTTAGCCTGCTGCCAGACCAACAAACTTAGATAAAGTCTAACATCCTATTGAAGCCATTGGGTAGAATTATAATTGTCTGCATGCAAGAGTGATAAACTCATCCAAAACATCAAGTTTCTCAATGTGTTCTGTATAACGTTCAGGACTCAGATTCATAAAGTAAGGTTGTATGTTTTCTTCCTGTCATGCTCTGGGGTTTCAGATCCATAAAGTAAGGTTGTATGTTTCCTCTGTCATGTTCCGGGGTTTGGATTATTTTTTTTTTTATGTCTTAATTTAAGATACTCAATAATAGATGCATCAATATATATGTCGCCATCATTTTAGACAGCATATCAATATAAATATTTTTTATGGCACAGGTTCACTCGTTAAGATATATTAAAAAGTTCACTTTTTTTTAAAATCATTTCACCCCAAGCAAGGCAGTACTGCCACTGGTGTACAGCAAGCTATATAAGAGGGAAGTAAAAGGTTACATAAAAGGAGAGTGAAGAGAAAGAGGAGCCAGTTACAGGGGGTGTCAGAGAATGTGCAAGAGAAGAATGGGAATACTGGTGTGAAGAGAGTTGCATGAGAGTAGAATGAAAAAGGAAGAAGAACAAGATTCAGTGGGTGTTAGGGAAAGGATAAGAGAAGTATGGAAGTCAAGGGAATAAGAGATGGCAATTGACAATGCATTTAAACACCTGGAGCTTGTAGCTATCAAGGAAGCAAATATACAGAAGGTAGTTCCACAGATGGGAAGGGTGAGAAAAGAAGCTATTAGAGTAGAATTGGTGGCTGCATTTGGTTGTTTTGACTGTAGAAGGGTGGAACCTTGTTGCCAGTCTGGTTGCTCATGTAAATTCTTGTAGAGGGCACACCAGGGAGTTGAGCTCAGAGAAGAAGCCATGAAAGTATTTGTAGAAGAGACAGAAAGAACCCACATCCCATCAGCGAGAAAGTGGCTTGAGTCGAGCTGCCAGTTTGGGATTGATGACATTGTAGATTCTTTTCTGAAATCCTGTTGAGAACTCCAAGGTGAATAGCAGGGGTGTCTGACCAGATATGACAACAGTATTTAATGCATGGGCGGATGATTGATTTGTATGTGTGCAAGATGGACTCAGGCAAGAAAAATTTCCTTACCTGACAGAGTGACCCAACCTTCTTAGTAGTAGATTTATCTATTGATTCAATATAGTTATTCCACTTGAGGTTGACTGAGAGAGTGAGGCTGAGGAGGTGCAGTATATTGTTTTTGGGGAGACTAACTAGATCCATGTTAATGGAGGACAGGAGAGACTGTGTATGGTGGTTGACAAATAGCAGCTTCATTTTGGAAGCATTAAAGTTTACAAACCATTTCTTACCCCAGTTCACCACAGGTTTGAGGTCCTTCTCAAGATCAGCAGTGAAGTTATCTTTGTCTACCTTAGCAGATTTTTGGCTGAGGCGGGAGTAAATGGTAGAGTCATCAGCATAAATACCTACTTGGGATTTGATCACATCAGGGAGATCATTAGTTAAGATCAGAAAGTGCACTGGGCCTAGGATAGAGCCCTGGGAGACATCTGTGTTCATGTGATAGGATCTGGGGGCATGCCTGTTCAAGATGACCTTTGTAATGTAGTTTGATAGGAACGATTGGATCAAACCAAGCCTGTAGCTTGGACAGAAGGCCGGTGTGCCACACCCTATCAAATGCTTTGGAGATATTCAGGGCAATAGCTTGAGCTTTGCCGTTCTTATCGTGGGCTTGGCATATGCACTCAGTGATGGTTGTTAGCAAATCAGTTGTAGAACGTGCAAAGCAGAAGCCATACTGTCTGTCTGAGAATAGTTTATGGGTCATGTGATGTTGAACTATTTCAGCATTGATGATAGCCTCAAATGCTTTGTTGAAAATTGGTAGGAGGCTGATTGGGTGATAATTTGTTATGTTGCCAAGTATAAATGAATAACTCAACAACAGAATCAGAATATAAGTTGTATTCCATGGAAAGACGGTTAGTAGATACAGAAGTGATTAGTAATATTTACAATAGAAAAGATACAAGAGTCCAATCCGTCGTAAGACATGTGTATACGTGATTACTTCCGGTACACCACCGGAAGTGTGACTAACTCTTCACTGACTCACACTGACTCTCAAGTGACTCTGCAGGACTCTGTACGAACCCGTACGACTCTCCCTGTAGAGAATCCACCATTGCTATATATAGCAATGGGAACAGTCCATTATGTAGTCAAATAGGGGCGGCGCCCTAACATAATTAGAGGAGTCAAGCTTTGAAATTATGTTAGAGACCAGAGAGGGGATTATGTAAACATCCCCAGTTGAGCCTCAGTTCTAAGAGAGAAGTCAGGTGTGGATATTTCAGATGAATCAAATGTGGAGTCAGAGGAAAATCTGCAAGTAAAGCACTCATCCTTGTTTTCAGTGGCTGTGATGATCTCAAATTTATTGATTAAAGGAGGGATGTAGGATTTGCTGTTGCTCAGCACATATTTGAAGAGCCACCATTAGTCTTTGGAGCTGAACCTGCTATATGCTGATTCATTTCCTCAGTAAACAACAGTTTAACATCATTTAAGATCCTACTTACACTCATTACAAGCAGAGGCAAATAAGTGGCTATTATGGTCAGATGCATGGCTCGGATATTAACTGGAAGAAGTGATTCCTGTAGGCAATGGCAGCAGAGCAGACAGGAGAGAACCTGGAGAACGAATGAGGTTTAAAATGAAACTTCCTGACCAGGATGAAAACATTGATGCCAGCTTTCACCCAGGAGGAGACCTCAGAAGCACAGTCATCAAGAGAAAGGCTAAACACTTTTTTACAATGGACATCACATTGGAAATTGTGGAACAAATCCCAATCTGCTCTTTTGTAGCCGTAAGAAATACTTAAAAAGAAATTACTAACAATAACAGGATTTGTTTTAATTTGATTTATTTGTTTAATAGTGTATCACTTTCTTATGGGTAATTTAATGCCAAAATTTAATATTGTGGTGAGATGAAATAATAAAAATATGTTATGTTATTCTTTTTTCACAATTTAATAGATGGTAAATGATGCTTAGCTTTTGTGTATGTACATAATTACTAGAAGCAGTGATATGTTTGCTTTATTTTGTTATTTTGTTGAAGCTACATTTTGAAATACAGTTTGATTTCTTTTAGAGATTGTAGGATATTATATGAATTAATGTCCTGAAAGTGTTCCTTCATGTTGATTAATGTATTGCTGGTAATTTTACTATAAATAGGTATTGTTGGTGATTTTTTTTTTTGTTTTATATATAAAAAAAGTATTTTTACTACTTTCATGATCTTTTTGGTTTTGTTTGGGAGTTCACTATTTGGCCATAGATGAGACATTAGCACCTCAGGTTAGGGTAGAACCAAGAACAACAGCAATTAAGAGGTGGTTCCACATTTCTCAATACCTCCAATCTCCCAATCAGATTTTTTGTTTTTAATCATTTCACCCCAAGTAAGGTGGTGCCGCCACTAATGCGCAGGGGGATACATAAGAGCAAAAGTTTAGACAAGAGGAGAGTGAAGAGAAAGACGGACCAATTACAGTGGGTGTCAGAGAGAGGACAAGAGAAGGATGGAAACGCAGGGGGGATGAAGACAGTTACGAAGGTAGAGAAAAAGAAAAAGAACAAGATATACAGGGTGATGTAGAAAGGACTGGAGTCAAGTGGATAAGAGATGGATATTGACCTTGCATTTAAATACCTGGAGGTTGTAGCCGTCAAGAAAGCAAGTATACGGAAGGGAATTCCACAGGCAGGAAGTGCATGAAAAGAAGCTGCTGGAGTAGAATTGACAGCTGCATTTGTTTGATTGAACTGTAAGTGGGTGGGATCTTGTTGACATTCTGGTTGCACAAGTAAATTCTAGTGGCACAGGCACCAGTGACTTAAGTTTGTCGGAGCAGAAGCCATGAAAATATTTGTAGAATAGACAGAAGGAAGCCACATCTCACTGATGAGAAAGTGACTGGAGTCGAGCTGCCAAGTCGGGACCTATCACGTTACAGATTCTCCTTTGGAGCCTATTGAGAACACTGATATCCCTTGCTGCCAGATGTAGTTTATCATCATATTGTAATAACAGGAAGAGCTTGAAAAATATTATATCATAAAATTTTGTTGGGTATCAAGTCAGGTGTAAGTTTTCTGTTGTTATTAAGTGATAAACCAATTTCCAAAGAATTACTTCATATTAATGCGATGTTTTAAAAATTATATTTCAAGACTGACGTGTGAAACCTTTTCATGATGCTAAGAACTCAACAAAATATGCTATCATTTTTAAGGTATGGCTGAACAAGTATGAATATAAGATTGCATTGGACATAAAGTGGGGTATCATTGTTCTTTTATTATTAACAAAAGAAATTTTGATTGGAATTCTTTCAGCAATGGACACTCTTTGTAAAGACTGACTTCACACCAGTTTGAGTAAATTGCTTGGGCTTTTTTTTCTGAAATTATCTCTGAAGATTCTTTGATGTCTAAATGCATTAAAAAATCATTTTCAGACTGTCAAATCATCCAACCAGAACAAAAGATAACACATATAAAAATAAATGCTTTAGAAAATTTCTAATGAAAATTGATATAAAATTTAATATGCATATATAATATCCCCACATAAAATGTAATACGTATGTGTGTGCGTAAGTTTGCCATTAATCTAATGCATTGAATATTGCTGCCATTTCCAGTTTGGTGCTTTTGCTATGTATTTAGAGATTCTTGATAAAATCCAAAGAAGAATTTGCAAGATTATCAGTCCTGACCTGGCATCCTGGCTTCATTCACTTTACCATTGCTGTAGCATAGCATCGCTGTGTCTTTTCTATAAATACTTCCATCATAGTTGTTCTAACGAATGTTCTTCTTTGGTACTTCAAAGTTACAAATTTAAGAGCATTACTAGATTGGCAGCTAGGTCTCTTCATTTTACAGTTGAAATTTCAAGATGTTTTTCCTTGTGTATCTGTATATATATGTGTGTGTGTGTGTGTGTGTGTGTGTGTGTGTGTCTAAACTTATTTATAAATGGAACATTGTCTCTGTGTGTGTGTGTGTGTGTGTCCATTACCTATAGACTCCAAAACGGCTGAACTGATTTTCTTGAAAATTTACACAGTTGTACTATAAGCGTCTGCGAGTGTTCTCAGCTAGGTTTTGTATCGAGGTACCCAAAATAAACATCGATAATAAAACAAATCAGGTTATAGAAGAAGTGGTCCAATTTTAAACAAATTTGATACACTCATAGACAAAGACATAAGAAACGATATTCAGAAGTTTCAAGGTTGCAGTTCTATCCTTGGATGACTTATTTGACTCCGATATTGGAAATCAATACCTTGATAGCCTATCAAAATCAGTTTTTCAGCCCTTTTATTTTAGTTTTTGCTTCAGGTTTGGCTCTAAGTAGATATAATTGTAGTTCTTAGTCTCAGCCATGATACCATTTACTCAGAGGACTTATTTAGCCTTCAAAATGCAGTTTACAACGAAAAAAACTGATTTGATATCGATACCAGGAAATCAAAATTTGACTCACATCCATTCATTTTTCTTTCAGTCTACAGTTTTGCTTTAACTGGAAACAACTATTGCTTTTTAGTCTTTCGTGCCAACGTCCAAAGAGTCTGAGCTCCAGGACCATGGATTACTTTTAAAGCTTTCATTACACCCAAGCAATGCTGGGCTATACTGCTAGTATATATATTTAGGTAGGGAAGATGAGCTGATCATTTTGGATCAAAGCAAATTGCCTGACAAAACCAAAAATATCAAAACCATGGTAGTGTAACCGGCTGATCTTTCCTACCTCAATATCTAAATGCTCTAAATATTAAATCTTCAGTTTCCTTCAAACATGTATTGAGAATTTTCAAAGACAACTGTTTATGGAGCAAATGCAGATAAGCTAGAGAGGAATGGCTCAACAACAAATGTGCAGAAGTAGAGAGATTGAGCAGGACTAATAAAGCAGACATAAACAAAGAAATAAGAGAACTGACAGTACTCTAATGATGGGAAGAATGTATAAAAGATCTTTTCCACAACAAGAGAGAGCAATCAATAATACACAAAGATGAGGACAGACTGGAAATATTAAAGTCCAAAGTGGAAGCTGCAATGGCCAAATTAGAATATAATAGAAACAAAGCAGCTGGACCAGACAGCATTGTAATAGAGTTACTGATAGCCCTGGATGAATTTGGCATAGAGAAAATTACAGAAATAATAAACTAAATTTATAACAGTGGTGTAATACTGGACAAGCTAAGCAAGACAATTTTCATAGCACTGCCTAAGAAGCCAGGTGCAAACGAGTGCAAACTCCAACAAACAATCAGTTTAATGACCGCTTGGGAATACCAGGTGCTGTAAGCATTTAATGACGGATGTGCGTTGTAGTGCAGTGGATTTTGGCTCAGAAAGAGAAATCGATGAGCCGAGTTTGAGTTCCAGTTGAATACCCTGCATTCACTTAAGCACTGGTACCATTGGGAAAGGTATTAATCTGTCCCTTCTCTCCAATTATGAGTTAAATAACAAGGGTAGGACTTGGGGACCCTGCCCTTAAAAATAAATCCCAATGAATCTTGATACTCAAAAAAGAAAAAGTATTACTAGACACAAAACTTATATAAAAAACAACAATAAATTGTTGAAAAAAAAAAGGTATTACCAGCAATAAATAATAAAAATTTAGTTAGCAATAACTGACCCGCCGAGGTTGATATGTCATAAAAACAAAACAACCAACCAACAGTTTAATGAGCCACATTACAAAACTGATAGTTTGAAAACTGATGAATAAAGCGAGAAGCAAAATCAGGCCGGAGATTTTTTTTTTTTATAAGCGTTTCACCCCGAGCAAGGCATGTCACTGCCACTACTGCGCAGGGGGCTACGTAGAGTGGAGAAAGGCTGATTAAATATAGGAAATAACAGAGGGTGGGTGATAGGCGGGTGAGGATACCGAGAATGAGGGTTGGGTAGATGAGAGTGTTGTGAGAATAGTTGGGAGTTAGTGTGATAGGAAGTGTCTATTGACCCTACATTTAAACACCTGGAGATTGTAACTGTCGGGAAAGCAGACTTGTGGAAGGGAGTTCCACAGGCGGGAAGCGCGAGAAAAGAAGCTGTTGGAGTAGAATTTACGGTTACATCTTATTTGTTTAACTGTAAAAGGGTGGGACCTAGTTGCTAATCTAGTATCTTGTGTAAATTCGTGCTTAGGCGGCACCAGTGCTCTAAGTTCATCGGAGCAGAAGCCATGAAAGTACTTGTAGAAGAGGCACAGGGAAGCTACATCACACCGGTGTGAGAGCGGCTGCAGCCGGTCTGCCAAGTCAGTATCAACCACGTTACAGATCCTCCTTTGTATTTTGTCAAGAAGCCCAAGGAGAGCAGCAGGGGCACCCGACCAGATATGGCAGCAATATTCAATACACGGGCGGATGGTAGAACAGTGCGGGTCAAAGACACTGGAACAAGGAATGCTATATTTATAATTAGGATGCTCTCCAAAAGGAAGAAGGATTTGTACTTGTTTTATCAATTATGCAAAGGAGTTTGATAAAATATGCCACAAAGAATTGATAGAAATGCTCAGTAACCTCAACATATTTGGAAAACACGTAAGAGTAGTCAAGAATCTCTACTGGCAGCAAACAGGTAACGAATTCAGCAAAGATAGAAAGGAGCATAAGACAAGGATGTGTCTTTTCATCAGATCTATTCAACTTGGACAGCAAGACTATTCTGAGGACCCTAGATGTTATGCCAGGATTTGTCATTGGAGGCCACAACTTGAACAACATAAGGTATGCAGATGATACAGTGCTGATAGCAGACACAGAAAGACCTCCTACAGAAGGTAGCTGGAGAGAGTGACAAGAAAAGACTACAAATAAACTGCAAGAAAACCAAATACATGGTCATCAGCAAAAAGAGCAACCCAAAATGCTAAATACAGATGGGAAATACTAAAATCTAGCAGATACAAAAATTTAAATACCCGAGAAGTGTTCTAACAGAAGACGGAAAATGCAACACAGAGATCTGAAGGCAAACTGGTATGGCGAAGGACACATTCCAGAAGCCGAGTAGAGTATTAAGAGACAGGAAGTTTTTACTGGAAACAAAGAAGAGAGTACTGGATTGCTATGTGATTTCAGTTCTTCAATATGGTAGTGAATGTTGGACAATATCATCAAAGATGAAGGAAAAACTTGAAGCAACTGAAATGTGGTTCTACAGAACAATGCTGCAGATATCATGGATCGAGCATGTGAGCAATGAAAGGATGATAAAAAAAAGAAATTAATACTGAGCATCAGGAAGAGATAGCTAAAGTTCCTGGGACATACAATGAGGAAGGAGGGCTTAGAGAATCTGATACTAACAGGCCAGATAGAGGGAAGGAGAGACAAAGGAAAACAGCGTGTAACGTACTTGACTGGCCTGAGCAGGTGGATGGCAGAACAAGGGTTGTGTGGTGTAACAAGAGAAAGCATGCTAAGAGCCACCATGGATAGGGAGATGTGGAAGGCCATAATCGCCAACGTCCTGAAAGGACAAGGCACATAGAAGAGGAAGAATTTAACATGAAAGTTAGCACTGGTGTTCCTGGGTTGTAAATAATTTGGGTGGATGATACTCTTAATGATACTAGTCTGGCACAAGGTTACAAATAAACTTCCTGGGACATACAATGAGGAAGGAGGGCTTAGAGAATCTGATACTAACAGGCCAGATAGAGGGAAGGAGAGACAAAGGAAAACAGCGTGTAACGTACTTGTCTGGCCTGAGCAGGTGGATGGCAGAACAAGGGTTGTGTGGTGTAACAAGAGAAAGCATGTTAAGAGCCACCATTGATAGGGAGACGTGGAAGGCCATAATCGCCAACGTCCTGAAAGGACAAGGCACATAGAAGAGGAAGAATTTAACATGAAAGTCAGCACTGGTGTTCCTGGGTTGTAAATAATTTGGGTGGATGATACTCTTAATGATACTAGTCTGGCACAAGGTTACAAATAAACTTCCTGGGACATACAATGAGGAAGGAGGGTTTAGAGAATCTGATACTAACAGGCCAGATAGAGGGAAGGAGAGACAAAGGAAAACAGCGTGTAACGTACTTGTCTGGCCTGAGCAGGTGGATGGCAGAACAAGGGTTGTGTGGTGTAACAAGAGAAAGCATGCTAAGAGCCACCATGGGTAGGGAGACGTGGAAGGCCATGATCGCCAACGTCCTAAAAGGACAAGGCACATAGAAGAGGAAGAATTTAACATTAGAGTCAGTACTGGTGTTCCTGGGTTGTAAATAATTTGGGTGGATGATACTCTTAATGATACTAGTCTGGCACAAGGTTACAAATAATATAGAACACCTAGTGAATATCTCCTGACTGAATTACTGATCTGCAAAATTAGCTTTATAGCTTCATGTAGAAGCAGCTATAAAGCTAACTTTGCAAATGCTCTATATTATATCTGACCTTGTGCCAGACTAGTATCATTAAGAGTATCATCCATTGCCCACTTGGGATGGTATGAAGAAATATTATTTACATCTGTGGTAGTCAGCAATTCTGTGATTTCAAATTAGATAAAAAAAGAGCATTGATAAAAGTATAAAAAATTCTTTGCTTTTATTCATCCTCAAATGCTTTGCTAAATTATCTCTACAAATGCACCCATCATTCTAGCTGGGCACAAATTATAGTTTAAATACAAAGCTTCTTTCTTTTCTTTTTTTTTTCTTTGATCCTTCCTTCCTTTGTTTCTTACTACATTCATTCCTTTCTTCCCTCCTTCATTTTTTACCAATATTTGTGCCTTCCTTTGGTATTTTCTTCTTTTGTCTACTTTTATTTATTTTTTTCTTTCCTGCCTTTGATCTTTCTTTTCTGCATATTCTTCCTTTTGTTCTTTATTTGTTCCTTCCTTCCTTCCTTTTGTTTTTTATTTTTTTTATTCTAGTTTTCTTTTTTATCTTTCTTAATTTTTTTTCTTTTATCTGTTCCATTCCTTATTTTGTTCTTTATTTCTTTCATTTAAGATTTTTGTCTTCTCTTGGAACTTTTCTTAATTCCTTCATTGCTTCATTGCAATTTTCTTTATTATCTTTGATCTTTCATTCCTTTTTTCATATTTTCTTCCTTTTTTCTTCTTTATTTTTTTCATTTATGTTTTTGCTTCTTCTCTTGGAACTTTCATTATTTTTCTCTTCATTCATTTGTTCCTTTTTTTGCTCTTTTTTTTTCATTTCTAATTTTTCTTATCTTTGATCTTTCCTTTCATTTCTTTCATGTTTTTTCCTTCGTTTGTTCTTTCTTTTATTCCATATTTCTTTCTTAACTTTGATCTTTCATTCCTTTTTTCTTTGTTTTCCTTCCTTATTTTGTTTTTTATTTCTTTCATTCTAGTTTTCTTTTTTATCTTTCCTAATTTTTTTCTTTTGTCTGTTCCATTCCTTATTTTGTTCTTTATTTCTTTCATTTAAGATTTTTGTCTTCTCTTGGAACATTTCTTAATTTTTCTTTTATTTGTTCCTTCCTTTTTTTTTTTTTTTCCTATATTTCTTTCATTGCAATTTTCTTTATTATCTTTGATCTTTCATTACATTTTTTCATATTTTCTTCCTTTTTGCTTCTTTATTTTTTTCATTTATGTTTTTTCTTCTTCTCTTGGAACTTTCATTACTTTTCTCTTTATTCATTTGTTCCTTCTTTTGTTCTTTTTTTTTCATTCTAATTTTTTCTTATCTTTGATCTTTCCTTACGTTTCTTTCATGTTTTTTCCTTCCTTTGTTCTTTCTTTTATTCCATATTTCTTTCTTATACTTGATCTTTCATTCCTTTTTTCTTTGTTTTCCTTCCTTCTTTTGCTTTTTATTTCCTTTTTCCTTCCATCTTTTGTTCTTTTTTCTTTCCATCCAGTTTTTTCTTATCTTTCATCTTTCCTTACTTTTTCTCTTTTTTTTCTTCCTAGTTTTTTTCTTTATTTCTTTCATACTTTTTCTTTCTTATCTTTGATCTTTCCTTATATTTTCATTCATTCCTTCTTATATTCATTTCTTGCTTTAGGTTTTCTTTCTTTTTTTCTCTTATTTGTTCCTTCTTTTGTAATTTCCTTTTTTTTTACCTTTATTTTTCCTTCCTTTCTTCCTCCAAACCTTTGACCTTTTTTTTCCTTTGTTCTTTATTCTTTTTTCCAATTTTCATTCATTACTCATTTCATTCTTTCTTTCCTTACTCCTACCTTTGATCTTTTCTTCTTCTTTTATCTTTTCCTTTTTATTTTTGCTGTTTATTTCTTTAATTCTTCTCATCCTTACAATCTTTCATCTTTAATTTCTTCCTATCTTTGTTTTTTCCTTCTTTTTTTCCCATTGATCTTTCCTCCATTTTTCTTTTTTTGTCCTTTTTTATTCCTTTCTACTTTTGATCTTCATTTATATCAGTCTTCTCATCCTTCCTATACTTTTTCGACTTTTGTTCCTACCTTCATTCCCTTTTTCATTCCTCTCATCCTTCTTTCCTTTCTTCCTACTTTGTTCCTTCCTTCTTACCTTCCTTTCTTCTTTCCTTTCATGATTTTTTTTTTGCTACATGTTCCTTTTTCTGATAACCTTTTTCTACTTATTCTTATTGAACCCCTTATAGTGAGTCTCAAAATTCTAACTCTGATTTTCTTCACACACACACACACACACACACACACGCACACACACACACACACACTTTTCCATATTTATTTGCATCATCTCTTGTAGCATTTCACTCCTAACTCCACCCCATGAATCTTTCGGCATCACCAAGTATCCTGTCTTTCTATGTTTCTATTCCACAAAATACAAGACTGATAAGCAACTGCCCCTCTCTAAATATCCATATATACACCACTTTGGTTTCTTGAAAAGGTGACAAAAGGTGTCTCTTTGATATATTTCTAACCTGAGTTCAAGATACTGAGCTTAACTGCCTTCACTTTTGCTTTTGAGAAAGAGAAGTTATTGATCTCCATTCATTATATATTTGGAATCAATCCACATTTGAAATAACATATTTGTGGAACCATTTTCAGAAGAATTTCCAAGATTAATGATGTTCATTGATTTGCATTCTACTATCCTCATCTTTGTTGTTTTTAACATGAAACTGCATTGTTTGCTAAAGATCTGATTTGAAGCATTTTTCATGACTGAAGATATCGTTTGGCCTGCTGTTTCCATCTTCACCCCTGAGATCACTCAAAAGACCAATTTTTTTAAAAGAATCAAGTGTTTTACCAATCTTCTTCTATGTGCTATGTTCCTTCATGGCTCTACACAAGTTCCAGTCCTTTCTAACCCTTACTAAGTTTTTCTTTTTGCCATCCCTCCTACTTCTTACTCTGCTAACCATTTTATTAAGTTAATTGCTGTTTTCTTCTGCCCTCTTGCATTTAGTATACCTTGTGAGTGTCAAATTCTCCAAGCCCTATTCCTTCATTATGTGTTTTGAAATTTCAGAGCATTAATATCTTTTTTTTGTTTTCATTTTCCTTAAAACTTCCTTGCTATTCATATGTCCAATCCATGATATTCATAACACCCTTCTATAGAGCCACATTTTTTTGTATCTGAAGTCTCTTCTTCATCTTTGAGGAGATTGTCCAACATTCACTGCCATACAGGGAAACTGATACTGCATAAGAGTTCAGCACTTTTTTCTTTCCTTATAAGGAAATTTTCATGTTTCTGCATAATTTGCTTAACTTTAAAAGCATCTTTTGATATTCCAAAGTGCTATTGATTTTGGTATCACATTTTTTCTGTCTTTTGTTAAAGCACTTCCTAGGTAATTAAACTCTTGTACTTACTTAATTTTGACATCTTCAATTCATAGTTTGCCTATTGGATTATTTCTCTAACTGGTAAATATAGTGCAAACACAAGATTTCATTGCAATGTTTATAGTAAAATATTTAAACTTATATTATCCCATGTTGGTCTCACACTTTCAGCGGACCTCAAGTGGAATGACTATATCAAATCCATTGCTAAATCCACTGCTATGAAAGTCGGTTCTCTGTGCAGGGCCCGGAGTTTTTTTCCGTCTGAATCTATCCTGCACATTTATAAATCTACCATCCGCCCGTGCATTGAATACTGTTGCCATATCTGGTCGGGTGCCCCTGATATTCTCCTTGGGCTTCTCGACAAGGTACAGCAGAGGGTCTGTAATGTGATCGATACTGACTTGGCAGACCGCCTGCAGTCTCTCTCTCACCGGCACGACGTGGCTTCCCTGTGTCTCTTCTATAAATACTTTCATGGCTTCTGCTCCGATGAACTTAGATCACTGGTGCCCCCTAGGTTCGAATTTGCACAAGATACTAGATTAGCAACTAGATCTCACCATTTTACAGTGAAACCAATAAAATGCAACCGCAACTTCTACTCCAACAGTTTCTTTTCTCGTACTTCCCGACTGTGGAATTCCCTTCCACATGACTGCTTCCTTGACAGCTACAATCTCCAGGAGTTTAAATGTAAGGTCAATAGACACCTCCTAACACACTAACTTGCTTCCATTCTTTCAAACACTCTTCCCATCCTCCAAACTATCTATCACCCTCCTTCTGACATTTCCTATATCTAACTACTCTTTCTATTTACCTTCCCCTATGTAGCCCCAAGCGCAATAGTGGCAGTGGAATGCCTTGCTTGGGGTGAAACGATTAAAAAAAAATAGTGATAAAGAAAATCACCAAAACAAGGCACCTCTGCTGTTAGTCTTTGTCAGCTGTAAAACCTTCTGCTGTAGTCCATGTGGAAAACAAACATCTCATGTACAAACCTTACAGACCAATAACAGATATGGAAGACTATCATTAATTTTCAACCCTACTATCCAACAACAAATGTATAAGATATGAAAGACTGTTGTATCACGAAGGTGGATAAGATACACTGAGAAAGTGTACTGCAGTATTATTCAGCACAACACCCAGTCCTTAAAGTATATAATTGGAGTAGATAGTCTAATTGGAGTAGATAGTCTAAACTATCGTCCTGTTCACACTACACCCACGTCTGTTAAACAGGTGAAGAGGCTCATCCCTTGTTCCCTGTTTAGGATGAGGTTTCCGGCTTTCTCCTTTCCAATCTTTTCACTCTTTTCTTTTTTCTTTTTCAATTGGAGTAGAAGACTAAACTCTTGCCTGGTTCACACTCCACCCACGTCTTTTGAACAGATGACGAGCTTCATCCCTTGTTCTCAGTTTACAATGTGGTTTCCAGCTTTCTCTTTTCCAATCTTTTCACTCTTACGTAGCCCCCTGTGCATCAGTGGCATTTTCGCCTTGCTCGGGGTGATATGATTAAAAAATATATATACACAGAACAGTACAATAGTTACAATGACAGACAAGACAGAACTTACAACACAGACAGGAGGCGTATATTCGCTGAAGTAATCAGTCTGAATATTACTTGAATGACACTTGAACATTACACCTCAAATGTTACTATTCTTTACTTAAATAGACCATTTCAGTCCATGGGACCATCCATCATTGAGAGTGCTGCAAGGGTGTCAGCCATTCTACAACAAAGACCATCCCTAATTTTACACCTTACTAACCAATAACAAATATAGAAGACCATCACTATTTTTTTTATTTTTATATTCCAAAAGCCAAGCCATAACATTTAGAAAATAACAAAGCAAAGATTAGATTCCCTTTTTTCTCTAGGTATGATTTTATTCTAATCAGTTCACCCTAAGTTAGGTGATTACAACACTCAGATGCAAGGGGTTACAGAGTGCAAAAAAAATGTAAAAGACTTTACAAGAACCAGAAACTCAATACTGAAGAAGAATCAAGGGATAAACATCTGCTTCTCTTCAAAAGAATGAGGAGTGAAAATCAGCTTATAGGTGAACATATCAGGTTTATCTCTAGTTTCCTGTTCAGGATTGGGTTTCCAGTTTCTTTGAAAGTCTTTTACATTATATTTCACTCCCAGTAACCCCTTGTATCTTTGTGGCATTACCTTTTTTGGATATCTAAGACATTATCTCTCTAAGTCACAAAGATTCTCTCACAGATGTCTCCAAGGACAACAAAGCCTAGTGGATAAAAAAACGTTGGTTGAATAAACAAAAAATGATTTGACTCAAGGAGTTGTGAGTTCAATACCTGGCCACAGCAGAGGTAAACAAAAACTTTCAGACTTGAGTTACTAAAGAGAATGAACTGAAGCTGAGATATCAAAAAAAGGCATGTCATGTAGAATTAGAATAATCTATCCTGTGGAATAATTAAAGAGTCCTGTTTGAAATTCTAAATTACTGGAAAAGAGTCATCTATTCTTTGGGTCAAGTCACATTTTTGGATTATTCAACCAAAACTTTCGTCCACTTGAGCCAAAGAGTTGTGAGTTCTGTACTTAGCCAGAGCAGGGATTAAAAAAAGCTTTTAGATTTTAGTTACTAAAGAGACTTAACTGAAACTGAGATATCCAGAAAAAAAAGTAGAATTAGAACAATCTACCCTGTTGAATAATTAAAGGGTTCTGTTTGAAATTCCAAATTACTTGACAAACTTAGGTTCAAATCACTTTTTAGATTACTCAACCAACAGTTTTATCCACTTGACCCAAAGAGTTGTGAGTTCAATACCTGGCCACATCAGAGGGAACAAAAATCTGGAGTATTGAATTTGTTGTGGAGTAGTTTTCGCACTGAAGGTTATAATTGTGTGATGTCAGTTGTTAATCGACTTAACGTACCCAAAATATTAGGAACTTGATAAACTTTCACTGAAAGCTGATTCCTTAGTATTCGGCTAACTGCCAACTAATATCAACTGCCTAGAAGTTCTACTGAACTCCAATAGAAGTCTAAAGAACTCCCATGAACTCTCCAAGTACTTCTAAGAACTTCTCCCGTTAGCTTCCTGTTAACTCTTATTAATATAGGAGGGAGAGTCCATTATCTGAGGAATAGGTGTGTTTCCTCATCACAAAATTACAAAAGGGAATTAACTGAAGCTGAGATATCCAAAAAAGGCATGGCATGTGGAATTAGAAAAATCATTTTTCTTCCCCAAGGACTAAATAAAGGGTTTGGATCAAAATTCCAGCGTATATCACCTGAAGAAGGCCAGACTGTATAACAGCTGAAGCACTGTGAATATAGCAATAAAGATAAGGGCAACAGTCTTTCAGATCTGCCATGCTATGTAGATTGTAGCAAACCACCTTCATTCCCTTTGTATTCTATTGGTGAGATGTAACCTCCACTTGAACAGCTTCTTCCCATGAGCCATTACTTTGTAGAACCAGCTCCCAAGAGGATGCTTCCCCAATTACTAAAATCTTCACTTTTTCAAGTCTAGGGTTAACCATTATATTATCCAATATATCCTCATTTTTTCCCTAATCTTTTAATATGTAACCCTCTAATTCATGTGGCTTTTGGGGTTTGTACAGAGTGAACATTGTGGTGCAGTGGATATCGGCTCGGCATGAGAAATCGGGGAGTCAAGTTCGAATTCCAGCTGAATTCATTGCATCCACTTATGCGCAAATACCCTTGGGGAAGGTATTAATCCGTCTCTTCCCTCCAGTTATGGGTTAAATAATAGGACAGATTGAGTTCTATAGCCTTGGCTGGCAATCAATCTACCGCAGAAAGCAATGGCAACCTACTGTGGGATAATCTTCGGCCCAGTCAGTCATGTCTTTTTCAAGACATGATCACCTAAAGTGTGTATCACATATGGCACTTAACTGACAGAGTGAACATTATTGTAAAAAATAAAAACCTATAGTAGTAACTAGAATAAAGTAGCCTAAGTTGCTATCAGTTAGTCACTAATAGTTGTTAGTATTAGGTGTGTTCAACATTACAATAGAATGGGATACTGTTATGTTTTTAACATGACAAAATAAAACGGTTATGGAAAAATGACACACTTGCCAAGTATTGGAAATAACTAGGGAATTTATTATTGTGGAAACATGAGTACAGCGAACAGTTGTGTATGTTTATTAACCATGTGTTTATAGAGAGCCTGGGAGAGTTCTGCAAGTCATGTTTGCTGGCTTCTACCGGAAGTCCCTTTCTTTTTGTCTCTCAGCAGGCACCTATTAGCTGGGGAACGGACTTCCCTGAATGGTCCAGGGGAGATAACTTTTACCCCCTTTTTATGGTGATCATAATAGATACTAATTATGTCAGCTAGATTTTGGAATCATGGCATTGCACTCAATTTGAATGTTGGGGTTTGACATGATAAATAATGCCACAAAATATTTTTTTCCAAATCATTATTTTTGTATAAAATCATAGCTCTGCAATTTTATTCTGGTAATCAGTGAAAGCCTTATTGCGCAACCTTATAAAATCTGTAACTTACAGAAGCTTTATATGGACAAGATGCATTACTAATTAATTATGCCATCAAAAAAGACCTTCATTTACATCAACGGGAAATTATACTGAACAATTTATCTATATTATGATGTAATATGTTGTACATCAGTCAGTCAGTTAAATGCCATACGTGATACACGCTTGGACGATCATGTCTCGAAAGAGACATGACTGACTGGGCAGAAGATTATCCTGCAGTAGGTTGCCATTGCTTTCTGCAGTAGACTGGTTGCCGACCAAGGCTATAGAACCCAATCTGTCCTGTTATTTAACTCATAACTGGAAGGAAGAGACGGATCAATACCTTCCCCAAGGGTATTTGCGCGTAAGTGAATGCAATGAATTCAGCTGGAATTTGAACTCGACTCCCCGATTTCTTATGCTGAGCAAATATCCAATGCACCACAAATTGTTTTATAATTTCTACCCAGCAGAATTATAGTATAATATACACTTTCATCCATTTTTGTTTTTTATTAATTATGATTTAAGCAATATTATACATTAAGTAACTTCTTTTATAATCTTTTAGAATATTTCACACAGTTTTTTCTGATTGAATACAATAAAAAAAATGTATTTTTTACTTGTGGTGATTCATAATTAGAATTCTGGTTGGAATATATTTTCCATTCAATGTATCTAATTCAAAATTGTCAATTTTATTTTGATTTATTCTTGAAATAGTAAAATTTTGAAGTCTATTTGTAACCAAAAAGCTGCAGAAATTAGTAATTTCTGTATATTTTTTAGATGGTCTGTAAATTGTAAAAAGTTATGAATGTAATTTTTGGTGGCATTACTTATAATATTACAGGTGTGCATTGTGGTGCAGTGGATATCAGTTCAGAATGGGGAGAGTGTGTTCAAATTCCAGTTGAATTTGTTGCATACACTTACACAAAAATAACCTTGGGAAAGGTATGAATTCATTCCTTCTTCCTCCAGCTATGGGTTGAATAGCAAGACAGATTGGTTTCTATAGCCTTAATTGGCAACCAGTCTACTTCAGAAAGTCATGGCAACCTACTGAGGAAAAAACTTCCGCCCAGTCAGTTATGTCTCTTCTGAAACATGATCACCCAAGCATGTAACACGTATAGCACTTAACTGATTGACTGACTTATGTCATCAAACCTACTGGGTACAATTTCGATTTTCTAAATAGAAGTGAAAAATCCACTAGTTTTAATAACCATATCTACTGGTTTCTTTTCTAAAACCTTTGTCACAAACTCAGCGTTCTACTTCTAACATAAAGCAGCCATCATCCCACTAGCAATGTTTAATTTTCATCGTTTTAAATAAAACTGAAAAATCCACCAGCCTTTATACCTGTATCTACTGGTTTATTTTCCAGAATCTTTTCAAACTTAACAGGTTTTGTACTATTCCTAAATAATTATTTCTACTTTATTTGAAATAATAACTTTGTCTTCTTGCTTTCTATTCATGTACTAGCAGTATAGCTTGGCATTGCTCGGGTGTAATGAAAGCTTTAAAACTAATCCATGGCCCTGGAGCTCAGACTCTTTGGACATTGACATGAAAGACTAAAACGCAATAGTGGTTTCCAGTTAAAGCGAAACCATAGACTGAAAGAAAAATGAATGGATGTAAGTCAAATTTTGATTTCCTGATATCAATATCAAATAAACTGAATTTTGAAGACTAGATAAGTCCTCTGAGTAAATGGTATCATGGCTGACACTAAGAACTACAATTATACCTACTTAGAGCCAAACCCAAAACAAAAACTAAAATAAAAAAGCTAAAAAACTGATTTTGATCAGACCCGGTAGGATATCGGGGTATCGATTTCCAATATCAAAGTCAAATAAGTCATACAAGGATAGAACTGCAACCTTGAAACTTCTGAATATTGTTTCTTATGTCTTTGTCTATGAGTGTATCAAATTTGATTAAATCGGACCACTCCTTCTATAAACCAGATTTTTATCGATTATTGATTTTCAATAATTTATCAGGGGTACCTCTACACAAAACTTAGCTAAGAATACTTGCAGACACTTATAATACAACTGTTAAAATTTTCAAGAAAATCGGTTCAGCTGTTTCAGAGTCTATAGGTAACAGACACACACACAGACACAAAGTTCCATTTATAAATAAGTTTAGATATGTGGATAAATGGTGGGATTTTCTTTATTGGAAGTTAGAATAAAACTAATTGAACCAAGGTTATAAAATATATAATATATTTTTTTAATTCCTTTCCTGATAGGGGAATAATATAATATATTATTATAAATAGTTCCGAGTAAATCTACTGTGTTTTTCTTGGCCCTAAGCATGGTAGAAATATTAGCAGATAACTTTTTAGCTACTTCTTCACTCATGACTAGTTTATCTATTGCTAGAGTCTTTCTTCATCACTGTTGATTTATTATCTTCTACCTCAAAGATTTCAGGTTTATATCCTTTTTATCAGACTTTAGATTCTGGCACAAACATTGGGTTCAGATAAAATCAAAAGTCTTTTTGTGTCAATTCTTTTTGACTGGCAAAATTATTTTATTTTCCAGCATTCTTTTGTTTTTTTATATTTTAATATAACGGATGTTATGAGTGGGGCTTCCCTGATTTTCAGTATTCTTCAATCACAAATATGTAGGCTTTGATCCTGTATGCTTCTTGCATTTTTCGGCCAGGTTAAATGTTTTGTTTTTCCGTTTCTTCTAATTTGAGGGCTGCCATTTCATTATTTAAAAGTAGTATAAAAAGAACACAGAGAGACAAAGAAAAAGGAAGAGGCAAGTGTTTCAAAGGACTTATTTAAATTTGAATTATTTTTATTTTTGTTAATATATTTTATTTTTATGTTATTTTTATCAGGACTCACTACAAATAGTAATCTTGATTGTTAAAATTTAATTTCAAACTCTTTACATTGATTGAACTTTGACATGGCTATATTTTTTGTTAATCGAAATAGATTTATTTGGAGTCAGATATAAATAACTGTCATCTTCACCATATTTTCCTGATAAAGAAATAAAATGTATTGCAAATCTTAGAGTTTTCAGTATTGAGTAATAATTCTGAGATACTGTTATCTCCCTTTTTCTTTTTTTTTTTGTGTGTGTAATCATTTCACCCCAAATGTCACTGGTGCACAGGAGGTTTACAGTGAGAGAATAAAAAAGTACAGAGAATGTCAATGAAAAGATAAGCCATGGATGGAAATCAAAAGATAAAAATAATCTAAATTTATTTATAAATGGAATTTTGTGTGTGTGTGTGTGTGTGTGTGTGTGTGTGTCCATTACCTAGAGACTCCAAAATGGCTGAACCGATTTTCTTGAAAATTTACACAGTTGTACTATAAGCATCTGCGAGTGTTCTTAGCTAAGTTTTGTGTCGAGGTACTCCCCCAATAAATATCGAAAATCAATAATCAAAAAAATCGGGTTATAGAAGGAGTGGTCCAATTTTAATCAAATTTGATACACTCATAGACAAAGACATAAGAAACGATATTCAGAAGTTTCAAGGTTGTAGTTCTTACAATAGTGCAGAAAATCAATAATATATATATATATATATATATATATATATATATATATAAAAGGCAAGATGTTTGTGTGTGTGTCTGTTTATCTGTCTGTATGTCCTTTATACAAATCCACAATTTTTATCCGATTCTCACCAAAACTCACACAAATAATCTTTAGGCTGAGTCTGAGCTCCAGGACCATGGATTAGTTTTAAAGTTTTCACCTGAGCAATGCCGGGCTATACTGCTGTAATAGATAAAAGATGGCAGTTGATGTTGCATTTAAACATTTCCAGATTGTCGCTATCAGAGAAGCAAGCAAAGGGAAAGGAATTCCACAAACAGGAAGTGCAAGAAAAGAAACTGTCAGAGTAAAAGAATCAGTTACATTTAACTACTTCAACAGTAAAAGGGTAGAACCTTGACGCCAATTTAGTAGTAAATAAATAGGGTTGGGTAAGAGGAAAAAAGCTCGTCGAGACGGTTGCCATGAAAATACTTGTAGAAAAGACAGAGGGAATCCACATTAGACCAGTAAGAAATTAACTGAAAACAGTCTGCTAAGTCAGGATTGATTTGATTATATTGCAGATCCTCCTTTGGATTTGGTCGAGAACCTCAGATGAATAACAGGAATCCCTAACCAGATATAACAACAGTATTCAATGCACGAAGAAATGGTAGATTTATAAATCTGCAAAATGGATTCTCCTGGGCCTTTTCTACAGAAATGTTAGCATAAGTCTCTTTTTGATGGCTTTCATTCATAGCATTAAATCAATTATTAGCTTAGAATGGATAAATTTATTAAAAACAAAAACGCCACTCCCTTTAGCATCTAATGAATCAGGTCCATAATTAAACCCCTATAAATATTTTTTAATGTGTATGGACTGTTCAACTCTTTAGATTGAAGCTTAATCATTAACTGAAATTACTGCACATTTAGTAGCTGAATCATTTGTAAATACATGGATTACAATATTTGTAATTTCTGTCCATGTCATGACAGAGGAAATGAGTTTAAAAGTGAGTTGTTTTTAGAACTATCAAAAACTGTTGCATTTTATATATTCAGAGCAAATGCTTACCACCTATAATCTAATCTTTTAATAGAGAGAGAATAGACAACAATTAAAAAAGAATTTATAGCTCATAAAAAATATGGCTCTCAACTTTACCACTTGTATGTGTCATTTTTGACGGATGTCCATTGTGGTCCAGTGGTATCAGCTCTGAACGAGAAATTGGAGAGCTTAGAGTTCAAATTCCAGTTAGAATTTGTTGCATTCACATACACACCAATATCCTTGGGAAAGGTATTAATCTGATGCTTCCCTCTCCAGCTATGGGTTAAATAGCAGGACAGATTGGGTTAGCAATCACTTTACTGCAAAGCGTAATGACAACCTACTTTGGGAAAATTTTCTGCCCAGTCAGTCATGTCTCTTGCAAGACATGATTGCCCAAGTGTGTATCACGTATGGCACTTAACTGACTTGTCATTTTACACAGTACACT
>JBBBDQ010000175.1:7952500-8015000 GCA_037127315.1 Ascarosepion bandense | reverse complement strand
CACATGGTCACTCGGCGTCCACGTGATGACTTGTTTCTCGCCTAAACGATGCTAATAAAAGCGGAAAAACATCACGTGGTACACCAGTTAGGATTTCGTCCCGGGGCGAGAGCAGATATGTCTCCCTAACTCACACAAACACACGCGCACTAATTGCGGGTAGCAATTAGTGGCGCAAATTTTTTTTATTTTTCTTCTCACCGACATTAACACTATGCACATTAACTTTCATTCAAACTGGACCTTACATAAAATAACTTTCTACACATAAATTCACAATTTTTCCAACCTGCGTCAGTAGAAATCCACAGACTGCCTAAGACTGCTACATTCGCATGTAAGTCTCTCTCTCTCTCTCTACTCAACGCACACACAGACACAGAACTTTGTCTTCTGTCTGACTTTCTTCATCAAGGATTTGAACTTTGAACTCTTTACGATAATCTTAACAATTGTTACAAACCTTTCTTTCAGCTAGAGAAAAAACTTCATACATCTTATTTTGTTTCTACGAACAGACGAAGGGGAATGACTCTTTCCTTTTCACTTTCTTATGCATGCTCTCTCAACCCTATGTAACCTTTGTTAATACATTGTTTTTCTGGTTACTTTCGCCTTTTTGTCCTTTCTTAAATCCTGCTTCAAACCATGACTAAGGTTACGTCGAGTCGACTCGTTAAACATAAATTAGTTAGCGGACGCCTTCGTCCGCTACAATAGCTTAATGTTTAGCATTTTTAACTAAAGGGCACATAACTGTAAAAATTACTTAAATACAACGTGAACATCTTTTTTATATTATTTTTAAACTATTTACCAATACTTCTGAGATGAGGTATTGTAATTATTTACATTGTTCAGACTGTTGTCCCCATCTGTATTGCCATATTCATGATGTATCGGCTGTTGTACACTCTGATCTTCATCAGCTGATTAGAATTTTGAACCAAACCCTTTATTTCGATCACTGCGATATATTCTTCTCATTCCATGAGTCATACTGCTTCTAAATATCTTAGTTATCTCCCTTTAACTCGACTCTCTAAGTTTTTATTTACCATTGATGTAGATAGGTATTGAACTCACAACTCTTTGGGTCAAGTCACTGGATCTAACCAACACTTTTACCCACTTATTGAGGACATATGGCCCAGTTGCATGATTCACAGAACGAGAACAATATACACCAGTGATCGAAATAGAGGGTTCTGTTCGAAATTCCAATGACCTGAAGAAAGTCAAGGCATACAACAGCTGAAATGTCGTGAATATGGAAATACAGATGAGGACAACAGTCCGAACAATGTAAATAATTTTTAATTACCCTGTAATCTTAAAAATTTAAGACAATATTCTAAGTAATCTAAGTACTTTGGCTCATAGTTTACTAGCAGTATAGCCCGGTGTTGCTCGAGTTTAATGAAAGCTTTAAAACTAATCCATAATACTGGAGCTCAGACTCTTTGGTTGCTGGCACGAAAGACTAAAAAGCAATAGTTTTTTCAGTTAAAGCGAAACCGTAGACTGAAAGAAAAATGAATGGATGTAAGTCAAACTTGGATTTCCTGGTATCGATATCAAATCAGTTTTTTTTTCGTCTTAAACTGAATTTTGATGGCTGAATAAGTCCTCTGAGTAAATGGTATCATGGCTGAGACTAAGAACTACAATTATACCTACTTAGAGCCAAACCCAAAGCAAAAACTAAAATAAAAGGGCTGAAAAAAATACAGACATACAGGCAGATAAACAGACACACACACACATACACAAACATCTTGCCTTTTATATATATATATTATTGATATTCTGCACTATTGTAAGAACTGCAACCTTGAAACTTCCGAATATCGTTTCTTATGTCTTTGTCTATGAGTGTATCAAATTTGAATAAAATCAGACCACTCCTTCTATAACCCGATTTTTTCGATTATCGATTTTCGATGTTTATCCTGGATACCTCGACACAAAACCTAGCTAAGAACACTCGCAGACGCTTCTAGTACAACTGTGTAAATTTTCAAGAAAATTGGTTCAGCCATTTCAGAGTCTATAGGTTACGGACACACACACACACACACACACACACACACACACAAAGTTCCATTTATAAATAAGTTCAGATAGTCTTAATACGCTTGTCAAAGAAATGTTACAAAATTACCAATACATTTTAAATTTATTATTGTAACTGTAGGGAGCTGGTTAATATTTGTTTAGTCGGCCTTGTGTCAGACATAACCGAACTCCCTACAGCTTACAAGTTTTATCCAGAATTATCATCAGAATTATGAGAAGGTTTTCATCAGAAAGTTGATTATAGATTGGAATATGTGGAATTATGTAAAGTAAAAATAAAATATACATTTCCATGTTAAAATAGAAATTTATTAAAAGGAAGGATTAACAAGAATTCGTAAGAATTAATGTTCAAATAGAAAGTTAAAGGTATCAAGATTTGTAGAAAACGTTCATAGCAGTAATTGTTGAAAGAGTATATGCGTACGTACGTATGTATGTGTTTGTTTGGTAGGAATGTCTTTGGATGGAGAAGAAGTAAAAGGAATCAGTAAGGTGCGACCTGACCTTATCTTCGGGTCGGTTTGAAGTTGAAGCTACATTTTAGTTATTTCATCTCGCGGCTTCGATCTAACTGACTGATTGACGCTGACCAGAGCCTTTTATAGTATTCAGATTTTTTGATAACAAGGTGTGACCTGACCTTATCTTCGGATCGGTTTGAAGTTGAAGCTACATTTTAGTTGTTTCATTTCAGATTTTTTGCACTTGATCGCGAAGTCCCTTTTAGTCTTGCAAGTTGCTCCCATTGGTCAGCAAATCAGTTTAACACCTACTTGCGAAATCTGGATTCAACATTTTCTTTAAGCACAATCCTTTTTCTATTTGGAAAAAAACAGGATTTCACACGTCATTAAGAATTTTTGTAGAAGTGAAGAAGAAGGTTGATTTTAATTCTTAATTTCCTATTCGCTACACTGTAGTAACCGCTCTTATTTTCTGATGTATGGATGTCTGTATTTCCCCAAACCGGTACGTTTAAAGTTTAATAAGAATTCATGGTAGACCTGTAAGACATTACCACCACCTGTAAATTTGTTTATTATCATTTTTTTTTTTAATTTTTTCAGTGCATTCTTATAGATAAGTACCTGAAGTTTCTGATTTTAAAAAAATTGGAAAAAATTCAATATTTAAAAATTTTTAAGGGAGGTTCAGTTTTTCATATAAGGTCATAGTAAATCTATCCTCCATTTTGAAAACACTCACTTCGAGTTGTTACCCTTTTTCTTTTCTTTTTTCCAAAACTTCTAGGAAATTAATGAAGGAAAAATAAACGTTCCAGAAATATGTTTTATTCAATTGTTTTTAGAATAGGAGTTATTTTAAAGATTCTGTTATTTTTTATTTTTATTTTACATGTCATATTTTTCATTCCAAATTTCTTTACAACAGGAATTATTAAAAAAAGAAACTCTGTCCAAAACCATTTTTTAATGTTTTAAATAACTTATTTTTCAGCAATATGAAGTAGGTATAATTAAAATTTTTCCCAGCGACATCAAAGAAACCCCAACGAGAGTGTTTCCGAAATGGAGGATCGATTTACTATAAGGTTGTATGAGAAACTGAGCACCCACTAAAAATCTTAACTTTTTTTTTTTTGATAATCGGAAAGTTTAGGGTCTATTATGATATTGCATTGAAAAAAGTAAAAAAAAAAAATGATAATCAACAAATTTACAGGTGGTGAATGTCAGTCAGTTAAATGCCATACGTGATACACGCTTGGGTGATCATGTCTCGAAAGAGACATGACTGACTGGGCAGAAGATTATCCCACAGTAGATTGCCATTGCTTTCTGCGGTAGATTGGTTGCCGACCAAGGCTATAGAACCCAATCTGTCCAGCTATTTATCCCATAACTGGAAGGAATAGACGGATTAATACCTTTCCCAAGGGTATTTGCGCGTAAGTGAATACAATGGATTCAACTGGAATTCGAACTCGGCTTCTCGTTACCGAGCCGATATCCACTGTACCACGACGCACAACCGGTGTTAATATAGGTCCGCCAAATTACTGGGTGTCACTGAATTCAAATTGTAATGAGTTTGTAGCGGCCTAACTACTTTTTTTTATTTGTTATGTAATAATGTTAGCTTCTCAATTCAATGTGTACCAAAAAGTGAACAAACAAGACGTAGGTAGACAAAATTTTAATTATAACAATAATCAGTTAAAGGGAGAGAACTTATTTTCACCCTTTTAATAATTAACTGGAGATGTATGAAACACTTTTTTTATGTGTTTAAGAAAATAATTTAAACAGTTCAAAGATGATGAGTTGGTAAAATAGTCTGTAATTTGTTCCAGTTCAAAGTGATGAGTTGGAAATTAGTTTGTATGTTCGATAATTGAAACAGTTCAAAGTTATAAGTTTGAAGAAAGTGTGTGTGAATAAAAAAATGTTAAAAATACTTGCGGTTGATCAGAAGTTGAAAATAATAAATTATTATATCAGGAGTGCAAAGTTTTGAAATATTTAACTCAACTTCTGAGTCAGGTAAATGAAACCGGCTTACATTCTTTGAAAGAGTAGGCAAAAACAAGTATTGCCTTAAAAGAAAAGTGAGCACTTAACAATAGGTCCTGTGTCTTCAAAGGAAACTTTCCAACTGAAACTTCAAGAGCGGGAAGATTCCCGCTTTTTCGAAAGAGAGGCAAAATGCTGCTGCTGATGCAGAACGAACCAATGAAAAGTTTGGTTACAAAAAGAAGATGGTTTGATTTATTTTACAATTTTCCTTCTCGAACTTTTTATAAATATAGGTGATACGAGGGTATCGTAGAGAGCTCGACAAGTTCTTTCCATTTATGATTCAAAAATTTAGTTTTTACTTAATAATATCACTTTTTAACCACTACAAATTAATGCGGATTTTTTTATTAAAATGTATTATTTATGAATTATAATTAAAATTTGAAAAAGAAAAACAATTTTTGTAAAAATTCATTCATCATACAAACAAACTTAAAGTAAACAATCTTTTTTTCGTAAGTGTCCATATCTTATTAGTAAAATCATCTGAAAGCTTTTCTAGTAAAATAATGTCTTAGTTTTATTGCCTTTTTTATATTATTACGATTCAGAGCAGCTTGTTTAACAAACAAACAAAATTGAAATTCCCTTGTCGTAACGTAATCATTCTGTCTGTACAAAAAAACAGTGAATTTTTCAAAACTTCATAAAAAATGTAATAATTTTGGGGAGTAACAGATTTTAAAAAAATATTTTTTACCAAGATTTTCTAAAACAGAAACTTTCTAAAATATGTCGTAAAAGTTTTATTAAAATACGACAATTTGATTTGATTTTTTCAAAAATTTCCAAATCAATGTTTTTCACTGAAAATAGCGCTCAAATTTCTCATATGGTCACTCGTTGACACAAGAAAAACAAATTGACCAAAATGTCGAAGTTTTTAAAAAGGATTTAAAAATATAATTTAATAATATAAAAATCATCATTTGATCTTTGCTCTTAATAGTATAAAAGATTTTGAACATAAAACTTTGTTTTTTCAGCCTGGGCATTTTTTTTTTTTTTCATCCCTGTTTTTTTTGTTTTTTATTTTAAATTTTTTAACAAACAAACAAAAAATCTTTGGCGGTTTTAATGAATCATTTAAAAATATTAGTGTGATGGGCAGACCATCGGCTCACCACATAATCTCACTATCCTAGCTTTAATTAATATTAATTTAAAAATAATTTGGTAAATTTTGGTTTTGTTCCCCAAAGGGACTTTACCCCTTCAAAACTTTCTAAAACATCCTTAAATCCGAGCATGCTGGACTCAAATCGATAATTGTTTATTGAAGAAACCTACCTTTCTTTCATAGTATCGACCATAAATACATTGGGACTATCTCACCCCTTTCTACCATTATCATCTCTGATTCACCGCTGAATTAATTGAAGCGTAGGTTTCTTTTTTTTTTCTTTTTTTTTCTTTTTTTTTCCGGTTGATTTTCTCCATTTGAACAATTTACTCCGCGAATTGTTCGGTTTCGGAACTCATTTTCCGCGCCAGTCAGTCAGTTAAGTGCCATACGTGAAACACGCTTGGGCGATCATGTCTCGAAAGAGACATGACTGACTGGGCAGAAGATTATCCCGCAGTAGGTTGCCATTGCTTTCTGCGGTAGATTGGTTGCTGACCAAGGCTATAGAACCCAATCTGTCCTATTATTTAACCCATAACTGGAAGGAATAGACGGATTAATACCTTTCCCAAGGGTATTTGCGCGTAAGTGAATACAATGGATTCAACTGGAATTCGAACTCGGCTCCCCGGTTTCTCGTTCCGAGCCGATATCCACTGTACCACAACGCACATCCTATTTTGCGCGTACGGATCGAAAAAAGGACGAAAAATGGTAAAACTACGCGTGAATTCAGTCAGCAGTGAATAACATTTTTGAACCGTGGTTACGGGGTGATATAAACAGCGACAACAAGTTCCATATTTTTCTGATCAATAAAATGAAAAAAAAGCTATGTAACCACTGGAGTCTAGCTCTCTCCCCACCCCCGTATAACCTTCCCTTTCTCTCCACCAATGTATCTGTCATCGCACCTGCTTTCTATTGTTCCTTTCTAATTAGTTTGTACTCCTCACTCTTTTCTAATTAATCTTTTTACATTTATGTAACCCCCTGCACATCAGTGGCATTTCCGCCTTGCTCGGGGTGAAATGATTAAAAAAAGAAAAAAAATCTTCAATAAACATTTACCGATTTTAGTTCAGCATATACATTTCAACGGAAATACGGATGTTTTTGAAATATTTGAAGTGGTAAAGGCCTTCGGGGCGAAACTTTCACTAAGTGTATGACGACTGTTAGTGTTATTTAAATTTTAAATACTTAAAATGACCTATTTAAATAAGTAATTCATAATATCTTTTAATAAAATTAAAATAACTAATATTTAACATTATTGAAAATACCTTAATAAAAAAAAGTCATCATTCAGTAATTAAATAATTGAAAATTTAAAAAAAGTAGTCGATGGAAACTTAGTTTTTAATTTTTACTACTTAGTTAGTCGTTT
Organism: Ascarosepion bandense; assembly: GCA_037127315.1. Lineage (NCBI taxonomy): Eukaryota > Metazoa > Mollusca > Cephalopoda > Sepiida > Sepiidae > Ascarosepion > Ascarosepion bandense. Next base: position 8,007,862 of record JBBBDQ010000175.1, on the reverse strand, counting down.
TTATGAAACGGGATATTACTTTTTTAATAAGTGAAAATATGTTATTAAATATTTTAAATGAAAATATTAGTTTTTAGTTTTCTTTTTTCTATTTATAAGACAAGTATATGTTTTTAATAAAATAAACATTTTCTGGTATCGACAACGGCTGATTAAAACGCCATAGCTCATCTGGTAAAAACATTGATAAGGGCTTTGAATCAAAGCTTTTTTAGAATCTTTGCTCAACAAGCCAGTTTGTCTTTCGGTGTTCTAAATATGCAGCATTGATTTAAGATTACTTTACCAGTTTTTATGAAGTTAGCGGTGTTTCAGTTAGTTGGCTTTTTTAAGGGGAAAAGTATTTTTCCTTTCAAGTTTTTTTTTTTTTGTTGAGTGCTCAGCATAAAAAAAGATATGGCAATAAAAGTATAGTACACTTTGTGAAGGTAGAAAACTTTAGGAAAAAACAAAAAATGGAAAAAAAATTATTAAATTTAACAATAAAATTTATATTTGTAAATTTAATAAACATTTCGACAATATAACAGTCGTTTAAATTTAAAAATAATTTATTAAATATTTCTAGTTTATTTCTTGTGTTAAAAATGATTAGTCTCTAAAAACTGAAGAAAATATAATGAAGTAGCAATCTTATTACCAAAATATTTTATTTTGAATTCATTTGAAATGTTATTTTTCTTATGAGATTTATTTTTTTACCATATTGCCATAGGCTTGTGAGTTTTCCCTGAACCTTTATTTATTTATTTCAACAAATAATAAGCGAAGCCTTCAAAAAAATAAAATAAAATAAATAAATAAAAATAAAATAAAATAAATAAAAAAACGAATATTATTGTTATAGCTAAAATAAAAAATTTCGTTTATTAACCCATAAACGAATACTGTCAAAAAAATGAAATGTGACGGTCGGCATTTTTAATAGCAGGTAGAAGCCTATAAAAACCCATAATGCCACAAGTTTATAAACCTTTATTTTAAGTTTAAGACACAATTTGTATAAACCTATATCAATTTTAAAGTTATACAAAATTTTTATAAACCGTTTATAAAAATTTTGTATAACTTTAAAATTGATATAGGTTTATACAAATTGTGTCTTAAACTTAAAATAAAGGTTTATAAACTTGTGGCATTATGGGTTTTTATAGGCTTCTACCTGCTATTAAAAATGCCGACCGTCACATTTCATTTTTTTGACAGTATTCGTTTATGGGTTAATAAACGAAATTTTTTATTTTAGCTATAACAATAATATTCGTTTTTTTATTTATTTTATTTTATTTTTATTTATTTATTTTTTTTTTTTTGAAGGCTTCGCTTATTATTTGTTGAAATAAATAAATAAAGGTTCAGGGAAAACCCACAAGTCTAATGATAAAAAAATAAATCTCATAAGAAAAATAACATTTCAATTCAAAAAACCCATTAATGTTGAATTTCAAATAGACCCATAAATTGATGGTATTTTTTTTTTATAATCCCATAATAAATGCCTAATTCTAAATAAACCCATAAATGCCATATTTTTATAAACATAACTGATGGCGAACTTTTATAACCCATATTTAATGATTCCGGATTTTTATAAACCCCAAAATTAATGCTAGATTTTTATAAACTTATTGTTGGGTCAACCGGAAGTTGCAGTCTCAAAGTCAGGTGATCAACGACCAGCATCAGACATCTACACATAGGCTCCAAGTGGCACTTCTGGCAGCGTTTTCAAAGATTCCGGAGTGGGGGTTGATATTATTATTCAACCACTGACAGCGCTTCACTGACATTTTGAAAGGTTTCATTTTTTTTGAGCTAGCACCTGTTAACTGGAAATAAAAATTACAAAATATAACAAAAAAAAAAAAGGAGTTTAAAACAGTGATTCTCTTTTGCTTGAACCCAGGCATGGATCACTCATCAGTTGATTCGACATTTCCCACTTTGCCTATGTAGATTCTCCAACAAAGTTAAGTAACTATTTTCTCTTCTTCTTTTATTAAATAAACATCAATATGTGCAAGTGAACTTTTCTCTTCTCAAGGGTTTTTATTAAACACAGCTCAATGTAAATTAACTTTTCCCTTCTTCTCAAGGCTTTTATTGAACACACCTCAATGTGTGTAAGTGAACTTTTCCCTTCTTCCCAAAGCTTTTATTAAACACACCTCTATGGGTGGCCTTTTTGTGGTTTTTAAATTTGGCCTTGTTAAGTCCACTATAAGAGATGTGCGAAAATAAGAACAATCAAGATGGTGTATATAAAAATAATCAGTTATATAAACATTAAATAATTCTGTATTATACAAAATGATAGTAATGTTCATATGTCTTGGTACAAGGTTGGTAAGAAGAGTTTATAATAGTCCTGTACAAAAGGAAAAGTAAGTTGAATGTGTAGAATCACTTCTACATGCTTGTATATACTTATATACATATTGACATGTACGCACGTACACACACATGCACATACATACTTTTACATTAGTACCGCACATGAAACCTTTTTTTCCCGAGCTTCATTCAGAAATATATAAGCTGATGTTCACACATGCTTAGACCAGTTGGAAATTGCTTTTTAGAGCTAGCAGTTCGAATGCCGTTAGTTCCTTTCCAACTCACATGCGTTCAGCAATTAGTTACACTAAAAATATTTCTCTCTCTCTTACAAGCATACTTCACAACATATATAATGATATTCAACTACTTAGTATGAACATCATATTTCCTTTTTCAGGAACTTTTCAAGTATGAACATTGAAACATTTTCTTCAACATCCAAGAGAGAACTTTCTCCACTATATATCTTGCATGCACAAAATAATCAATTCTATAACTATGTTTAATACATTGTTATTATTCTTGTTGCATTGTTCTCTGAGTTATTTTTATTATTAATGTGGTGGATTGAACAACCAATCTACTTTATAATGGTGACTCCGCATTCAAATTACTACCACGTTGTCCAGTCCCCAAAAAATGTATGAAAGCAGTAATGATGATAAGGATTTATGTAGGAGATGGTGGGCATAGTTGAAGTCCAGATGTCTTTGATGTGTCCACTCAGTTAAATGTTTATTTCATTGTTTTCTTTTTTGTGTCTGTCTTTATAAAATGTTCTTTGAAGAAGAAGAAAAAAAGAAGGAAAGGTAAAGAATGCAGTATGAGGGTAAGTCAATACAGTTTACCTGACTTTTGTGAAAAGAAATGGCCAAAGACCCTCTGATTAAAGAGACAAAATAGTGTCTGCTTATCTATCTATCTATCTATATATATATATAAATATATATATATTAGTCATCCACATACAAGCCTGTTTCGCTGTATCACAGCTCATCAGTGTGGCTAGACACATCCACTTGCTTCTGGCCGGGATCGAAACTCGACCGATTTGGTGTCAGTTGGAGTAGCTACTCCCTAAGCCATCGACGCATGGAATCAGAGAAGGGAAATTTTAACGTGTTGTATATAAGCAGTGTATACACGCGTCAGTCACCGAAAGAACTCAATTCATTTCTGAAGAGTCTCGCATATAGCAGAAGTGGAAACTGTTTTTAAAATATTCTTCTCCAGAGAGCTCAATCGTAATGAGGACATAATATATATATATATATATATATATATATATATATATATATATATATATATATAGTTATCTGCAGACAGATCTGTTTCGCTGTATCACAGTTCATCAGTAAGATAAGACATCCAATTGCTTTTACCCAGGATTGAAACCCAACCGAATTGGCATCAATCAGCGATTCTACCTCTGAGCTATGGGTGCTCAGTAGAAGGAGACAGACTTTTAGCGTATGATGTATGATACGCCAGTAGTTAGAGTGCTCAAATTCATTACTGAATGAGTGATGCATAGATGCTAGAGTAGCTACTGTTTTTTTAAAGTTACCATTCTTTCAGAGTGCTCAATCAGGGTGTGAGAGCATAAATAGTCATTCGCAGACAGATCTGTTTCACTGTATCACAGCTCATCAGTACGGTTAGACATCCGATTGCTTTTGAAACCCGACTGAATTGGCGTCAGTCGGTGATTCTACCTCTGAGCTATGGGCGCTTGGTATACCTATATATATACATTTTTTTTTTTTAGACATTTCACCTCAAGCAAGACAGTTTTACTGCCACTATTGTACAGGGAAGTTACACAGGGGAAAGGGATGAGAAAGAGGAGTAGGTTATAGGGGATGTCAGGAGGAGGGTAATAGATGGATGAGAATACTGGTGTAATGGGGGTAGAGTTGATGGAGAAAAGAGCTTGAGAGAAAGGATGTAAGTTAGTGAGATAGAAGATGTCTATTGACCTTACATTTAAATTCCTAGAGATTGTAACTGTCGGGAAAGCAAGTATACGGAAGGGAATTCCACAGGCTGGAAGTGCGAGAAAAGAATCTCTTAGAGTAGAAATTGCGATTACATTTTATCGGTTTCACTGCAAAAGGGTGGGACCTAGTTGATAGTTTAGTAGCATGTGTAAATTCATACATGGGGGCACCAGTGAGCTAAGTTCATTGGAACAAAAGCCGTGAAAGTATTTGTAGAAGAGGCACAGGGAAGCCACGTCACGCTAGTGAGAGAGCGACTGCAGCCAAGTTGCCAAGTCGGTATCTATCAGATTACAGATTCTGTGATGGATTTTGTCAAGAACCCCGAGGTGAATAGCAGGGGCATCTGACCAGATGTGGATTTTTGGAAAACAAAAGTGGATCATTTTCAAATATATTTTTCTCTTCTCTGATTGGTTTCTATATGTATATTTCTTTAGAATTGTTTTTCAATCATAAGTGATGCACAGATCCTCATGTGCAGATACTAAAATATGTCATTCATTCAGTTAACGGTTTTAAGATAAATTCTAGTTCACTACACCTCAATATGCATATGTGAATGTTTCCTTCCTTCTCAAGGGTTTTATTAAACTCACCACAAGGTGCAGAAGCATCAAATAAATTGTTATTTGTTATCAAGAAATTCTTATCTTGTGTTCCATTTTAAATTTGTTTGTTTATTTTTAAGGCATTGCATTAACATTTTCGGGTTGCATTTTTTTTTTTTTTGTCTATTTTTCAGTACTGTAGAAGTCAAGGTAACTTACCGGGAACATTATGGCTGCCTTGTAAACTATTATAGCCTCCTCACAATGGTGGGTGTCATGGCCTCCTCATGTTGGTAAAAGAGTTAGACCTGGATAAATTCTTTTATCAAACATCTAGCCAATGGCAGGTTAGCAAATTTAGCCAATGGCAGGCCAGCAAATCTGTTGTTCCCAGTAAGTTACCTTGACTTCTACAAGTACGTTGTTTCAAGATTGTCTTATTCCGGACAACATCCAAAATAACTTGTAATCACAGCTACCTAAATTAGATCGTGAACCAGCAACTTACTATAGACCACCAACAAGTAGTGACATAGCGATGTGAGATATGTTTTTAGAAAGTACAGCACATGGAAGCAGCAATAACCTTAAAGCTTTCTTCTTTCAATGCAAACAATATCAATGTTTAGTATTTGAAACTACAAATAATTTTTAATGCAAAGAATATCAATTCCCAGCTACTTTGATACTGCTATGTAGTTGAAAATCTACCCACAGAAGTGGTTATAGAAGTTGCAGACCTCTTGGATTCCTTACCACAAGATCTACCATACAATATGTTAATGCAGACAGTAATTAAGCAAACTGGTAAATTTGATGAGAGCAAGCTTAGAGATTTATTCAATAATGCAAATACTACCTCATCTGAGATCCTTGCTAGGGCCAAATATAATGTCCGATACTATCCTATGGCGTATATGGATGGACAAGTTACTCATGACCACTACTTAGACAGATCCTAGCTTCTTTGAGGGAAGATAAAGATTTAAAAAAAACTATGTGATGTTGCTAATCACATACATGTGACAGAATAACCTATATGTATTCTCTGAGTAATGACAGGCAGAATGATCAAGCAATTTGTTAAATTAAAAAGGCAATCTCTGAACTGACCATCCAAATGAGACAGTTAATTAGGTTCAGAAGCGGCAGTTTGGAAAGAGAAAGAGGACTAGCAGTATGCATAAAAAACAAAAAAGATTATACATTATTCTGGTATCATAGAACTTTTGGTAATAAAGCACACAAATGCAAAAAGCTGTGCATCCACCAGGGAAATGAATCAGCCAGCCAATGAGCATTGACTAGACAAATGAATCAGCCAATGAGCATTGACTAGACAAATGAATCAGCCAATGAGCATTGACTAGACAAATGAATCAGCCAATGAGCATTGACTAGACAAATGAATCAGCCAATGAGCATTGACTAGACAAATGAATCAGCCAATGAGCATTGACTAGACAAATGAATCAGCCAATGAGCATTGACTAGACAAATAACATCACAAAGTAATCGCTTATACCATTTGCATAACAAATCAACTTTTTTTTTTATAATCATATTGCCCCAAGCAAGGTAGTTTACTGCCACTGGTGCACAAGGGGTTACATAGGAGGAAAGTTATGAAAACAAGGGACAGGTTATAGGGGGTTTCAGGAAGTGGGTAAGAGAAGAACGAGAATACTGATGAGAGTGGAGTGGATGGAGAAAGTAGCATGAGGGGATGCAAGTCAGTGAGATAGGAGATGAATATTGACTTTACATTTAAATTCTTGGAGATTGTAGCTGTCTGGGAAGCAAGTAAACAGAAGGGAATTCCACAGGCAGGAAGTGCAAGAAAAGAAGCTGTTGGAATAGAAGTTGCATTTACATTTTATTGATTTTACAGTAAAAGGATGGGACCTAGTTGCTAATCTTGTTGCTCGAGTAAATTTATACATAGGGGGCACCAGTGAGCTAAGTTCATTGGAGCAGAAGCCATGAAAGTATTTTTAGAAGAGTCACAGGGAAGCTATATTACACTGGTGATAAAGTAACTGTATTTGAGCTGCCAAGTCAGGATTGATCACATTACAGATTCTCCGTTGATGAATTTTCTTATAGATATGAAAGTGTAGGTCATCATCATTCCAGTTACGCCTAGTTTGAATAAGCAAAATGACTAGACTTCAGTGTATTAGCTTCAAGCAGCAAATGGATGGTGAAAAAATACTTAGGTTGGATCTTGGTCTGAGATGAGACTTCAAATAGGTATTTATAGTAGTACACCTTCTCACTTCACCTTCACTACAAATATCTGTGAATTTGGCAAAAAAGACCTTGTCAGATGACAAAGCAAAGTTGAAAGTTTCAGGCATTCGCACTGCATGCCTCACTATGGGAATTGCTGCTGCACTATCTCCAGAGAGAGAATTCAGCAACATTTTCTGCTAACATCTGGACACAATCAGTCTTTTAATGCAACCTACAGTTGTTAAGCACACAACTACTCATCACATTCAGACAAAGGGATGGCCTACTTGTGTGGTACTGAGAAGAATGCAAACAGGTAAATACAGATTCAAATTAGATGTGCATGGGTGGTGCAGTTTATATCGGATTGGAATGAGAAATCGAAGAGCTGTTCGAATTCCAGTTTGCATTCACTTACGCACAAATACCTTTGGGAACGGTATTAATCCGTCAATTCTCCCTTCAGCTGTGGGTTAAATACCATCACAGATTGAGTTCTATAGCTGTGGTTAGCACCCAGACTATAGCATAAAGTAATGACAACCGACTGAGGGTAAACCTGCCAAGTCAGTCATGTCTATTTTGAGACATGGTTGCCCAAGTGTGTATCATGTATGGCACTTAATTGAAGTATGAATTTGCCAAACAAGAGTCTCAGAACCAAATAAAACAGGGAATAGTAGTCCATCCTTCTAAAAACTCTTTAGCCTCTTCAATTCATTTGGTTCAGAAAGGAGATTATCACTGGATATTATCTGGTGATTTTAAACAAGTTAATTCTGTCACAACCCCTGATCTTTAACCTTTGCCATTTATTACTGATTTCACTACCTCATGGCAAGAAGTAACTTTTTTTTCTAAAATTGATTTGGTGAAGGCTTATCAAATTCCAGTTGCAGAGGATGGGGATATATGCAAGACAGCGCTTACTACACCATTCAACATATTTGAATTTACCAAAATTGCCTTTCAGACTACAAAATGTGGTGCAAACATTTCAGATTTATCAATGAGGTTGTTTTTGCTTATACTGGTGATTTGTTGATGGCTAGTAAGAACATATCAAAACATTCTGCACACTTACAAGAAGTGTTTGAATGACTGACAGAATACAGATTAAGAATTAATCCAGAAAAATGCTTGATTGAAGTCCGACAATTAATCTTTTTAGGACATACTCTCTTGCAGGAAGAAGACACACCTGTTCAAAAGAAAATTAATGCTATTTCTGATTTACAAATGCTGACATCAGGGCAACAGCTGAGTTGTTTCATCGAACTTGTCAATTTTTATAGAAATCATATTCTTAATTGTTCAGACATTTTATCACTCAACTTTTTATTAAAGTGAAAAAATAAAAATATCAAATTAAATGACAAGCAAACTCAAGCAGTGGAAAATTCGAAGAAAGTTTTATTGAATTTTGCCAAACTAAGTTGTTTGCATAATGAGGACAACATCAAATTGACACTAACAACTAATGATAGTTTAGTTGTGGTTGGAGCCGTTTTACACTAAGTAAAGGATAATATCTCTCAGTCTATTTCATCTTTTCCTGGCTCCAGATTCCACGTCAAAAGAATTACATCACTTTACCCAGATGACATTAGCTATATATTTAGCCGTGAGAAAGTATCAGCATTTATTAGAAAGCAAAAACTTTATTTCCATTGATCACAAAACTTTAACTTATGCATTAAATTTTTTTTCAAGTAAATACTCACAAAGAGAATTGTGTCAAGTTGATTTTAATTTGCAATTCATCTAAACAATTAAACACATTAAGGGACATGATAAAACAGTTGCAGATACAGTGTCTAGAACATCCTTTCATCATTTAGATAAAGCAGTTTTGATTTTGACACTATTGCCAATGAGCAGGAAACTACACATTAGCAATGCAAGAGATATCATTCCAGTTGACTAAGATACCATCGCCTTTTAGCAACAAAAAATGATTTTCTGTGATCAGTCAGTTAAGTGCCATACGTGATACACGCTTTGAGCGATCATGTCTTGAAAGGACATGACTGACTGGGCAGAAGATTATCCTGCAGTAGGTTACCATTGCTTTCTGCGGTAGACTGGTTGCCAACCAAGGCTATAGAACCCAATCTGTCCTATTATTTAACTCATAACTGTAGAAAAGAGACGGATTAATACCTTTCTCAAGGGTATTTGTGTGTAAGCGAATGCAAGGAATTCAACTGGAATTTGAAATCAGCACACCGATTTGTCATTCCAAGTCGATATCCATTGCACCACAATGCACATTTTCTGTGATATTCTTAAAAACCTATATTCTGCCAACATTCAGTCAGTTAAGTGCCATACGTGAAACACGCTTGGGTGATCATGTCTCTTTCGAGACATGACTGACTGGCCAAAAAATTATCCCGCAGTAGGTTGCCATTGCTTTTTGCGGTAGACTGGTTGCCAGCCAAGGCTATAGAACCCAATCTGTCCTGTTATTTAATCTATAACTGGAAGGAAGAGACGGACTAATACCTTTCCCATGTAAGTGAATGCAATGAATTTAAATGGAATTCAAACTCGGCTCCCTGATTTCTTGTTCCAAGCCGATATCCACTGCACCACAACGCACATCCCTGCCAACATTACGCAAAGCTATTTTCCAGCATTTTCATGGCATGCCTCATCCAAGTTAAAGTGCAACAGTTAAGTTGATCACCCAGCCAGCAATTCGTGTGGCCCAATATTACAGCCGACATACAGAACGAGGGCTAAAAATTGTCTATCATGACAATGTCATAAAATTGGTAGACTCACTAGATCTCCCATGGGAGTTTTTAGTCTGCCAGACACATGCTTCACCAACATCCGTATCGACTTAATTTGTCTTTTTACACAATCAAGAGGCTGTCAATACATCCTCACTGCTGTCAATCATTACTGATTGTGGCTGTTGGCATATCTGATCAAAGATATCAGTAGAAAAAAGGTGTCATCGCATTTTTTGACATGGATTTCATAATTTGGTAAGCCAAACATGATCACAACAGATTGTGTACTCAGTTTCAGTTTTATCTATTTTATGGACTTCACAAGAATTATAAACATACACCATGTCAAGTTAACAGTATATGCATAAATGATATGGTAGAGAGGTTTCATTGTCAGTTAAAAGTTGCATTAGCAGCTAGAGATAACCTAAATGATTGGGCGGAAAACTTGCCACTAGTTTTACTATCAATACAGAACACTATAAAACAAAATTAGTGGTTTACCACAGCAGAAATTGTTTTTGGTACTACCATGGCCTTACCAGACCAATTTTCTTAAAATAACAAAAACATTTTAACTGTTGATGATGTTTACCTAAGAATTACAATAAAAAATGTCTCGATTGCAATTTTCACTAATCAGGTAAGTAGCTGCACACATTTATATCCAAAAAAGACTTATACAATTGCGCAAAAGATTTGTATGCAACAGTTTCATAAAGAAAGCACTAGTGCCATTTTATAATAGTCTCTACACTGTGACAGAGTGGGTAAATATTTTACAATTCTGCACATTGATAAGAGAGAAACTACATTCATAGACAGAATCAAACCAGCTTATAGAGACACAAAAGGTATTAGGATTTCACAGTCACCAGTATTTTCAGGTGATGTTACATCACTCACATCACAAATAGAAGAGAAGTGTTATGGTGCCCTATCTACATTGGAATGAACTCTTCCTCCTTCATAAATATTAACCTGTGAGGCTTCCTAAAGGAGGCAGTCGAGACACAGTATAACTTGACAGTTTGGATGAACACTTCTATCTGCTGACTAATAACACTCTTATCTAAACTTATTTATAAATGGAACTTTGTGTGTGTATCCGTTACCTATAGACACCGAAACGGCTGAACCGATTTCCTTGAAAATTTACACAGTTGTACTATAAGCATCTGCAAGTGTTCTTAGCTAGGTTTTGTATCGAGGTACCCCCGATAAATATCGATAATCGAAAAAATCGGGTTATAGAAGGAATGATCTGATTTTAATCAAGTTTGATACACTCATAGACAAAAACATAAGAAATGATATTCAAAGTTTCAAGATTGCAGTTCTTACAATAGTGCAGAAAATCAATAATATATATATATATATATATATATATATATATAAAAGGCAAGATATCGGGTCTGATCAAAATCAGTTTTTCAGCCCTTTTATTTTAGCTTTTGCTTCGGGTTTGGCTCTAAGTAGGTATAATTGTAGTTCTTAGCCTCAGCCATGATACCATTTACTCAGAGGATTTATTTAGCCTTCAAAATTCAGTTTACAACAAAAAGAACTCATTTGATATCGATACCAGGAAATCAAAATTTGACTTACATCCATTCATTTTTCTTTCAGTCTACGGTTTCGCTTTAACTGGAAACAACTTTTGCTTTTTAATCCTTCGTTCCAACGTCCAAAGAGTCTGAGCTCCAGGACCATGGATTAGTTTTAAAGCTTTCATTACACCTGAACAACGCCGGGCTATACTGCTAGTTTTGTATATAAGTTCTGTTATTCCAATACACTGGTTCAACCTACCTTCTTTTCGTGTCTTTCTTTCTGGCCCTAACAGGCCACAATAAGAAGATCACTAAATGCAGTACCATCTTCTATGAAATCTGTGAGAAAAATTTTGTGGCCTAAACATTTTAAAATCTAAGTTCCTATCAACTAACAATATTAGGGGCGTAGGGTATATTGTCAGGTTGACTGAAAGTTGCTGTCTAAAAGTCTGGAGCCAAATGACCTAATTAAGATATTTATGCTGAGGCTCGGAGTGGCACTTTCAGCAGGATTCTGAAAAATTTTGAAATAATTGATATTATTATTCGACCACTGACAGCACTTCCCTCCAATTTTTGAAGGGATTTATTTTGAGCCAGCACTTGCTAGCTGGAAACTATAAATTCAAAATATAACAAAGGAAGGAGCTCAAAATGGGATTCTGTTTTGTGTGAATTTCGACATGAGTCACTCATCAGTTGAGTCGACATTTTCCACTTTACCAACATAGATTTTCCAACAAAGTTAAGTAACTACTTTTTCCTTTTTCTTAAGGGTTTCTATTAAAAACACATCACTTAAGTGAGCTTTTCCTTTCTTCTCAAGGCTTTTATTGAACACACCTCCATGTTTGTAAGTGAACTCTTTCCTTCTCAATGCTTATATTAAACACACCTAAATGTGTAGAAACATCAAATAAGTTGTTATTTGTTATAAAAAAAATTCGGTCCTTACGTATTATCGGGAGGACCTTTAAAAAAACGACTCAAAAATTAAAGTAAATTATTTATTGAAACGGTTAAAACAATAAAATAACATTACATTTGTAATTCCGGAGGCCAGAACGTCGCAATTGCTTCCAAAAGTGACTCAAAGACATCAGTACAGGCAACATGCTTCCGCCACATGAATTCGGCCAAATACGACTCCAAATGGTGACGTGCAGTGCCACAGTGCTTCTTGTTTCGCCACTTTGTCGATCCCCATAGGCGTTCCACTGTCTGCGTATGAGCCCCGGTGTTCGAATCCACAAAGTTGTACTTGTGGTTGACGTTGAGGTGATGAAAGCCTGATTTTTCCAGTTCCTTGGTGTTATAAGCGGGGGAAAAAAAGAAAAAGTAAAAATCAAAGGTCCTCCCGATAATACGTAAGGACCAAAAATTCCTTGTTTTATGTTACATTATAAATTCACTTGTTTAATTGTAATGCATTGCATAAACATTATCATGTTGTGAGTTTTTTTTTTTGTTTCGTTTTTTAAGTACATTGTTTCAACATTATCTTATTCAGGACAACACCCGGGATAACTTGTAATCACAGCTACCTAAATAAATTAGATTGCATCCCAGCAACTTATTACAGACCACAAATGGTGACATACTGACATGAGACTGAAGTGTAGGGAGCTGGTTAATGTTTCTTTTGTTTGGCCTTGTGTCTGACTTAACCAAACTCCCTACAGCTTACAAGTTTTATGCAGAATTATCATCATCAGAAGGTTGGCTGTCGGCAGGTTGGAATATGTAGAATTAGTGCAGAAGAGTGGAATAATAAAATATACATTTTGAATGTAAAATAGAAATTCATTAAAAGAAAAGACTAACAAGAATTCGTAGAAATGTTCAATGAGAAAGTTAAGGTATCAAGAGTTCATAGAAAATGTTCTAGTAGTAATTGTTGAAATAGATGAGATAGCAATGTCCGGGTCACTTGAAGTTTGAAGTTACATTTTTGATGTGTGTCTCTCACTGCTCCCATCTCTGACTGGCTGTCACTGGTTAGAGACCATCCTTAAATATTGTTGGAGTGGCTCAAAGAACGTTTTTTCTTTAGCTGTGGAAAACCATTTCTCTGACGTATTTTGAATTTTGCAATTTGATAACCAATCAGGATCCAGAGTTCCACTACAAGACAAACTTTTAGGAAGCAGCCCATTTTTTTTTTTGTTCTCTGCAAATTAGTGATTACAGACAATCCTCATGCTTTTCACATGAAGTTTATTTTATTGATCATGGAGTAAGGTGCAAAAGCAGAGCAGATGGAAGTTGCGACAACCTTAAATCTTTCTACTTTTAACACAAACGACATTAATATTGGTTTTTGCAACTGCAAGTAATTTTTAACAAAAAGAACATTAATTCCCAACAATTGCGATTCTGCTATATAGTTATGAAACTACTGCATATGTGGCTATTTAGATACCTCCACATTTTTACAACAATTTCCAATACCTAAATTTTAAAATGAATTTTGATAAAATTCATTAACCCATAACTGGAAGGAAGAGACAGATTAATACCTTTCCCAAGGGTATTTGCACGTAAGTGAATGCAATGAATTTGGCTGGAATTCAAACTTGGCTTCCCGATTTCTCGTTCCGAGCCGATATCCACTGCACCACAATGCACATCCACCGGACAGTGGACATTAACGTGTTAAAATAAAATATCACTTGTTGCTAAAATTCAGGTTTTTTAAAAAATAATTTGCATATGATTTTTATTGTTATATTTAGTTTATTTAGAAAAATAAATTAAATACCACTGTTGCTAAAATTTACATTTGTGAACTGAGAATGATTTTATTAAATTTGTTTTAAAAACTTATGCTAAAATCTAGTTTATTAAAGAAATGTCATTTTTTGATTTCTGAAATAAACTTGTTTATTAAAGAAATATCATTTTTTGATTTTTAAAATAAACTTGAATATGAAATTTGAAAATGAATTGAATATTTTGAATATTGTAAAATTTGGTTTCTAAAGTAAATGGTGTGGTTTTTTGCTTTTTTTATTAAAAATATATATCAAAATGTTATTACTCATTTAATTACTTTTGCACAAATTTAATATGCCACTTTATTTTCAAATTAAAATATCTATTTTATTAAAGGAAAACATTTTACCTATTTTAAATGAAAATATTACTTTCTTAAATGTATTTGATGTCATGTCACCACATAAAAAAATTATGTAGTAACATGGCATCAAATACATTTAAGAAAATAAATTATTATTTACTATTTTTTTTAATTTACAAAATTGTAAATACTTTAAATTTTCTATGTCTTCAGTTGATTTAATATTTCCGTATCAGACCTAAATTCCTCCGCACCTTTTCTTTTGATTTATAATTTTTTTCTTCTTTTCTTTCCACTTTTATTGTAGCACTATCAAAGAAAATATTTTAAACTCGATTTCCCTGTACTCTTGTATAAAATTCTACTCCAGCAGCTTCTTTTCTCACACTTCCCGCCTGTGGAATTCCCTTCCATTTACTTCTTTGACAGCTACAATCTCCAAGAATTTAAATGTAAAGTCAATGGTCATCTGCTATCTCACTGTCTTGCATCCTCTGTTTCATGCTCCTTTCTCAGTCCACTCCACTGTCATCAGTATTCTCATCTTTCTCTTACCCACTTCCTAACACCCCCTATAACCTGTCACTCTTTCTCATAACTTTCCTTCTATGTGACCTCCTCCAAAACAGTGTCAGTAAAATGCCTTGCTTTGGGCAATATGGTTATACAAAAAAAAAGAAAGAAAGAAAATTGATTTATGAAAGAAAAACAAAATGACATTAACATTAAATTCTTGAGTGGGGATTTTTTTTTGTGTTAACTTTTTTCTTTGCTACGTAAAATTAAATTCTTTAAGTTCTTCAAGTTATTAATTTTCCTGATCTTCCGAACAACCATTTAGTACTAATAATCATGTGATTAAGTCTTTTTTAGTGTGCACTTGTCTTTTTGTAAATGGAAAGAGATCAAAGAGTTCAATAAGTAAGTCTGAAACAGAGTTAGTTACAAAATCTAGTCTCATCTTTTTTTTTTTTTTTTTTTTTTACTCATATCACCCCAAGCAAAGTGATAATGCCACTGATGCGCAGGGGGCTACGTAAGAGTAAAAAGATTGGAAAAGAGAAAGCTGGAAACCGCATCCTAAACAAGAAACAAGGGATGAGCCTCTTCACCTGTTCAATAGACGTGGGTGGAGTGTGAACCGGGCGATAGTTTAGTCTATCTACTCCAAGTAAAAATCAAATCATCCTTGATAATGGCTAAAAGCATAGATGAAACATACAGGACATTGACTTTATTACGATAGAAGTTCTACAGAAATTTATGTCCAGGAAAGAAAATTTTAAAAACAACGACAACAAACAAAAAAACAAACAAAAAAAACAAACAAAGTAACTTAACCAAAGTCCCTTGTACCTTAATGAAACTTGTATAAAAGAGATTGCTGCCCAAATACAGTTTTATATATGACTTCATCTATTTAAAAATACGTTTAAAAAATCTAGTCTCATCTCATCTGATTTTCACTGTATATATTATTAATATTCGCTGCTGAATTAATAAGTGCATTGAAAAGAAAGGAAAGGATCTGTGACAGCTCATCCTGAATTCAAAATATGAGTGAAGATAAAAAATATTAAAAATTAGAAATTTTATTGTTTTATGAGCAAAATACTAACACACAGGAAAATCTCAATAGAAACAAAGAAAAGAGTGCTAGACTGCTACGTGATGTCAGTTCTTCAATACGGCTGTGAATGCTGGACAATATCATCGAAAATGAGGACAAAACTGGAAGCGGCCGAAATGTGGTTCTACAGAAGGATGCTACGGATATTGTGGACTGAGCATACAAGCAACGACGAAGTGTTAGAAAGAATGGCAACAAAAAGGAAATTGATGCTGAGCATCAGGAAGAGACAACTGAAGTTCCTGGGACATGCAATGAGGAAGGAGAGCCTGGAGAACCTGATACTGACTGGACAGATAGAAGGAAGGAGAGACAGAGGAAGGCAGCGGATAACATATTTGCAGGGTCTGATCAGGTGGATGACGGAACGGGGGTTGCCAGAAGCAACAGGAGCAAACATACTAAGAGCCACAAGGGATAGGGAGACGTGGAGATCCATGATCGCCTACGTCCTGAAGGGACAGGGCACATAGAAGAAGAAGAAGTGTTAAATGGCAATGTACGTGAAAACCTGTTTCCAGGTGAATAGGGAGTGTAATTAACATTAGTAACTATCACTGTTTGGTTAATTCAAGATCACACCATTCTAAAAATTCTGCATTCCAGAAATTTGAAATTCATCACCAAAAATTCTCCTGTTACAGCACATGAGGAAATCAGTATATAAACAAAAGCACGCATAGAATTCCTCAATAAGGAAAGACAGCACAACCAGCGACATCGAACCAGCAACAAGCCCTAAGAGAAATGAAATTCAGACATAAGAGGAAAATTCTCCGCAAACTGAAACACACGTCAAAAACACCAGTTCAACACTAATATAAAAAGATTAAAACTTCTCGCTCAGCAAACAAACAGCATCAAACAAATTGAAGATAATTCCAAAATCTACCTATTAAAATTCTAATTACTAGGAAGAAAAAAAACATTCTACAATACAACTCCATCAATTTTAGTACAAAGCAAGGAATCGTCAAATTCATCAGAAGACAAATTCAGTGAGTATAATTAAAAAACACGATTTCAGTCTACAATAATGCTTAAAGATACAGAACTCCTCTCTTCTAATATTTTTGCATATCACTTTTTTAAACAATTATTTAAAAACATTTTAAAACATTAATTTAATGCTTAATTTGATACATGAACATTGAACATTTCACCGTTGTTATTAATGAAACTTGAACTGTAAATCCTCACTTAAAAATTCTGCACATCCAGTTTTTACACAAATTTGTATTACATATTTGTATCTGTAAATTGTTGATTTATAATTCACTTTGCGCCAGTGATTTTATTCAGAAATTCTTCAAGACTCATGCAAAATAAATTTTGATTGTTCAGTTTATTTCACATGTAATTTTTCTAATTCAAATTCTTTTGATAAAAACAAAATAATAAATATTATGCAAAACTCCACAGCAGATCCATTGCAAAACAAATATCTACTGTGAAAATAAAAATACGTTTTCTTGTCATTAGACAGAGAACTCAATTATTAAACTGGCATTGCTTGCTCAGTGATCTTTCTGTTACCGTGTTTGATTGCTGTACCATTATAGGGAGCTTGATCAAGTTTATTAAATTTACCTTGTGCCAAACAACCAAACTCCCCCACAATTTAAAATTTTTCAGAAGGTTGAAAAAACTGTCTTGCTAAGTGGAAATTTATTTACAGAACAGAATAACATCAATTTGTTTGTACAAAACAATCAAACTCTGCAAATGTTTTAAGAGAAAGTGTAGCAAGGAGTTAAATGAATTCAGAGTTTGTTGTTGTAGCAAGGTCTTAGTATCTTTTTTTTTTCTTTTTGCAGCTGGTGAGTAAGTGAAGAAGGAAAAATGGGATAAAGGAAAATTGTACTTATCGATGTTAATTCTAGGAGTCAGTTGAAGTGACTTCTTCTTGTTATCTCCTTCTTTATGTTTACAGCAAGTAGTTTCTTTTTCTATGTTCCCTGTCCCTTCAGGACGTAGGTGATCATGGCTTTCCACATCTCCCTATTCCTGGTGGCTCTTTGAACACCTTCTCCTGTTACACCATGCAACCCTCATTCCATCATCCACCTGATTAGGTCCTTCAAATATGCTTTCTGCTGCTTTCCTCTGTCTCTTTCTCCCTCTATCTGGTCTGTTAGTATCAGGTTCTTGAAGCCCACTTTCCTCATTGCATGTCCCAGGAACTTCAGCTGTTTCATCCTGATGCTCAGTATTAATTTCCTTTTCGTTTCCATCCTCCAAAACCTCATCATTGCTCACATGCTCGATCCATGATATTCGCAGCATCCTTCTGTAGAACCACATTTCATTTGCTTCAAGTTTTTCCTTCATCTTTGATGATATTGTCCAGCATTCACTGCCATATTGAAGAAATGACATCACATAGCAATCCAGTATTCTCTTCTTTGTTTCTAGCAAAATTGTCCTGTTTCTTAATACTTTACTCAACTTCTGGAATGCTTCCTATGCCATGCCAATTTACCTTAAGCAGTTTAAGACAAATAAAAACAGATAAAGGAAAATAGCATGCAAGAAGGAGAGACAAAGCGGATGTATGTGTCACCAGGACATTATCTTTAGTTCAGCATTTTGAAATTTCTCTTTTACATTGTGGCAGTGTCCTATCTGATCTCCACATCTATCTGACTGTTCAACTTTCTTTCTCTATTTATATCAAATAACAGTTTAACATTGGCTTGTTAGTTTCTCTGTTTTGCTAATCGCTCTCCTTTCATTGGTTAGAAAATAACTCGCACAGACTTGAAAATTTGGATTGGTCTTTTTCCTTCAGTACAGAGTCAGTCCTTTTTCTATTGGTCAAAAGATTTTTACACTGGCTTGTGAATTTGTAAACAGTGAAGAGAAGAGAGTTACTTTTATTTCATATTCACCACACCATAACAGAAAGAATTAATGAACAAATACTCAAATATTTTACATTAGTGAAGAAATTTCATATTTTATTATGATTATTTAATTTTATTATTTTCAGTTTTTTTTTTCCTTTTTGTTTGGAAGATCACAAACAGGTGAGATGGCACACCTGACAGCTACCAAGTTACCTGAATGTAGATAAATGTTCTTGTCTGTAAATAAATTGGGTACAGTTTATGTTTTGTTGTCCAAACTTTTGACTTGGATGAGTTATCATCTTGAGACGAGTGATTAGAATAAAGATCACTAAATATAAAATACTGTTTTAAAGACCGTTTCACTACAAGCAAGATGATGTAGATACCTTCACGCAGTTTTTTATGCCTAACATTTAAATTGAATTTTTAAAAATAAAAAGTTTTCTTGAAACTTTTGTTTTAGTTTTAGTTGAAAGCTAAATGATTAAATTTACTATTTCCAATAAGAAAAATACTCTGGTATATTTCAAGTATAAATTACGTTGATTGGAATCTAAAATTTTAAGATTAAATTTTGTCAATGTTTTGACCATTTTTGAATGATCGACACTTTTGTAAACAAGTTAATTCTCGGTTTTTCAAAAATAAAATAGACATCTGTAACATGATATTTTTGGAAAATTAGCAAATTTGTAGTTAAATTAATCTAATTTACACAAGTATTACTTATTTATAGCATGAAATTTAGAATAAAACTATTTCTTAAACACAGTGTTGATCTATCTGAATCCACCCCATATGATTTGACATGTGATGAGAGCCAGACAGATGCGAGATAAGCGTATGGTGACTAGAATTAACAAATTTGTTCAAATTTTTTTCCAGTAAGGGGAAGAAATTGGGAAACACATGATCTTTTATTGTACACAAAAAAAATTAAAAGTTATTTTAAAAATACGAATTGATTTGTATTTAACTTTTCAATTTTTGATTAGTAAATACTAGCAGTATAGCCCGGTGTTGCTCGGGTGTAATGAAAGCTTTAAAACTAATTCATGGTCCTGGAGCTCAGACTCTTTGGACGTTGGCACGAAGGACTAAAAACCAATAGTTGTTTTCAATTAAAGCGAAACCGTAGACTGAAACAAAAATGAATGGATGTAAGACAAATTTGGATTTCCTGGTTTCAATATCAAATAAGTTTTTTTTTGTCGTAAACTAAATTATGAAGTCTAAATAATTCCTCTGAGTAAATGGTATCATGGCTGAGACTAAGAACTACAATTATACCTACTTAGAGCCAAACCCGAAACAAAAACTAAAACAAAGAGCTGAAGAACTGATTTTGCTCATACCCGGTATATATTATCGATTTTCTGCACTATTGTAAGAACTGCAACCTTGAAACTTCTGAATATCATTTCTTATGTCTTTGTCTATGAGTGTATCAAATTTAATTAAAATCGGACCACTCCTTCTATAACCCGATATTTTTAATTATTGATTTTCGATATTTATCGGGGGTACCTCGACACAAAACCTAGCTAAGAACACTCGCAGTCGCTTATAATACAACTGTGTAAATTTTCAAGAAAATCAGTTCAGCTGTTTCGGAGTCTATAAGTAACGGACACACACACACACACACACACGCACACACACGCACACACACACACGCACACACACACACACACACACACACACACACACACACACACACACGCGCACACACACATACACACACACACACACACACACACACACACACACACACAAAGTTCCATTTATAAATAAGTTTAGATAGTCTTCACTTAATAACTAACACCAACAAATCTTTGAAGTATTTTAAAATATTTTTGAAAATTTTATAAATTATTATGATTAAAAAAATGAAAGCAAATTCTTTTAAATTTCATTATTAATTAAAAAGAAAATTTTTTCACACTAATAATATATTATTTGTTAAAGGAATTGAAATCTTATCAAATTAAATAATGTCATAGTTTTATTGCATTTTTTATTTTACTATTGAGAGCAGATTCTCAGAAATAAAGTCCAAATGTTTGAAAAACATTATAGATGATTTAAATTCCCCAATGAGTCCTGCGATTAACTAATAAAACCAGTCTTCCCAACAAAATTTAATTTCTTGAAATTTCATTGAATTTACATGGTGGTGGGGTAACAGATGTGAAAATATATATGTTCTTTTACAAAGATTTCTTATAAAAAATTTAAAAGATAATTTCATTCATTTATGAAAGTCCTGAAAGATTCATTAAAATCTGACAATTATTTGATTTTTGCAAGAATTTTTAAATTAATTTGTTTTTAACCTGAAAAAAATACATTATGTAATAATACATTTTCCATTGTAAACTTTCGTAATGATTTGGTTCCTCACAAATGAAAATCAAAAGATTTTTTATCAAAATTTCGAACGTGTTGGAAAGAATTTAAAAATAATTAAAAAAATACTTTGATCTTTCTTCTTAATAATAACAGAAACATTTTGATGAAAAAAGTTTGTTTTTATTAAGTTTGGGGTCTTTTTTTCTTCATGCTATGCTGTTTTTCAGTGATTTAGTAGAAGTACCTATGATGTGCGTTGTGGTGCAATGGATATCGGCTCGGAACAAGAAAATCGGGGAGCTGAGTTCAAATTCCAGCTGAATTCATTGCATTCACTTATGCGCAAATATTCTTGGGAAAGGTATTAATCTGTCTCTTCTTTCCAGTTATGGGTTAAATAACAGGACAGATTGGGTTCTATAGCCTTGGCTGGCAACCAGTCTACCGCAGAAAGCGATGACAACCTACTGTGAGATAATCTTTTGCCCAGTCAGTCATGTCTCTTTTGAAACATGATCGCCCAAGCGTGTTTCACGTATGGCAGTTAACTGACTGACCTATGATAATGCCACTAAAATGCAACTGGTTACTCAGAGTAAAAGACAATGGAGAGATTTCAGTCAAAAAAAATAAATAAAAGAACAGGTGCCAGAAGACAAAAGAATGGTAACTGCGATTGCATTAAATTTTTTAAGATCATCAGTGGTAGGGAGGCAAGAAACCAGAAGAGAGTTCCATAATTGAAAAGTGTGAGAAAATAAACTATTAGAATAGACCATATGGTTACACCTAACTATTTTCACAGTAAAACAATGAGACATAGTATACAGGAGAGAGCAATGGAAGAAAGATTTATTTTCCCATTTACATTTTCCTCTTTATGGGCATTATTATATTCGTGACATGATATCACTGTAACCTTATGATGGAACAGAATGGCTGAAAGGAAAACGAATGACAAACATGTTTTGTTCTCAGTGAGACTTTTATACCACAAAGACAAACACAAAACTATTTACTTAATTATCATTATTATTATTATTATAATCTTATCAATAACTACCATCATGATTATTATTATTATAATTATTATTATTAAGTTTTATGAAATGGTATTATTGGTATCATTAAGAATAATAATTAGCATTTATCCCCGTTTTTATTTTTGTGTAACATTCTTATCATACGCAATAAGAATATTATTGTCATAAAACCAAAATGATAGAAAATTAGTGCTTACAAAATGAAGATATTATTATTATGGCTAGAATTAATATAAAAAAGCTGACAATTCAATTCTTCTACTACTGTCTTGTATTTGAGAATGGCCAACTAAAAGTTCCAACGAAGGTCATCGTATTACTTGGGATAAAAATACAGACTCCAGTAATAATTAACACTGTAAATCTAACCCCCTCACCTGTTTTTTTTGTCTGGATAAATCTAACCAGATCATTGTTGTGAGGAATTTGGTCTGAAGAATGTGTGTGTATATGTATGTGTGTGTGTGTTTGTATGTATATGTATGTATGTATATTTGTATATATATATGTGTGTGTGTGTGTATGTATATTTTGGTCAACAATACGGTGATCCTTACTCATACACACAGTAAGAGGAACCTGCAGATATTGGAGGCCATGTACATCAAATCAAAACAACCAACACTCAATAAAATCAACTTTAAAACAGGAAATAACATATTACATTGCATTTGACTAGATGGTTTTGTTGTCATTTCACGCTATCCCACGGTGTGACGTCATAAAACCGCATCGCAAACTTAAGAACTGCGTTTATTATTTTTAGTAACTATTGCCGTTGCCAAGCGGAGTTTTATGTCAACACAAAATAAAATCGTCGGTGATGGTGGATTTTATAATATTTCAGTTTAAACTACCTCTCTGAAGATGGCTCATGTGAGCCGAAAGCTTAGAAGAAAACCAATAAATAATTATCCAAATGTTGGAGAATTTTTGTCTTTATTTTCAACTGAAATTAAAGCAAAAATATGACGTTTAGAACGGCTCATGATTAAACATAATAGACATTCATTGTCTCTTATATTTAATAGCATATGTCTAGAAAATATATATATATATGTATGTGTGTATGTATAGATAGATTGATAGATAGATAGATGTTAGATGGGTGTAAGTTTATTGTTCTGGGTTTCATGCTTTTGTGATTGTCAGACAAACTGTTTTTATTTTTTATTTAAAATACTGGATATATATAGAGATGCGTATATTGATGAATTTTTGTGGAAGTAGGATGAAAATTGAGAGGAATATTTGTTGTCTTTTATACAAACACAAACATAGATTAACACGTGTACAACCATTGACATACTCAGAGACACACACACAAGTGATCTAGACAACTGGGGCTCACACAGGCATAACTTCATATGAATGATATGAGGCTTAGCATGTATATGTGCAACATTTTGTACATGTATACACATTTAGTTTATGTATTGTGTATCTACCAATTTTGATGCCAGAGGTTTTGTGTATTTCCATCTATGTGGTTATATATTTTTTACGATCTGTGGAGTTTTTACTTGTGTACATTTTTGTTCTTAGCTTGTGTATTTGCATAAGTATATATCTAATTCTGTTTATATGTTCATGCATTGAAATATGATTGTGTTTGTCCCAACCTCATTCATTCAAGGCTGGTCACATTACGAATTCACCCTTACTGTATCCAACATGTGGCAATTCAGTCTGTGTACAAATAGAGCTTTAAAATTTCACAGACAAATTGACAAGTCGATAAAAGCAAAATTTTGTAATTTATGCATGTATATATGCATGGGTATATTAATCTGTATATGTGTCTGTTTGCCAGTGTTTGTGAATATACCCATCTATTTTTCCATTTGTGAATGTTTGTAGATTTATTTATGTGTGCCTTCTTTCTCTTCTTCGTTTAATATATGAGTAACTTTCTAAATCTAATAAATTGTTAAGCTTTTAAAAAATTTCGCAATAATAATAAAGTAGACCTAATAGTTAATTAATAATGCTGATCTCAATTTAAATATTAATACTAATCCCCACCAAAATTATTTTTAAATCTGCTCACATATTCTCCAAATTAGAAGTTGCTTTACTCTGATTGATCCACATTGTACAGACAACAATGCCTCCCTGATTAAAGGAGTTTTGCTTGTTTTTAACCTTTTAAAACCATTCAATTTGAAATAAACCATATCACTTGACAAGACACAAGTAGTGTTGAAACAAAATAGCTACTTTTGTAGTGATATTATAACATATCCATGTTATAATTTCTTAATAAATATTATATCTATATATATATATATATAACATAGAATACTTGGTATATAAGTCTGGTAAATTCCAATAGACTTAATCCTCTAGGGCCATTCGTATCATATTTGATACAGTATTTCCCTATAAGGAAACATTTGGTATTTCCCTATAAGGAAACATTTGCTATTCATTGACTGAGCAGTCAGTACTGCTTTCATTTGAAATTTATAAAATATTTCTCTTAAAAAATTTTTCAGGAAAATATTTCTTTCAAGGCTTGTTTTCATACTGTATCAAATATGATATGAATGGCCCTAGAGGGTTAAAATAACTCAAGAGTTAAATTTATTTATTTAATTTCACAGTGTAATATAATTTAGAAAAATTTTAGATATTCTACAATTTCATAGGTAATACATATTTCACAGCAAAAAGCTGCTCGTCAGACCCAAAAGATACAGCAGTTAATAATATTCAAAATAATCCTGAAAAATAGTTACACACTGATGCTCACATACCCATGTCTAGAATATGCATTTGTAATGATAATCTACAAAAAACAATATTTCAACAGATTTTTTGTGGTACAGAAGTTAAGTATAGCTTGAAAAGTAATACTTTTTATATTACAGGTCAGAATTAGAATAAAGTTTAAGACAGAAAACAATAAAGTGCTTCATGTGAAGCGTAATGAATTATGGTATGAATGCATCTACACACTTTACTTTTTTGGATCTATTGAGAATCTCTCATGACATCGAATTTGTTCGGGGGGGGGGGGGGTTGATGTTGGTGTACAATGCACCAAAACATCAAGGAAAGCATGTTTGGAATTAACCTCTTTTTCAATAGTAAACCTCAAAGAAGGATGGGGATATTTAAGGGAGGAGAGAAATTGATCAGCCTCTGCTCTATCTAAATCTAAACTTATTTATAAATGGAACTTTGTCTCTGTGTGTGAGTCTGTGTGTGTGTGTATCCATTACCCATAGACTCTGAAACAGCTGAACCGATTTTCTTGAAAATTTACACAGTTGTACTATAAGCATCTGCGAGTGTTCTTAGCTAGGTTTTGTGTTGAGGTATCCCGATAAATATCAAAAATCGATAATCGAAAAAATCAGGTTATAGAAGGAGTGGTCCAATTTTAATCAAATTTGATACACTTATAGACAAAGACATAAGAAACGATATTCAGAAGTTTCAAGGTTGCAGTTCTTACAATAGTGCAGAAAATTGATAATATATATAAAAGGCAAAATGTTTGTGTGTGTCTGTTTATCTGTCTGTATGTCCTTTATACAAATCCACAATTTTTATCTGATTCTCAGCCAACCTTCAAACAAATATTCTTTAGGCTGAGTCTAAGCTCCAGGACCATGGATTAGTTTTAAAGCTTTCATTACACCTGAGCAATGCCGGGCTATACTGCTAGTCATAAAATAAGCAAAATGTATCATTAACATAGTGACGATACAAAGAGGGACAAAATGGATCATTATGTAATGTCTCCTCATAAAACAAAAATATTAGCCAATGCAGAGCCTAAAGAGGAGCCCATGGCTACACAATCAATCTGATAGTACATCATGTTGTCGAAACTAAATTCAACAGATGAAGTGTCAAATTTCATTAATTCTATGAAAATTACTTCAGGAACATCTGGAGGAGATAAAGAACTGCGACAAAGAAAATTGCTGCAAATAATTATCGTTTCCATGAGGGGAACACAAATAGGGAGCATATATCTAATGAACATATAAACTTGCCATGAAATTATTTATGGTCAAAACAGTTTGGTAAAGATGCTAGGTCAGGATAAATAACATTCAATCATTTAAGTGTCATGTGTGGTACACTTTTAGACGAGCATATTATATCAGGGGGTTTTTCATTTTTCTTTTTTAATTTTCACACATGGCTAGCCAGTTTAGTACAGTGTTATGTCAAGTAACAGAATTATGTGAAATAATACAAAACAACGTAATAGCATAAAAGTAGGTGTATTGACAGGAAAGAGAAATATTTACAAGAGGTGAGGATTAGTAGAATACCGAACAAGGTAATTAGTATACAGTATCGTCGTAGAGACATGATAGATTGACTAGTAGAACACTTCTGGTGCAATTTCATTTTTTTATTTTATTTTTTTCAATTGGTGTAGATAGAATAAACTATCGCCCAGTTAACACTCCACCCACGTCTATTGAACAGGTGAAGAGGCTCATCCCTTGTTTCTTGTTTAGGATGTGGTTTACGGTTTTCTCTTTCCCAATCTTCTCACTTTTTTTCTTTCTTTTTTTTCAAATGGAGTAGATAGGCTAAACTATCACCTGGTTCACATTCCACCCACGTCTATTGAACAGGTGAAGAGGCTCATCCCTTGTTTCCTGTTTAGTATGCGGTTTCCGATTTTCTCTTTTCCAATCTTTTTACTCTTATGTAGCCTCCTGCGCATCAGTGGCGTTATCGCCTTGCTTGGGGTGATATGATTAAAAAAAAAAATACCAGAAATACCCGACTGACTCGCTCACTCGACTTCCTTCCTCGAGGTATAATCACTACTATTTTATGTAGTGATTCAAACAGTCCACTTCGGTGGAAAGTTGGCGATCGCCCCAACATACAGTTTATAAGGTTTCCAGCTTAAAAGTCGATTTGTGATTATTCCATCTATTTTTAAAAAAATCTTTTTGTAGACCCTAAATATGTTTTCTTTGTCAATCTGCATCATATACATCTGGTTTGTAAATAACCTCTTCTGTTTTACAAAGTCTGTCAAGTGGGCATTTGTTTTTGTCCCTACAGTTACATTATTAGTGATGTTGTGTTGCATGTTATTCTTGAGGCTTCTGGCATTTTATTCTTTTATATAATTTTCTAAATTACTAGTACAGCTATAACTTAATTTGACTGAAATCCTATTGAAAATTTCATTTGATTCTGAGTTTCACATGTTTTTAATATTTGTTAGCATAGGAGAGTTTTGTGAGAGGTGTGAAAATGCCAAACCATTCTATCGGTCAATGTGCACAGATATAAACCATCAATTAAAGCAGATATCATCAGATTGTAAAACGGCGCTCACTATCACTTTACCAAAGATGCAAAAAAGCCAAATCCTACTATCAGTCAACGTACACATATATAAACCATAAACATACACATACATACGTGCTCAAACACTCACACACACACACACACACACTACAATTAATGTCAGCAGTAGCAGTGAAGGATGATCATTTGTTGAAAGGCACTGCCTACAAGCAGACATGAAAACAAGCTCTCCTACCATTCTCAGGATGAGATTTTGATCTCAAAATATTAATGAATAATAAATAAGTAATACCTAACACCTCAAAATATTAATGAATAATAAATAAGTAATACCTAACACCTCAAAATATTAATGAATAATAAATAAGTAATACCTAACACCTCAAAATATTAATGAATAATAAATAAGTAATACCTAACACCTCAAAATATTAATGAATAATAAATAAGTAATACCTAACACCTCAAAATATTAATGAATAATAAATAAGTAATACCTAACACCTCAAAATATTAATGAATAATAAATAAGTAATACCTAACACCTTCTTTACTTTCCTTTATTTTACTAAACACATTGTGATAGCCTTCAAGACCTACCCATACAATTTGTTAGCATGTATTCATGCTTACATGAATACATGGCCATGTTTACTACAAAAAATGGAACGGTTTCTTGCCAGAATGAGATAAAAAAATATGCAGGAGAAAGGGAAAACTTGAATAATTTCAAATTTAAAACCAGGAGTTACCCACTGCAATTAAAGAATTAATTAGATTTGTAAAAGATAAGATTTCCATAATAGACCAAATCATATTTTAAAAAATCAATAACAGATTCAAAAAATTATTAAACACTGAAATAAAACAAATTAAAAAAACACGAAATATTCTTATTAAAGGAGACAAATCTAATAACATATATGAAATAAGCCCAAAGGAATATGAGAAAAAAAATAAATGAGGAAATCACCGAATGTTACAAAAAATATTTTCTACTTTGACAATATAAAGGAGGCAAAACAAATAACAGATAAGTTAGGTATAAGCAACAGGGTACAAATTTGACTAGTAAGCAAGCTTTCCTAATGATAAAAGACCAAAATATAATTTTCCCAATAGCCCCTCATATCGGCTTATAAATCCAAAGACTTGTAGAAGTCAAATAACTTACCTTTCAACATGGCTGTCTCCTTTTGTCTCCCTGTAGGAAGGGGAACATTCAAGAGTGTGAGACTCACCTTCCTGATGTTTTCAACTAGCATCCAGTTGGCAGACAAAAATAAACAGGGCTGAATACATGTCCCTATGTGGCCCAAAGACAGATGGTGGATATTGTGCTGAATATTTATGGAGCTCAATGTACACACTGAAATTATCAGCCAATCACTGCTTACGGAATAGCCTTCCCTGTAACAGAATGGCATCTCCCAGGTTATTATTTAAACCATCTATCAATTTGCCCTGGTGGTTTTTTGGTCAGTCTGACCCAACTTCTATTCTAGTTGTACTAGTTCTCTAGTACTGGCTGGTTCTTCCACAAGATCTTTACAAGACTGAATTAGGTAACCTCTACCTAATTTTGAAAATTTTCAATTGTTTAAAAATTCCACTTGCATGTTTGTAAAAAAATCCCTGCTGTACACTTGAAAAATGTTGGAAACTCAGTTATTATAAATCACCTGAAGATACAGAAAGGTTGAAACCTAGATTACAGAAATAACTCATATACATGCATACATATATATATATATATATATATATATATATATATAGTCATCAGCAGACAGATCTGTTTCGCTGTATCACAGCTCATCAGTATGGTTAGACTCCGATTACCTTTAACCCAGGATTGAAACCCAACCGAATTGGCGTCAGTCGGCGATTCTACCTCTGGGCTATGAGCGTTGAAGAAGGCAGACTTTTTAGTGTGTATATTGTCATTATACCCGCCCAATATATATATATGTATATCCAAATGAATAAAGAACAAAGAAAATAATTGCAACGTTCAAAACATAAAGAAAATAATTGCAATATATAAATATATATGTATTCCATGTAGAAAAAAATTATCACATAACCTAAACAGTAAAGAAGTGTGTAAGGGGAATGAAAATGTAGAGTTTTCCACATAATATGGAAATTTTTCTGTTTCTGGAGAAGCCATATTTAGGACTTCAGATTCAAACAGCCAGATTCATTTACTATGTCTCTGGCAAGATCATATTTCACAAAGGGGAAGCATCAAGCCTTAGTTTTTCCCCAAATTGAAGAGTTACTTTCTATCTTTTGCAAAGATATATTCCTAAAGGAAAACGGCAACATTGACTTGTAAGTAAAGAACACACATAGGAAATGGAAGCTTCCCAATGTTGCCTATATTCGTTCTTATTCCTAGTACTACTCAGTTATTGTTTACTGGCTCGTTTCCAAGTGCACAATACCCTGCCCAGTGATTGAAATCACAATTTCTATGTCAACAAGTGTGCAAACCAATGCTTTTAAATCACTACATTATTATCCCATAGAACAATTCACTGCATTGAACTTTGAACCTAACTTGCCTGCTGATTAGTTCTTCTACCAGGCTTAAGAAATCAACCTTGTGGTTTGGCTACTGTAAACTGACTGACTGACTGGCTATTTTTATCATTATATGAAGTGACGTCATTAAGCGGTTGTCACATGATCCATGTTACTTACCTCTACCAAAGGAAGATAATCATCTCCTGAATCCCTACACTAGTGACCAATCTCATAGCAGCCCTATCAGCTGGGGCTTTAGAATACACTGACTGCATCTTTGAAGAGGAGTAACCTCTCCCACCAATGGCGTCTTAAGTATGATGGTAAACTACATCCAGGTCCTGAGTTTGACAATAAATTGCATCTGGCAGCAAGGTCTTTAACTGGAAAGTTTTGAGGAGCATGGAACTATATCTTAATTGCTGTCATTCCCAGGTCTACCCTAACCCAAAGTGGTAGAATCTGTTAGGGTTCTATCTATGGGCAAATAGTTAACCCCCAAAATGGGGTAAAAAATGCTATAAATGTGTAAAAATAGATTTTTATAGTAAAAATTTGAGCCAAACTTTTTTGAAAAAGAAAATATTACCAGCAATACATTTTTGTAGTTAAAAAATTTTACCAGCAATATATTTATGAAGAAAAATATTACCAACAATACATTTTTGAAGAAAAAACAATATTAACAGCAATATATATTTGGAAAAAAAAAATAAACCAGTAAAAAATCTCTCGACAAAATGCTCTTTACAAAAGTATGTCAATGAAACATGACCTACAAACTGATTTCTTACAAAAATACATATTCTATTCATACAAATCTATTGTAAAAATCTTGTGAGCATTAAATGATTCATTGAGGTTGATATGCTGTAAAACTAAACAAATGAACAACGAAATCTCATAGTAGACTTAAATTCATGCAGTCAAGGAACCAAGGAGAACATTAGAACAATTGCCATGAAAATATTTATAGACAAAACAGTGTGGGAAAGGTACTAGGTCAGGATCAATAACATTCAATCAGTTAAGTGTCATGTGTGGCACACTTTTATACGAGCATATATCAAAAGAGACATGACTGACTGACTCATTTGAATATTTTGCATTCACTTACATGCAAATACCCTTGGGAAGAGTATTAATCCATCACTTCAACCTCTAACCATGGGTTAAATAGCAGGACAGATTGGGTTCTATAGTCTTGGTTGGCAACCAATCTACCACAGAAATCTTTTACTGCGGGAAAATCTTCTGTTCAGTCATTCATTTTTGTTTTAGTCTACGGTTTTGCTTTAACTGGAAACAACTATTGCTTTTTAGTCTTTTGTGCCAGTGTCCAAAGAGTCTGAGCTCCAGGACCATGGATTAGTTTTAAAGCTTTCATTACACCCGAGTAATTCCGGGCTACACTGCTAGTTATAGATAGTTAATGAATAGACTGACATAGATGCATAGATATGGATAGACTGAGCTGAATAGATAGATGCGAATAGAGTGATATAGAATAGACAGATGTTAATAGCCTGAGATATATATGAATAGGCTGCAATAGGTATATAGATAGATGTGAATACACTGAAATAGATGGGTACAAATAAACTGAAATAGAGAAATGTGAATGTCCAGGCATAGATGTAAATAGACTGAAATAGGTGTGAATAAACTTAGATGTGAATAGACTAAGATAAATGCATAAATATTTGTCTATATTTCTGAGATGTAGTATTTACAGTATTTATAATATTCGGAATATTGTTCACATCTATGTTGCCATTTATACGGCTGAAACATTGTACAAATGACAACAAAGATGAGGACAATAGTCTGAATAATGTAACTACTGTAAATGCATAGATAGATGTGTATAGACTAAGATATATGTTAATAGACTAAGCTATATAAATATATAGATGTGAATAGACTGAGCTAGTTAGCTAGCTAGATAAATATATAGATGTGATTAGACTGAGCTAGCTATATAAATATCTAAATGTGAATAGACTGAGCTAGCTAGCTATATAAATAGATAGATGGGAATAGACTGAGCTATCCGGCTATATAGATAGATGGGAATAGACTGAGCTATCCGGCTATATAGATAGATGGGAATAGACTGAGCTATCCGGCTATATAGATAGATGGGAATAGACTGAGCTATCCGGCTATATAAATAGATAGATGTGAACAGACTGAGCTATCCAGCTATATAAATAGATAGATGTGAACAGACTGAGCTATCCAGCTATATAAATAGACAGATGTGTATATAATGAGATAGAATAGATGTTCATAGCCTGAGATAGAATAGATGTTCATAGCCTGAGATAGAATAGATGTTCATAGCCTGAGATAGAATAGATGTTCATAGCCTGATATAGATATGAATAAACAGCAGTAGATGAGTTGAATATATGGATCAGAATCTGACAAGATGAATAGAATAAGTAAAAAACAAGTAGAAAAAAACATGTTTTTAATCTAACATGTTTCACTTTCACAGGCTTCTTCAGAAATTCTTTAAAAATGAATCATTTAAAAATCCAAGAGACAGTATGTTGATTGAGGTATGGTTTCATTCGTCAGATACGTGTCGTGTGATAAAGCAATGAATGAATATTAAATGTAGAAGAAAAAAGACAAAAAACTTGTGTCTATTTAAGTGTGCGCACCAACGAGTAATAAAAACATTAGATGTTTATTATGAATAAGAATATGTCAGTAAAAATAATGCGTGTCAAGTGTATTAAAACTATAGACAAATTAAGTGTATGTATTTGTCGATAACGTTAGTATGTATCAATGACAGTGACAAAATACGTAAAAAGTATTGTACACATGTGTCAAGTGATGGAATGTTTCTTTTTTTGAATAAAATAAGATAATCATGTATGAATGTATGTGTATGAGAGAATAGATATAGACAAATGTGAACAGACTAAAAAATATTTTATAAGAATACAATGAAATACATGGATACAATTGACTGAAATAGATGGATACAATAGACTGAAATAGACGAATACAATAGAGTGAAATAGATGAATACAATAGAATGAAATAGATGGATACAATATACTGAAATAGCTGGATACAATAGATTGAAATATGTGAACAGACTGAAATAGATGGATACAATAGACTGAAATAGATGGATACAATAGACTGAAATAGACGAATAAAATAGACTGAAATAGAGGAATAAAATAGAGTGAAATAGATGAATACAATAGAATGAAATAGATGAATACAATAGAGTGAAATAGATGAATACAATAGAATGAAATAGATGTGAACAAACTGAAATAGATACATAGAATATACTGAAATAGATGGATACAATAGACTGAAATAGATGGATACAATAGACTGAAATAGATGAATACAATAGACTGAAATAGATGGATACAACAGACTGAAATAGATGGATACAATAGACTGAAATAGATGGATACAATAGACTGAAATAGATGGATACAATAGACTGAAATAGATGGATACAATAGAATGAAATAGATGGATACAATAGAATGAAATAGATGGATACAATAGACTGAAATTGATGGATACAACAGACTGAAATAGATGTGAACAGACTGAAATAGATGGATACAATAGAGTGAAATAGATGAATACAATAGGATGAAATAGATGTGAACAAACTGGAACAGATGGATATAATAGAATGAAATAGATGAATACAATAGACTGAAATAGATGAATACAACAGAGTGAAATAGATGAATACAATAGAATGAAATAGATGGATGCAATAGACTGTAATAGATGTGAACAGACTGAAATATATGGATACAATAGACTGAAATAGATGGATACAATAGACTGAAATAGATGTGAACAGACTGAAATAGATGGATACAATAGAGTGAAATAGATGTGAACAAACTGAAATAGATACATAGAATAGACTGAAATAGATGGATACAATAGACTGAAATAGATGGATACAATAGACTGAAATAGATGAATACAATAGAATGAAATAGATGTGAACAGACTGGAATAGATGAATACAATAGACTGGAATAGATGCATACAATAGACTGGAATAGATGTATACAATAGACTGAAATAGATGGATACAATAGACTGAAATAGATGTGAACAGACTGAAATAAATGGATACAATAGAGTGAAATAGATGAATACAATAGAATGAAATATATGGATACAATAGACTGAAATATATGGTTACAATAGACTGAAATAGATGTGAACAGACTGGAATAGATGAATACAATAGAATGAAATAGATGAATACAATAGAGTGAAATAGATGTGAACAGACTGAAATAGATGGATACAATAGACTGAAATAGATGTGAACAGACTGAAATAGATGGATACAATAGACTGAAATTGATGGATACAACAGACTGAAATAGATGTGAACAGACTGAAATAGATGGATACAATAGAGTGAAATAGATGAATACAATAGGATGAAATAGATGGATACAATATAGGGAAATAGATGTGAACAAACTGAAATACATGGATACAATAGACTGAAATAGATGGAAATATATTAAAATAGATTGATAGAAACAGAATGAGCTATGAATAGCCTGAAATATGTATAAATTCATATTAATAAAATGAAATAGCTGCAGATAGTGTCAAATAAATGTGAATGCCATGAATAAATAATTTGTATGTATTATAATGATACATAATAATATATGTAATATAATATAGACAGGATCCTGTGAGAGCCATGGATATTTGTGCTAGCACAAAGTTACAAGTCATCGTGACCGAGAGTTTGAGCGTCCTGGCCTTGTTCAGTTTGTTCTTCATGCTAGATAACACACCCACTTCCAGAAACTGTTACTAAGGTCCACCCAGCATAGTTGCAGTATAAACCACATCTGCGTTGGTGGGTGTTGAACAAACACAAAATGTACCTGAAAAGGCATCTGCAATGGGGATTAACTAGTCACCCTAGTAGACAGGTATTCATGGATACGAGTGGCTAGCCATACATAATTCAGATAAGTAATAAAGTGACTGAGATAGATAGATACATAGATAAAAGCTACCAATAGTAAAAAATACTTAAATGTGCATTGTGTTGCAATAGATATCAGCTCACAACATGAATCAGAGAGATGAGTTCAAATTCCATTTGAATTAGTTGCATTCACCTATGCACAAATACTCTTGAGAAAGGTGTTAATCCATTGCTTCTCCCTTCAGCTATGGGTTAAAATGCAGGACAGATTGGGTTCTTTAGAATTTGGTTGGCAACCAGTCTACTGCAGAAAGTAATGGGAACCTACTGTGAGAAAATCTTCTGTCAGTCATGTCTCTTTTGAGACATGATCACCCAAGCATATGACACTTAACTGACTCAAATTTTGGGTAATTTATATTTAAATATGTATGTGAAACCAGGAAAATGATCTGAAATATTGAAAAAATACATCTAAAATTAGTAATTCCCAAGGAAATTTTATTGGTCTTTAACCAAATTTATGTTCTGACAAGTTCTATTAAGATGCACCAACAATGTTTGTCTGTTTAATTTTATATGACATTTTTCCAGTTTGCTCAGAAAATATCACACATTTGAATCAAATTTATGGAGAAACTATCCAAAATTTGTTGTTTTTGATCGATTACTTTTGACCATCTTGTTTATTTATCAGCAACATTAATCTTATCAGTGCCGTATTGAAAAGTACCACTGAGACAAATTTATTTACCAATTTCTCTAGTTACCAACTTACCAGACAGCCAAAGGAATTTCTTAACCTCAGGCCAAGTTGCCATATACACACCAGTTTTGAAAATGAAATTCTATACACAAAAATCTTACAACTGCAAACCAATAAACATCTCAAAACCCAGCTAACAAAATCGTGTTTCTACAATGCTTCTGCAGCATTACACCTGTTTTTATGCCTTCAGGATGTTGATGATCATGGCTCTCCACGATTTCCCATCTTTTATGGCATTTAATAAATTTTGTCATTTTGTTATCTCTCCTAAATCTTCTTCTGGCACCCATTTACTCGACCTCATTATTCTTTTTCTATATGCTGTGTTCTTTCAAGATGTAAGCGATCATGGCTCACCACAATTTCCTACCCTTTGTAGCTCTTAATAAATTTTATCTTCTTGTTATCTCTCCTAAATCTTCTTCTGGTATTCATTTACTCAACATCATTCTTCTTCTATATGCTGTGTCCTTCTGGGATGTAGGAGATCATGGCTCTTCACATTTTCCTGATATTTGTAGCTGTTAATAAATTTTGTCTTTTTATGATTTCCGTAAACCTTCTTCCACCATCCATTTACTCAACTTCATTCTTCTTCTTTTTCTATGTGCCATGTCCTTTTAGGACGTAGGCAATCATGGCTCTCCATAATTTACTGTCTTTTGTAGCTCTTAATAAATTTTATCTTTTTTTATCTCAAACCTTCTTCCACCATCAATTTACTCAACTTCAGTCTTTTTCTTCTTTGTGCCATGTCCATTCAAGGTGTAGGTGATCATGGCTCTCCATAATTTCCTGTCCTTTGCAGCTCTTAATAAGTTTTGTCTTTATGATCTCCCTATATCTTCCTCTGCCACCTATTTACACAGCCTCATTGTTCTTCTTCTATGTACCATGTCCTTTCAGGACGTGGGCGATCATGGCTCTCCACAATTTCTTACCCTCTGTAGCTCTTAATAAATTTTGTCTTTTTTTTATTTCTCTTAAACCTTTTTCCACCATCCATTTACTCAACTTCCTTCTCCTTCTTCTATGTGCCGTATCCTTTCAGGACGTGGGCGAGCATGGCTTTCCACAATTTCCTGTCCTTTGTAGCTCTTAATAAATTTTGTCTTTTTGAAAACTTTCTTTCGCCATCCATTTACTGAACCTCATTCTCCTTCTTCTTCTATGTAGCATGTTTTTTCAGGGTGTAGGTGATCATGGCTCTCCACAATTTCCTGTCCTTTGTAGCTCTTAATAAATTTTGTCTTTTTTTATCTCTCTTAAATCTTGTTCTGCCATCCATTTACTCAACCTCATTCTTCTTCTTCTTCTATGTAGCATGTTTTTTAGGCTGTATGTGATCATGGCTCTCCACAATTTCCTGTGCTTTGTAGCTCTTAATATATTTTATCTTTTTCTCATCTTTTAAACCTTGTTCCAGTATCCATTTACTCAAGCTCTCTTGGTAGGTTATGCAATGTTTTCCCTCTTTCTTTATTATGTGTTCCAGAAATTTCAACTGTCTTTTCCTGATGTTAACTATAAATGTCCTTTTTCATTTTCTTTAAAGCTTTGTTGTTACTCACAAGTATGGCTCATGGTATTCTCAGCATTCATCTATAAAATCACATTTCTGTTGCTTCAAGATTGCAAAAATAGTTTTTTTATTTTTGTAGAATCCCTGCTGCATGCACCTTGTAACATTCAGTCAGTTGAGTGCCATACGTGATACATGCTTTGGGTGATCATGTCTTGAAAGAGACATGACTGACTGGGCAGAAGATTATCCCCCAGTAGGTTGCCATCACTTTCTGCAGTACTTGTAACATTACATTAACAGAAAATAGATAATAAATTCCAGGCAAATATTACAAGTGCATTTATCATCTTCATCTTAACTTCTCAATTAATATGTAGAAAAAGAGGGATCCTCAGTTAAAATGTAGAAAAATAAATTTAATGCTTATGTTATAACTTCAAAAAGTTACTTTGCAAGTAATCACTAAAGCAGAGGTTGGGAATAATAGTATATCAACAAATACAAGACTCGCATGGTGTGTGAAGTAAAGACACTGTTTAGTGAACTGCTAGTAATTACTCTACTCTTCACTTCAATAATGTCCACATATTCAAGAGGATAAGAAGATCCCATTCCTGTATATAGGTAGGTATACAACTCCCCACTTTTTAGATTGGCTCTTTCCATAGTCAATATTTTTTCTATTTAAAGTTGCTATCAACCCTTTCCATATATTTTCTCTTTCTTTTACTACACCTTTTTCGAACCTCTATTTCTGGAGTTTTTGTGGGATGAGCACGTCAACAAAAGTATCAAAAAGAACCCCCATAGGTTCTATGTCATCTGGCATATTGTTTTTTTGAACTTCATACCATTTTTTTATTTGGTCGTAGTGTCTGTTATGTACTAACTAACAGTATAGCCCAGCGTTGCTCAGGTGTAATGAAAATTTTAAAACTAATCCATGGTCCTGGAGCTCAGACTCTTTGGACGTTGGCACGGAATACTAAAAAGCAATAGTTGTTTCCAGTTAAAGCAAAACCGCAGACTGAAAGAAAAATGAATGGATGTAAGTCAAATTTTGATTTCCTGGTATTGATATCAAATAAGTTTTTTCGCCGTAAACTGAATTTCGAAGGCTAAATAAGTCCTCTGAGTAAACGATATCATGGCTGAGACTAAAAACTACAATTATACCTACTTAGTGCCAAACTCGAAGCAAAAACTAAAATAAAATGGCTGAAAAAAATACAGACATACAGGCAGATAAACAGACACACACACAAACATCTTGCCTTTTTTATATATATATATATATATATATATATTATCGATTTTCTGCACTATTGTAAGAACTGCAACCTTGAAACTTCTGAATATCATTTCTTATGTTTTTGTCTATGAGTATATCAAATTTGATTAAAATCAGACCACTCCTTCTATAACTTGATTTTTTCGATTATCGATTTTCATCAGAGGTACCTCGCCACAAAACCTAGCTAAGAACACTCGCAGACGCTTATAGTACAACTGTGTAAATTTTCAAGAAAATCGGTTCAGCCATTCCGGAGTCTATAGGTAATGGACACACACACACACACACACATACACAGACAGACAAAGTTCCAGTTATAAATAAGTTTAAATAAGTTTAGATTCTGGTCACACACACACACACACACACACACACACACACACACACACAGAGAAAGAGCATCTTTGCACAACTTTACCAAAGTTTCATTGTCCCTGTCCATGCTATGCCAGTAAATATACCTTCTCAACACACTCTTCATACTCTATATACCAGGATGTCCGCATGGAATTCCTTCAGGATCCTTCTGTGTAGTGCTAGAGGAACCCCCTACTCTTTCACTGTACATGAGAATGTCGCCACATATTAAATAAATTTCAGCATCTTTTTATTCTTGTCTTTTCTTTTTTCATTTTAATAATGAATTCATCATCCAATGCTTTCTTTTTAATAGCCTCTAATGTTACAGGTAGCTCCCACAAAATATTGTACAAAATATTTATAATCTCTACCTCTGCTTGTAGAGCAGCAATGACTGTATCTTTGAAGGGTTCATTATTACTTGGAATCAGTCTGGACAATCTGTCCGCATGACTTAGCTTAGTCACCAGAAGAAACTTCATTCTAAAGTCATAATTTAGAAGAATGTTTCCTCATCGTTGCATCGGTTATGATTGCAATGATGAAGAACCATTATGTATGAGTCTGTAATCCTTTTCTTGAACCATAAATTGTTAACAACAGTTTATGATTCAGATATAATGTAAATTTTCTCCCATGAATAAATCTATGGAATTTTTAAGGGCAAAGACAATCTCTAAACTTTCTTTTTCTTTCAGTGAGTAATTTTTTTCACTGAGAGCAGTGCCCTTGGACACCTGTGCAGTCGGTTTCAGATTTATGCATAATACAATCTCTGATACCATAAGCACTCACGTCACTTGCCACAATCAATTCTCCTTTAGAATCATAGTGTACCAAAAAATAAATCTGAGGTTAGAAGACTTTTTATTTTAGAAATGCTTCCTGAAACTCAGATGTCCAAAACCATTTTGAGTCATTGGACAAAAGTTTATTTAGCAGCATTCTCAAACAATGCATGTTTTTCACAAAAACCATTGTAATGTCTTGCTAATCCCTGGAAATTTTGTGGGAAGCTGACATTTTCAGGAGCAGGCATGTCTTTAACAGCACTATCTCATGTTGGATCCAGTCTCCTGCCATTCTTGTCAATAATATGTCTCAAGTACTTAATGTTGTCCATAAAGAATTCACACTTTTCATCCCTTACCTTGAATCCATAGTCCTGAATTTTCTTAAACATTTTTTATGTTCTTCTGTGTCTTCACTTCTCAGCAAAATATCATTAAGTTATGCAACTGCGAAACAGAGAACACTTAGTATTATGTGTATTGCTGGAGCGTCCTTAATGCCAAATGGCAAACTTGAATTTGAATGTATGAGTTGCTAAGGACTATTTTTGAAAAAAATTTAACCACTGCTAAGTTGCACAAAAACCCTTCTGGAAGTGGGTAGTTATCTTTGAGAGCATTGTTTAAGCCAATGGAAAAATTCACACAAACATGTATTTCATTCAAGTTTTTTTAATTTTTACTGTTGGCGAAGCCCAGTTACTATGCTTGACTTTTGAAAAAACACCAATTTTTTTTTTCAGTCTATCCAGCTTGTCATTTATTTGTTTGATCGATGCAAATGGTACATTTCTTTTCTTTTTGAAGATTGGTTGTAGGCCTTGTTTTAGCTTGAATTTTGCTTTTAATTTGTTGCACCTGGCAAGCCCACTAGAAAATACCTTTGGGAATTTATTTTTAATTCTTTTTTAGAGATTCTGTTTCATTAGTAGAACTTACTTTTTGGAAAAATGAATTGATTGGTTCCATAATTTGAATTTTTCAGTCCAATCTGTACCAAAAAGATTTTCATTGTGAATATTTTTCATTTTAACATTTTTTTATTTAACGTTACATTTGCAATAAATTCGTTGATGAATTTAATTTTCTTACTGGTGACAGTACGAGCTATTTTTTTGAAACCATTAATGTTGATTTTCCTATTTTCCTCCGAGTATAAACATTTATTATGCTTAAATCAGAACCACTGTCTAGTTGTAACTTGACATTTTTATTCAGGATTTTCACCTGTACAAATTTTCTCGTATTCTAACTTGAAGATTCATTAGCGGTGGTCACTCCAACAAAATTTATAACTCACTTTTTAATTTTCATCTTGCAGTGAGATTTTTTGTCGCCTTTTCTTCCACAACAAAAGCATTCCATGTTTTTCAATGATCAAATATTATAGAAATGTAGTTCTTCATAAGCATAGGGGTTAAGTGTAATGTTTTTGGAAAATTTTCGTTGTAAGTCCCGACACTTTTCCTCTTCAAATTTATCCAAAATAGCATTGTCTCTGTGCAAATGTTTATGCTGAACTCAAATCAACTGTTAGCTATTGAAGAAACTTACCTTTTTTTATCTAAATGTCCATAAAAAAATGAACTATATCTTGCACTTTTTCTCTTTCATAACTCTCACGAAGTCATGTAATTAACTTCAGAATGATGGACTGCACATTTGAAGGAATTTTGGCAGATTTTTGGTTCATTTTTCTTCATTTACTGATACATCCGGTGATGTACTGCAGGAAATTAAAGTAATGTGCTATTATATTTTCATGCTTGTTACTCTCATAACAGGAAGTACATTGCTGGAAGTTTCAGTAAAGGAAGAAAATCAGCCAAAATTCAACAAAAAATTCTGCCTACATAGAACATCATTCTGCAGTTAATTACATGACTTCATGAGAGTTACGGGAGAGAAACAGTGCAAGATATAGTTCGTTTTTATGGACTTTCAAAGCAAAAAAGGTAAATTTCTTCAATAACTAATTGTTTATTTGAGTTCAGCATATACATTTGCACAGAAATAATGTTATTTTGGATAAATTTGAAGGGGGAAAAGCCGTCGGCACCTAAAACGAACATTTACCATGTTTTTTCTTCGCAGTTTTATTTTTATGGCAACCTTTTTAATATGTTACACAGTGCTTATTCCCATATTCTTAGCATCTTGCTGAATATTTATACATCACTGACAATCTTCTGTCAGGTTTTGCAGTTAAGTCGGGTTAATTTTCAAGTTTATTTAGAATCCTCCTCCCGATTTCCATGTCTTTAGCTGACACTAAACCTTGTGCAAATATTAGGCATTTGAAATTGTCATGGCTTAGTTCTGCCAATTTGAATTCCTCACACTGATTATTCATAATAGTAGAAAATGTAGTGAAGTCTTCCTTATCATTTTCCAGTAAATTCATACACTTCCATCTCTTTTGGAATTATGACATTTTCAGGCTAAACAGCTCTGAAAGTAACATAACTATTTCATTAAATGTTAAGTCACTTGTCTTTTTTGGTAGAATATAATTCATGAATTTTTTATGTTTGACCTCGCCTAATTTCTGTAAAATCAGTCTAACCTTTTCTGATCTGACCAATTTATGCAGTCTGTATTGTAAATGTTTTTGTATCTGCAGTAATACAATGTCAAAGTTACATTTTCCTCAGGCTTGTAGTTTAAATCTTTTATTGCTTTCATAATGGCATCCTGAGAAAAAATGCTTGAATTGTCATTAATGTTACTCGTAAACATTTTTCGCTCTTTCAAAATAATTCCTCAAATTTTTCAAGCTTTTGTTCAAGATGTTTTTATTGTTCCATTCATTGCTTTACAATTTTCAACAACTCTTTTTTAAACACCCCATTTTTTTGTACTTTTCAGAATTATGTACATTTTTATATTTATATTTTTTCCACAACTGTCAATCAAAAAACACTTAATTTTCTAGAAATAATTATTTCTATAACTGTCAATCAAAAAAACACTTAGTTTTCTAGAAATAATTATTTCCATAACTGTCAATCAAAAAACACTTAATTTTCTAGAAATAATTATTTCCATAACTGTCAATCAAAAAAACACTTGTTTTCAAGAAATAATTATTTCAAAAAATAACTGTCAATCAAAAAAACTTAGTTATCTAGAAATAATTATTTCCATAACTGTCAATCAAAAAACACTTAGTTTTGTAGAAATAATTATTTCCATAACTGTCAATCAAAAAACACTTAGTTTTCTAGAAATAATTATTTCCATAACTGTCAATCAAAAAATACTTGCTTGCATCCACCCTACAAGAGAATTGACAACAAGTGCTTGATCACCTTCCTACAATCATCACAGAGAGCGAGTACCAATATCTGGTAAAGATTGATGGGAAAGACATATGTGGCACATGTCTCAGCCCTCTTGTTCATGGACAACCACTGTTGAAGCGAAGTCTGGACTGACATGCAATCCCCTTCCAGCTGGAAAACTTGTTGTGATTAATTCTATCACAGCATGATACAAAAGTGTATATTTCATCAGTGTACACAGAAACTCTGGCTTGAGCCCCATCAGAGACAGTAATTCTGCATCAGGCTGGACTGCACACCCTGTCCCGTAGCCAGCAAAGGAGGGGCTCCAATGCCAAAGCATTAAGTAGGAGCAACAGTGAGCAACTTTGACGAACCAACCAAGACAGCCCAAAAGCACCTGACCACTTTCCCTTTACCTGTACTACAGCACTGGGGGAGCGATACAGCAGACTGATCCCCTTGTAGAAGTTGGGTTTGAATCCAGCGGCCTTCAAAACAACAGCCAGATACTGATGGGCTACCTTACCAAATGCCTTGGACTGATTTAAATTGATCAGCACGACCTGCTCATCATCTCTTACACCAGCTATAATCATGCGGATCAGATGCAGGCTGCTCTGAATTATTTGGCCCTTCACAGCAAGTCTGCTCGGGCCCCAACAGAATCTCAGCAACTAACTGCAAGCTCTCCATCAGGATCTTGGCCAAAATCTTTAACTTTGTGTTTAGCAGAGTTATAGTCCCTTCCAATAACCTTGACCTTTTTCAACAGCATGATCACACCCTTGGAGATCTGATTGGAGACAGATCCCTGCTAGAACCAGTTGTTGAACACCACCATCAAAACTGGTACAAAGATATGCAACAGCCTCAAGTACAATTCATAATTTGGACCATCAAGTCCTGAAAACTTGCCACTGCTGACCCCCTTCAATGCCAAGTGAACTTCACCCTCTGTGATCTCACCCTAGCAGAGACCAGGCTTCTTGGCAAAATGACTCATGAAATTTCACAGAAACTCCTTGCTCATATCATCAATTGACCACAGGATACACTTCTCTGGGGTTTCGAACTCCCAAATATATTGATTGATATCAAAGGTTCTCTTCCTTGCACAATTCTGCACCCATGTTCATAGCTTTGCTAGACATCTTCTTTAACATATGCCTAATTACCTGACCCCAGTAATGCTTGGTAGCCAAACGGTCCAGCACCTGCCTAGCTAATGCTATCTCTAGGAGGTCCCCTCCCTGCCTTCATCTGGAACAGACTATCCTTAAGTGCCTTAACCTTGTTAGCCTTAGCTGGTATGAGTCAGTGGCTATAGTCAGTGGTGAAAGACCTAATCTTATCCTTAAGCCTCTCCCACCACCTAT
This sequence comes from Ascarosepion bandense, assembly GCA_037127315.1. Taxonomy (NCBI): domain Eukaryota; kingdom Metazoa; phylum Mollusca; class Cephalopoda; order Sepiida; family Sepiidae; genus Ascarosepion; species Ascarosepion bandense. The sequence continues at coordinate 7,963,273 of JBBBDQ010000175.1, read as the reverse complement.
TCCCAATAACTGACCCCACTAATTCCCACTGCACTAGTTTAGTTAGCTGTTACTGGAAGTCCAGCTTGTCCAGTAAAGACACATTGACCAGCCAGTCTTGGCCTACAATCTAATGCCATCTGCAGTTTGTGGTCCAAATAGCCTAAACAGTGGAACCTGGGACAATCTAGCAAATCTAGATTGACCCTTCTCACTAACATTCTACCCAGGTAGCTAGCCACATTTACATTAAGTACTCACATTCACATCTTCCCACAGGTTGATTGACCTGGTATCTATCAACGAGATTGAACTTGTCAATCAGATCAACCAGGCTACAATCGTCCAACCTCCCATTAGTTCCCCACCCTCTATCTAGGAACAGCCCCAACTCATGGAAAAATGAGACACTTCTCCCAATCATTAGGCGCATAAACCATAATGATCCAAAACATATTACTGTTCATGGCAATATAGGATAGGTAACTTTAGTGCCCTATATTAAGAGGGATGAAGAATTCCTGAGACCCTCTCTGCACAGAGCTGTGCAATTTTTTTAAGTTCGGGTGACTGTATCTTAGCCATCCTGATATTGGGGAAAGCTTCTTTGATCCCCACCCAGTGATCCCACACTTTTAGGGTTTCTCCCAGTGTTCCATATTAATGAGATCTTTCCAAGGGTGTTTGGAATATTCTGGGGGTTCTTGACCAACTTTCCATCAACTGAGCTCATTTTAAATAGGGGCCTCAAGAGGGCATTCCTTTAGGAGAAAATGTCCCTTTCAAGGGCCTCTCTATCTACGTCACATGTCCTCTTACTTTTAAAGTAATGTTCCTTTTTCTTTTTTTCCTGAGTAGGGCTGGGAGAGGATTTAAGGGATGGAGTGGGAGTTCTTGTTGAGAATGAAAAAAAAACTCTTTATCTTCTCAGGTATTTATTTATACACATTCACAGGCAAAGCAGGGGAAGATTGAGTGTTGGGGGGCAACCAGTTCCCTTTCCACCTTGCTACAATCTGCTTTCATTTCTTTCTATTTGTCATTCTTTATGTCTTCTTTCTCCTCTTCCCTCTGCATTTTCAATGATGAAGAATGAGGTGGAGGTATTACTTCACACTCCAAGGTAAGTTCTGGTTGATTTGACATTGCTGGTCTTTGTTGCTGCTCCTTCTGTTGTTGCTTCTTTGAGGGTGAAGATCTTTAAGGTGTTAGCACTCTTTTTGGAAGGACATCCTGCTGAGGAGCAGAGGTATGATTTACTGCCTTTTCTCATAACCTTAGTTCATTCATATTTGCTAGTCAATTGATTTGTCTCTGGTACTTTGGTTGTCATTTCTTTTTCTTTGGTAGATGCCATTTCTTTTGGTGTTGCCTTTGTCATGGTTGCAGCCACCACCGAATTGCTTGTGGGGCACATTTTGGATAAGTGCCCTGTGGTACCACACATCCAGCAATGTGGTCATCAAAGGAAGATGACCACAAAAAGCTTACAGCCATGACACATTAATATGTCGGGGATACTAGAGAAATTGTTTCTGTCTAATGTCACATGAAGACAGAAATCTTTGGTAGGTACCCCAAACTTGCTGACCACACAAGTTACCTCCGCGACAGAACCAAACTGTGTAAAAAATTTGCCCACATGGTTATATGTTATGTCCAAAGGTATGCCGTGTATGATAATGAGTTCGCTAGATGCTCATGTTACTGTAAAGTCACTACAATGTCGGGAATTTACAGAAAAGATAATGTGACGTTACATGGCAACATATTTGCATTGTTTGAAGGTAATGTTCCTGTCATGGCATGTCATATGTAATATATGTCATATATTAGTACATCTTTTCAACCTATACAGCAAGACAATTCTGAGAGCACTAGAAGTCCTACCAGGATTCATCATTAGTGACCAAAATCTGAACAATATAAGACACAGTGCTTATAGCAGAAAATTACCATTCTTTTTTAGACACTCCAATAACATTGCCCACACTGAAAATCAATTTTGACTTTTGTTGGTTAACTTGCTTATGATCAAAACTCAGTGCAGTTTGTAAATATATTGATCAACACATCAATAACATTGCCCACACTGAAAATCAATTTTGACTTTTGTTGGTTAACTTGCTTATGATCAAAACTTAGTGCAGTTTGTAAATGTATTGATCAACACATCAATAACATTGCCCACACTGAAAATCAATTTTGACTTTTGTTGGTTAACTTGCTTATGATCAAAACTTAGTGCAGTTTGTAAATATATTGATCAACACATCAATAACATTGCCCACACTGAAAATCAATTTTGACTTTTGTTGGTTAACTTGCTTATGATCAAAACTCAGTGCAGTTTGTAAATATATTGATCAACACATCAATAACATTGCCCACACTGAAAATCAATTTTGACTTTTGTTGGTTAACTTGCTTATGATCAAAACTTAGTGCAGTTTGTAAATATATTGATCAACACATCAATAACATTGCCCACACTGAAAATCAATTTTGACTTTTGTTGGTTAACTTGCTTATGATCAAAACTTAGTGCAGTTTGTAAATATATTGATCAACACATCAAACAAAACCAGAATGTGCCTATTAAAATAAAACAATCAATAAACATGTAAGTAAATAATGATATACATAGAGTATTGCATCTTTTCTTCACAGTAAAGAACAAAGAAAGATTTAAAAAACACATACTCAAAGTTATTATGCAAAAAGAGCAACCCATATGAAACATGTGGGTTTTCTATAAATTGAACAACATTTTAAAATGTATTTAAAATTTTTACTATCTTTGACCTCAGGTGCTATCAAGATTTCTGAGACCAAACAGACTACTCAAGACACAAAGCAACCAAAATGTTGTTCTACAGAAAGATGCTGATGATACAATGGACTGAAGATGTGAGCAACAAGATTTTGGAGACAATGGAAATGAAAAGGTAATTTATATTTAACATCAAGAAAAGACAACTGAAGGTTCTGGGATATGTAATGAGAAAGGTGGGCTTGGAGAATCTGATACTCACAGGATGAATAGAGGGAACAAGAGACAGGGGAAAACAATGTGACATACTTGATGGTCTTGAGCAAATGGATGGCAGAGCAGGGTTTGGGAGGAACACCAAGACAAGAGTATTAAGAGCAATAAGGAGCAGGAAGATGTGGAAGACCATGATCACATATGTCCTGAAAAGGCATGGCACATAAAAGAAGATACTTAACATCAGGAAGAGACAGTTGGAATTTTTGGGACATGTGATGAGGAAGTAAGACTTGGAAAATCTGATACTCACAGGATGGATAGAAGGAAGAATAGACAAGGAAAAGCAATGTGTAACATGCTTGATGGGCTTAAGCAAGTGAATGGCTGCAGAGGCTTTGTGAGAAATAACAAGAGATAAGGTGTTAAGAGCTACAAGGGATAAAAAAACGTGAAGAGCCATGATCGCCTATGTCCTGAAGGGACAGTACATAGAAGAAGTTCTACAGTAAACACTATTGCCAGAAGTCATATATTTAAAAAAATTTTTTTTTCATATTACTATAGATTTAAAAAAATCTTTTTTATAATGATTTCATCCCAAGCAAGGCAGTACTGACACTGGTGCACAGGGAGTTTCAGTGAGAGAATAAAAAAGGTACAGGGGATGTCAAAGAAAAAATATGAGATGGATGGCAATCAAGTAGATAAAAGATGGCAAGTGATGTTGCATTTAAATTTTGAAGATTGTAGCTATCAGGGAAGCAAGCAAATAGAAGTGAGTTCCACAAACAGAAAGTGTGAGAAAAGAAACTGTTGGAGTAGAAGAGGTGGTTACATTTTGACAATAAAAGGATGGGACCTTGATGCCAATCTAGTAGCACGAGTAAATACATTTGGGTGTGGTACCAGCGAAAAAGCTCATCAGAGAAGTTACCATGAAAATACTTGTAGAAAAGACAGAGGGAAGCCACATCACGCCGGTGAGAAAGTGACTGAAGTCAGGCAGGCTGCTAAGTCAGGATCGATTATATTGCCAATCTAGTAGCATGAGTAAATACATTTGGGTGTGGTACCAGCGAAAAAGCTCATCAGAGAAGTTACCATGAAAATACTTGTAGAAAAGACAGAGGGAAGCCACATCACGCCGGTGAGAAAGTGACTGAAGTCAGGCAGGCTGCTAAGTCAGGATCGATTATATTGCAGATCTTCCTTTGGATTTTGTCGAGAACCTCAAAATGAATAGCAGGAGCACTCAACCTGATATGGCCACAGTATTCAGTGCATAGACAAATGGTAGATTTATAAATGTGCAAAATGGATTCTAACGAGAAAAAATTTTTTTAATAAAAGCTAATAGAGAGATCTAGTTTGCTATGTAAATTGATCCCCTAACAGAACTGCCATCCCTACAAAGCATATTCTCAAACCACATGATTTGTAAAAATATTTTTAAAAAAAGTAATTAAATTAAAATTCATAATCTAGAGGGCTTTTTTCATATATTACAATTGATTAAGCACACCACATTACAAATTCTTTTCACCTAAATATATTTTATACATTTTAAAAAACAAGTCTTTTTGTTTCGGCTTATGTAGGTGTGTGCAGGGAGGTGGGGAGGGTTAGTTTACAATTATTTTTCATAGTTAAATGAACACCATATTGATTTTATAAAATTAAATAAATAAAAGAATAGAGGGAAAGAGTGTAAAGGGAAAAGAAAAATGATGAAAATGATGAAAAGGAGAAATAACTACATCACTCTACACATACAGGCATGCATACACACAAACCTACACACACTCACACACACATAATTAAAAAAGAAAAAATCAATGTTACATCAATAAAAACTGAATAAATGAATACTTTAACTTTATATACAAATAATGAAAACAAGAAAATAAGCAATCAACTTCTGGAATCTCCTGATGAATTGATAGAGCGATTACTAAAAGATCCATCTATAAACTGAGTGCTGAATATAACATCAATCAGCTTAGTGACTATATATATATATATATATATACCCAATCCATGTGAATGAAATTGGGTAGATAGCTTCCTTTGAGGCACCATCGACAGTTGTCAAAAGTCATTGTGACCAAGGGTTTGAGCGTCTTGGCATTGTTCAGATTGTTGTTCATGCTAGATAACGGGCTTTCTTCCAGAAACCTAATTAAAGTCTAGTTGCAGAATAAAGCACAGGTGGGTTTTGGAAGTGTTGAACAAGTGTACCTGAGCAGGCATCTGCAATGGGGATTAGCTAATGGTCCCAGTAGACGGGTATCATTGAATACAAGTGGCCAGCCATTATATATATATATATATATATATATATATATATGCCCAGGATAATATGTGTATTTACTAATATATATATATATATATATATATATTTATATATATATATATATATATATATATATATATATATATATATATATATATATATATATATATATATATATATATATATATATATATATATATATATATATATATATATATATATATATATATATATATATATATATATATATATATATATATATATATATATATATATATATATATATATATATATATATATATATATATATATATATATATATATATATATATATATATATATATATATATATATATATATATATATATATATATATATATATATATATATATATATTATCCTACATCTATAGCATGACTCAGAGTTTTATGCAATCATCAGGTGCATATTATGACCTGATTTTTCTAGGAATTGAATTTTCAGTTTTCATATTGTTTATGTTAGTTATGTATTATAATACTGGGATGATATATTTAAAATTTTTGTAAATTGTATAATTTAATTTGATTTGAACTTAGACTTAAACATGAAACTATAAAGTAAAATTTTTAAAGTTAAATTAAAATTTAAATTATTACATAGAATATTATTAGAATACCTATAATTTTGTGCTTATGAGTCAAGAGTGATTACTTGTTTTTATTTTAGGAGAAATCAAAAAAAATTAATAATAAAAATAATATAAAAAGGTTGCGATCAAAGAATCAATATTAATCCAGGTCAAGGTATTTGAGCAGATATTTATTTTTATGCTTGCATGTCATCATCATTTCATTTCTTTTGTTTAGTAAATTAGATTTATTTAAGTGTCTTAAGATGACAATTTTTTTAAAAGGCATAAATTGCATGTATTTCTTTTTCTATTATAAGATTTGGTTTTTGTGATAATATCCTAGATAATAATTGGGATTTTGTTGTTTTTTAATTTTCACAAATATTTTGAGTGGAAAGTGCTTTTAATGTATTTACTATTGCTTAAAGTCATTTGATGATTGTAGTAACAATATTTCTATTGGTTTTTAGTTGAGCCAAATAAAACCTAGTATCTCCATCAGAATGGATGCTATCTCTGTACGTTATACTTTTAGTTATTTATATAAATATATATATATATCCGTAGCATTTACTTTTTTAAGAGTGCTCAACTTGTAGTAGAGCAATATATATAATAATATTTTTATTATTATTGGCATTTATAATAAAAACATTCTTCACCGCTACACAAGAGCTATGGTGTTTCAGTAGTAGAAATTGTACCTCATCAGGCAATTTACAGTTTGCAAGAGCTAATGAATGATATTTTTCTTTAGTAACTCAAATATCCAAGTTTTTATTTACTACCTCTTGCAAACCATAAATTACTTGATGAGGTGCTATTGATAGTACCAAAACAAAACAGATTTTGTGTAGTGTTGAAAAATGTTTTTATTATAAATACCAATAATAATAATAATATCACTATATATATATCTATATCTATCTATATATATATATATATATAGCCATCCGCAGACAGATCTGTTTCACTGTATCACAGACTTAGATAGATAGATAGATAGATAGATAGATAGATAGATAGATATGAACTGACTTAGATAGATAGATAGATATGAACTGACTTAGATAGATAGATAGATATGAACTGACTTAGATAGATAGATAGATATGAACTGACTTAGATAGATAGATAGATATGAACTGACTTAGATAGATAGATATGAACGGACTTAGATAGATAGATAGAAAGATATGAACTGACTTAGATAGATATGAACAGACTTAGATAGATAGATATGAACTGACTTAGATAGATAGATAGATAGATAGATAGATAGATAGATAGATAGATAGATAGATAGATAGATAGATATGAACATACTTAGATAGATAGATATGAACAGACTTAGATATGAACAGACTTAGATAGATAGATAGATATGAACAGACTTATATAGATGGATAGATAGATAGATATGAACAGACTTAGATAGATAGATAGATAGATAGATAAATAGATAGCTAGATAGATAGATATGAACAGACTTAGATAGATAGATATCAACAGACATAGATAGATAGATAGATAGATAGATAGATAGATAGATAGACAGATAGACAGATAGATAGATAGATAGATAGATATGAACATACTTAGATATATAGATAGATAGATAGATAGATAGATAGATAGATATGAACAGACTTAGATAGATAGATAGATAGATAGATAGATAGATAGATAGATAGATAGATATGAACAGACTTAGATATGAACAGACTTAGATAGATAGATAGATAAATATGAACAGACAGATTAGATAGATAGATAGATAGATAGATAGATAGATAGATAGATATGAACAGACTTAGATAGATAGATAGATAGATAGATAGATACATAGATAGATAGATAGATAGATATGAACAGACTTAGATAGATAGATAGATAGATAGATATGAACAGACTTAGATAAGATAGATAGATAGATACATAGATACATAGATAGATATGAACAGACTTAGATAAGATAGATAGATAGATAGATAGATAGATAGATATGAACAGACCTAGATAGATAGATAGATAGATGGATAGATAGAGAGATAGATAGATAGATATGAACAGACCTAGATAGATAGATAGAGAGATAGATAGATAGATATCAACAGACCTAGATAGATAGATAGATAGATATGAACAGACTTAGATAGATATGAACAGACTTAGATAGATATGAACAGACTTAGATAGATAGATAGATAGATAGATAGATAGATATGAACAAACTTAGATAGATAGATAGATAGATAGATAGATAGATAGATATGATAGATATGAACAGACTTATATAGATAGATAGATATGAACAGACTTAGATAGATAGATAGATAGATAGATAGATAGATAGATAGATAGATATGAACAGACTTAGATAGATAGATAGATATGAACAGACTTAGATAGATAGATAGATAGATATGAACAGACTTAGATAGATAGATAGATAGATATGAACAGACAGATAGATAGATAGATAGATATGAACAGACTTAGATAGATAGATAGATAGATATGAACAGACTTAGATAGATAGATATGAACAGACTTAGATAGATAGAGAGATATGAACAGACCTAGATAGATAGATAGATAGATAGATAGATAGATATGAACAGACTTAGATAGATAGATATGAACAGACTTAGATAGATAGAGAGATATGAACAGACCTAGATAGATAGATAGATAGATAGATAGATAGATATGAACAGACTTAGATAGAAAGATATGATCAGACTTAGATAGATAGATAGATTGATATGAACAGACTGAGATAGATAGATAGATAGATATGAACAGACTTAGATAGATAGATAGATAGATAGATAGATAGATAGATAGATAGATAGATAGATAGATATGAACAGACTTAGGTAGAAAGATAGATATGAACAGACTTATATTGATAGATAGATAGATAGATAGATAGATAGATAGATAGATATGAACAGACTTAGATAGAAAGATATGATCAGACTTAGATAGATAGATAGATTGATATGAACAGACTTAGATAGATAGATAGATAGATAGATATGAACAGACTTAGATAGATAGATAGATAGATAGATAGATAGATAGATAGATAGATAGATAGATAGAACAGACTTAGGTAGATAGATAGATATGAACAGACTTAGATATGAACAGACTTAGATAGATAGATAGATAAATATGAACAGACTTAGATAGATAGATAGATAGATAGATAGATAGATAGATAGATAGATATGAACAGACTTAGATAGATAGATAGATAGATAGATAGATAGATAGATAGATAGATAGATACATAGATAGATAGATAGATAGATAGATATGAACAGACTTAGATAGATAGATAGATAGATATGAACAGACTTAGATAGATAGATAGGTAGATAGATATGAACAGACTTAGATAGATAGATAGATAGATATGAACAGACTTATATAGATAGATAGATAGATAGATAGATATGAACAGACTTAGATAGATAGATAGATAGATAGATAGATAGATAGATATGAACAGACTTAGATAGATAGATAGATAGATAGATAGATAGATAGATAGATATAAGAACAGACTTAGATAGATAGATAGATAGATAGATAGATAGATAGATATGAACAGAGATAGATAGATATGAACAGACTTAGATAGATAAATAGATATGAACAGACTTAGATAGATAGATATGAACAGACTTAGATAGATAGATAGATAGATAGATAGATAGATAGATATGAACAGACTTAGATAGATAGATAGATATGAACAGACTTAGATAGATAGATAGATATGAACAGACTTAGATAGATAGATAGATATGAACAGACTTAGATAGATAGATACATATGAACAGACTTAGATAGATAGATACATATGAACAGACTTAGATAGATAGATAGATAGATAGATATGAACAGACTTAGATAGATAGATAGATAGATAGATAGATAGATAGATAGATAGATAGATAGATACATAGATAGATATGAACAGACTTAGATAAGATAGATAGATAGATACATAGATACATAGATAGATATGAACAGACTTAGATAAGATAGATAGATAGATAGATAGATAGATAGATAGATAGATAGATATGAACAGACCTAGATAGATAGATAGATAGATGGATAGATAGATAGATAGATGGATAGATAGAGAGATAGATAGATAGATATGAACAGACCTAGATATATAGATAGAGAGATAGATAGATAGATATCAACAGACCTAGATAGATAGATAGATAGATAGTTAGATATGAACAGACTTAGATAGATAGATAGATAGATAGATAGATATTAACAAACTTAGATAGATAGATAGATAGATAGATAGATAGATATGAACAGACTTATATAGATAGATAGATATGAACAGACTTAGATAGAAAGATATGATCAGACTTAGATAGATAGATAGATTGATATGAACAGACTTAGATAGATAGATAGATAGATATGATCAGACTTAGATAGATAGATAGATTGATATGAACAGACTTAGATAGATAGATAGATAGATATGAACAGACTTAGATAGATAGATAGATAGATAGATAGATAGATATGAACAGACTTAGATAGATAGATAGATAGATAGATAGATAGATAGATAGATAGATAGATAGATAGATAGATAGATATGAACAGACTTAGGTAGATAGATAGATATGAACAGACTTAGATATGAACAGACTTAGATAGATAGATAGATAGATATGAACAGACTTAGGTAGATAGATAGATATGAACAGACTTAGATATGAACAGACTTAGATAGATAGATAGATAAATATGAACAGACTTAGATAGATAGATAGATAGATAGATAGATAGATAGATAGATAGATATGAACAGACTTAGATAGATAGATAGATAGATAGATA
>JBBBDQ010000175.1:7937500-7940000 GCA_037127315.1 Ascarosepion bandense | reverse complement strand
GAAACAGACTTAGATAGATAGATAGATAGACATGAACAGACTTTAGATAGATAGATAGATAGATAAATAGATAGATAGATAGATAGATAGATATGAATAGATAGATAGATAGATATGAACAGACCTAGATAGATAGATAGATAGATAGATAGATAGATAGATAGATATGAACAGACCTAGATAGATAGATAGATAGATAGATAGATAGATAGATAGATAGATAGATAGATAGATAGATAGAAACAGACTTAGGTAGATAGATAGATATGAACAGACTTAGATTGATAGATAGATAGATAGATAGATAGATATGAACAGACTTAGATAGAAAGATATGATCAGACTTAGATAGATAGATAGATTGATAAGTGAACAGACTTAGATAGATAGATAGATAGATATGAACAGACAGACAGATAGATAGATAGATAGATAGATAGATATGAACAGACTTAGATAGATAGATAGATATGAACAGACTTAGATAGATAGATATGAACAGACTTAGATAGATAGATAGAACAGACATAGATAGATAGATATGAAAACAGACTTAGATAGATAGATAGATATGAACAGATTTAGATAGATAGATAGATAGATATGAACAGATTGGTAGATAGATAGATAGATAGAAACAGATTTAGATAGATAGATAGATAGATAGATTAAATAGATAGATAGATAGATATGAACAGATTTAGATAGATAGATAGATAGATAGATAGATAGATAGATATGAACAGATTTAGATAGATAGATATGAACAGACTTAAATAGATAGATAGATAGAAATGAACAGTCTAGATAGATAGATAGATAGATAGATAGATATGAACAGACTTAGATAGATAGATAGATAGAAACAGACTTAGATAGATAGATAGATAGATAGATAGATAGATAGATATGAACAGACTTAGATAGATAGATAGATAGATAGATAGATAGATAGATATGAACAGATTTAGATAGAGAGATAGAGAGATAGAGAGATAGATATGAACAGACTTAGATAGATAGATAGATAGATAGATAGAGAGATAGATAGATAGATATGAACAGACTTAGACAGATAGATAGATATGAACAGACTTAGACAGATAGATAGATAGATAGATAGATAGATAGATAGATAGATATGAACAGACTTAGACAGATAGATAGATATGAACAGACTTAGACAGATAGATAGATAGATAGATAGATATGAACAGATCGATAGATAGATAGATAGATAGATATGAACAGACTTAGATAGATAGATAGATAGATAGATATGAACAGACTTAGATAGGTAGATAGATAGATAATGAACAGACTTAGATAGATGGACAGACAGACTTAGATAGATAGATAGATAGATATGAACAAACTTAGATAGATAGATAGATAGATAGATAGATAGATAGATAGATAGATAGATAGATAGATAGATAGATAGATAGATAGATAGATAGATAAGAAAACAGACTTAGATAGATAGATAGATAGATAGATAGATATGAACAGATAGATAGATAGATAGATAGATAGATAAATATGAACAGACAGATAGATAGATAGATAGATAGATAAATATGAACAGACTTAGATAGATAGATAGATAGATAGATAGATAGATATGAACAGACTTAGATAGATAGATAGATATGAACAGACACTTGGACAGACAGAGATGAACAGACTTGGATAGATAGATAGATAGATAGATAGATAGATAGATAGATAGATAGATAGATATGAACAGACTTAGATAGATAGATAGATAGATAGATAGATATGAACAGACTTGGATAGATAGGTAGATATGAACAGACTTGGATAGATAGATAGATAGATAGATAGATAGATAGATAGATAGATAGATATGAACAGACTTAGATAGATAGATAGATAGATAGATAGATATGAACAGACTTAGATAGATAGATAGATATGAACAGATAGATAGATAGATAGATAGATAGATAGATAGATAGATAGATATGAACAGACTTAGATAGATAGATAGATAGATATGAACAGACTTAGATAGATAGATAGATAGATAGATAGAAACAGATTTAGATAGATAGATAGATAGATATGAACAGACAGATAGATAGATAGATAGATAGATAGATATGAACAGACTTAGATAGATAGATAGATAGATATGAACAGACTTAGATATAGATAGATAGATAGATAGATATGAACAGACCTAGATAGATAGATAGATAGATAGATAGATAGATAGATAGAACAGACCTAGATAGATAGATAGATAGATAGATAGATAGATATGAACAGACTTAGATAGAAAGATATGATCAGACTTAGATAGATAGATAGATTGATATGAATGAATGAGATAGATAGATAGATAGATATGAACAGACTTAGATAGATAGATAGATAGATAGATAGATAGATAGATAGATATGAACAGACTTAGGTAGATAGATAGATATGAACAGACTTAGATTGATAGATAGATAGATAGATAGATAGATAG
>JBBBDQ010000175.1:6282500-6530000 GCA_037127315.1 Ascarosepion bandense | reverse complement strand
ATATATATATATATATATATATATTATTTTAATTCAGATACTTTAATCCAAGCGGAAAAAGCAGGAAGGTAAATTCCAAAAACCCGATCCTAATTAATATTAAAAATTTTATTTTAATATTAAAAAATGATACAGGAAGAGAGCTCCATGTAATAAAATATTACAGACCAAATATAAATTAAAAAAGGATTAATTCAATGATGTTGGATGATCATTTCGATATGAAAATCCCCACGGGGGATAACACATCACCTCAGCAAAAGGATTTTTCTGTTGCTGAGGTGATGTGTTATCCCCCGTGGGGATTTTCATATCGAAATGATCATCCAACATCTTTGAAGTAATCCTTTTTTAATATATATATATATATATATATATATATATATATATATATATATATGTTTTCTCCTGGAATCTTCTCTGTTCATTGGCATCTCTGTTTCTTTCCGTCTCAATAAATGCTTGCATTCTAGCGGCTTTTATTTATTTATTTATTTATTTTTATAAAAGTCACTCAATAACACACGTCCGGCAGACATTTTTTTTGCCGTTTTTATTTCAAGATTCTCTCTCGTAATGAGGGAGATATACCAAGATGCCATGGATATAGATGGAAAATTTGTTAAGCTAAATTTATTTATGCCTATCACGAGCAATCCATTACGGGGTGAGATCAAGGACACCGTCTGTCTAGAACAACCACAATTAGACCGATCGTATATCGGGGCAAAAGTATTTAGTATAAAACTGCGCTTTATGTTGTTTCTATCAAAGAAACCACAAAAAGATATTTGATCAGTAACGATGATGAATAGGTTAGGTGCATGATAAAGGTTTCGTTTGACCAGGTTTCTTCTCATATCAGATATTTGTCTGCGATGATATTCTCTTTGAATAAACCTAGAAAACCAACGTAACGTAATGAACAGTTTAAAGAAAAGATGATAGATGATTTTATCAACCAAAGAGCAACTTTGGCGATCGGATGAAATAAATGCTTAACTGATATTAAAAAATACATTATTGATATATAGTTTGAAGCGTTCTGCACTGGCATTGTCTGAACTTAGTTTTGTTTGTAGTCTTTCACTCGGATCAGTTGAAATATTGGTGAGAAGAAACTGTCTGTATGTTCGACAGCCATAAATATTTTTGTGCATTTTAGCTGCAGTAAATAATGAAATAGCTTCTTATAGATTCTTCTTAACTGATGGACCAGCAGACTGTGGCAAAACGTATTTGTACAAAACATTAATAGATTACATGAGTCAAATAGTTAAAACGGATCTTTGATTTGCGATCGCAGAAATAGCAACTGAATTCTTAGTTTTACGAAGCACACAGAGCCTCTTGTTTTATAGTGGGTTATCCGTTCTAGTGAAGAGTAGTTGTATATTGTTGCAGATTAACGGAATTTGGCCTCGTTGTAGATAGCCAACTATAAGTCATGAAGAAAGCAAATTGAGTTTAGAAACAACATTTTATATATACACATATCAATTAAGGTTTTACAATTCACGTAATTCTTTAAGTATGGGTCCAACGGACGTTAAAATGTTCATGGCAATAAATGCTGAAAAGAGAGTTTTTGCGTATGAATGTAGGAGCGTTGTAAATTAGGAATGTCTTTGATGTATCCGCTCCTTTGGTCAGTAAGTAGTTTTGAGACAGCGAAGGATAAGATGATAGGGAAGGTAGGCGAGCATAGTAATTCGCTTGACGTCGGTCAAGGGAGATACTAATTACACTCGTCTCTCTCGAGTCTGTCTGTGTCAGTCTGTCTGTTTCGGCTTTTTATATCCTCTTTTTGGATGGTAGCAGATCATTTGGGAAGCCACGCTCGTATTTGATTCTGGGCTTCCCAGTGGCCGATAAATAAAATTCGCGTAGGCTCGCGAACTAAAATCTGATATTTAATTAATTTTTAGTTTTCAACCGGAACATCTGCGTGGAACCGAGGTGCGCACCGACCAGTTTTGGTCATTTGCTTTCTAGTCATGAAAGAGCAAACATCCGGTCCCTCGCTTTGCTCAGTGTCACCAGAGTTTCAATTTTTGAAACACTTTCAATGAATACAAAAGTCATTTTCAAGTTTCTTTACTCATAACAGATATAATGTCTTCGCTTTCTTTCTAAGCTGTGCAAGTAATCTTCTTGCTTCTACAGGATATAATCGGAAGATTATATCTTGCAGTAGCAAGAAAGCTTGTAATATTCAAACACCCTTAAAGCTAAAGTAGTTACGTCATCACAGAACAGATTGATTGGTTGGTCTTTTATGGTTTATTAGCATTTTTTTTTTTAATAAAACAGAACACATTTTTTGGATTCGAAAAAAGTTTGGAGAAAATAATAATTTACTAATATGAGTCCAATCTATTAACCCATAACTAAGGGGGAGAAGAGCTCGATGCATACCTTTTTCCATGGGTATTTGTGTTGCATTCACTTACACGCAAATATCATCCGGAAAGATATTCATCCCTCTTTTCTCCTTCCATTTATGCAAGACAGATTGGGTCTGTAGCCTTGGTTGGCAACCAGTCTATCGCAGAAAGTAATGGCAATCTACTTCGGGATAATCTTCTGCCCAGTCAATCATGTCTCTTTCGAGACATGATCGCCCAAGCGTGTATCACGTATGGCACTTAACTAACTGACTGAATATAATAGTTGGAATCATGATTAGGGCTGCTACAGGTCATAAAGTGAGGGATCAGTTTTCTATTGATATGAAGTAATAAACTGACCCCCACTAATTACTACGTAATAACATAATACATCTCTTCTCCCTCTATCTACGAATCAAATAACAGGACAGATTGGGTTCTATAGCTTTGGCTGGCAACCAGTCTATCGCAGAAAGTAATGGCAACCTAATACGGGAAAATTTTCTGCCCAGTCAGTTATGTCTCTTTCGAGACATGATCCCCCCAGCGTGTATCATGTATAACACTTAATTGACAGACTGTATGTAAAAGTTTGAAACATAATTAAAGCTTTTACTGGGCATAATGTAGGGGGTCGATTTTTTTAATTATAAAGTAATAAACTGATCCCCCATATATAACCACTTAGTAATATAATAATATAATGTAATCGTCTCGTCTTTCTCCAGCTATGCGTTAAATAGCAGGTCAAATTTGGTTCTATAGTCTTGGTTGGCAGAAAGTAATAACAACCTACTGCGGAAAAATCTTCTGCCCAGTCAGTCATGTCATTTTCGGGACATGATTGCCCAAACGTGTCACGTACGATACTTAATTGACAGATTTGATGAGTGAATATAACAAACCCGACTGGGATTGAAACACTGCTCTTCAATTTCTAATTCTGAGCCGCTATCCCTTCCAGCATTTAAGCACCCAAGCAGGTGGAGTATTTCTAAATGGTCACCCGTCTTTGGACCAGGCTTGACAGTGTTTCAGCCTGATGTGGCCACAGAACAGAGAGACTGAATATCATGGTGAAAAGCAAAACTCTCCAGGAGGCTCCTTTTTTGAACGTTTATTGGGACTCAAGTTCACCCCAGACCTCAAGTGGAACTTACATATACGATTCATTTTTAAATATACTAGAAATATGTATCTTTCCAGAAATTATGTGGCTCCTACTGCTATGGTTCGCTTACAAGAGCTAAATCAGTCCAAAAATTGAATATTGATGCCCTATCTGTAGCTGTCCTAACTTTCCAGGCATGGCAGCTTTCAAAAAGCATCTACGCGGCCTTGTGGATAATGAATTATCTTCTACTTTACGACAACTTTCCCACAGACGAACGTCGTCTCTTGTTTCTCTATCTCTGTTTCCATTATTTGACTCGAATTCCATAGCTCTACCAGTTCTGACTTTCCCACCAAGCCACGCACACTTGTTCAAATTATCCCCATTCTTTTTTATTCTGTTCGTAAGAAGGAAGTCCTATTTAGACAACTTATTGAACAGACTCCCGAGATGCTTCCCCGATCATTACAGTATTAACCTCTTTAAGTTTCGAATTAACCGTTATCTCTCCTACATAACCTGGTAAAATTGCACTTCTTACTTCTTCATCTTAATAACTTCATTCAGTAAGAATCTACTTTGAGTTGGTCTTGCGCCTTATATTTGGCTAACATTTAGTAAAAGAAAAATGTAGTTGAACAACTAATATGGCCCTAAGATTCTGGTGCAACAATTTAAACTCGTTAAGAATATGAGATCAACAGAACAAATCGGAGGTACCAAAATCAAGTTCGGAAATTGAAATATCTGGAGTATTTTAACAGATGATGGAGGGAGCGACGTAGTAATTAGTGGGGGATCAGTTTATTACTTCATATCAATAGAAAACTGATCCCCTACTTTATGACCAGTAGCAAGCATAATCATGATTCCAACTATTATATTCAGTCAGTTAGTTAAGTGCCATACGTATAGCCCTGCGTTGCTCGGGTGTAATGAAAGCTTTAAAACTAATCCATGATCCTGGATCAACTCTTTGGACGTTGGCACGAAAGACTAAAAAGCAATAGTTGTTTCCAGTTAAAATGGCGTATTGGGATAACCAAAGAGGCATTTCAAAAGCTAAGTAGAGTAATAAGAAATAGGAAAATTTTGCTAGAAACAAACAAACAAACAAAAAAAAAGAGTACTAAAGTGCTATGTGATATCAGTCCTCCTGTATGACAGTGAGTCTTGTACGATTTCCTTAAATATGAAAACAAAACTGGAAGCAAAAGAAATTTGGTTCTACAGAAGGATGCTGAGGATATCGTTACTTGTGAAAACAGTTTGTAGAAAAATGTAAACAAAAAAGAAACTAATACTTAACATTAGGAAGAGTCAGTTGAGGTTTCTGGGGACATTATGAGGAAGAAGTGCTTGGAAAATCTGACACTCGCGATGCAGATAGAGAGCAAAAGGGACAGGAAAACAATGTATAACATAATGGGCTTGACGGAACAGGGCTTAACAACAAAATCTATTAAGTGCCGTTTTAAGAGATGGTGCTGTATCTGGGTATACTGTTCGTAAGGCATTCGCTAAAAATAAAAAAAACATTAAACTAGCAGACCGAGAACATTCCGTCAAACCTTCAGTTGTTTCTGGTCATCAAATTGAAACGCTGCTTAAAATTAATCCATGTCACATGGCACGGGACATCGCAGAGATATTTCATATATTTCATATGAACGTAGTAAGTTTAAAAAAAAAAACGCTTCGACACCACATTCACTGCGATAATTTAATGACTAACAATTAAAGGGAAAATAAATTTAATAGACCGCATTTGCAATTCTCTGCACAAACGTAGCAAACACAACCCATTTTGAAAAGCATAGCCTATGAAAAATACATAGTTTCCAGTAATCGGGAGTATAAAAAAAATGTTACGAAATTTTCAAAAGAGTACGAAAAGAGTGAAAAAGATTGTTTCGCAACTCAGCATTGAAAAAAATCAGCTACATTTCTTTTTCTGTTAGGTTTTTTGGATCGGCAATTTTTCTCTGGATTGGCGCTTTATTTTTGAAATTAAAAGATACCAAATTAATGCTGCAATTCCACAAGATGAGCTTTTAAACGGTACCTGTTTGCTTATCAAGTCACTATAAGAATTGTTCTTTTACGCATGCATACACAAGAAGGCATACCTAAAAGCTGATACCAAGAATTCAACACAGTTCAACGGTCAAAACCTTAGATTGTTTCCAACGAAAAGACGACAATTCCCAACTCTCTCTGGGATAATCTTTTACTAAAGTAGTTATTCAGCCATGTGTAACTATTGTATCGAAGATGCATTTATATACAAAAATAATATTAATAATGTATAAAAAGTTACAGTAATGGAGTCTATTGAGTCCTAAGTGTTATTCCCCCCAAAATTTAATTCATGAAGTAGCGTAAAAATAGAGAAATTAAGAATAGAACATTTTGGAAGATGCCAGAATGTTCCAGTAAAATCGAGAGAGTTCTAAAAAGTTCTAGAAGTATGCAAATTAGGTGTTAGCCCCTATAAAAATAGGTTTTGGACAGAGAACAGTCAGTTGTTACCAGGGTCTTGGTTCCGCCGAAGGGTAGATTCACGACTGGGGAAAGATAGACAGATATTTTTGGCCTGGCTATATGGCCGGGAAGACCCACGTTAAAAAGACCTTGTGTCACATCTCGCCTTAAGTGGGAAGGTGGGTAAATACCGTTGTTACCAGGGTCTGCTGTTGTTATCAACTCCTGTTTGATTCAGGATTTATATCCAGCCGTAATAAATAACCGACAAAGCCGTAAAAAAAAAACAAAAAAAAAAAACAAAAAAACAAATCAGTTAACAATAATCGTTTCTAACCGTCTTCTCATATCAACGATTAAAATGGTTTCAAACAAACGAATCCTTTTTCATCAGAACATATAAGCTGCCAGATCACAAACCAAAAATTATGCCAAATAACAAAATTTTAGAACAAAAAAGAAAGAAATTATAAAATGTTGATTTTTCCGTCATCACCTCATAGATTAGCTAACATGGTCAGTCTGTCACTCAGCTTCCAGAAGTCAAACAGCGTTTTTTTTTTGTTTTTTTTTTAAGCAAAGGCTGAGGCAACAAAATCTGCCTCACCTGAGTGAGCTGACTAAAGATCAGCTCACGCACAGTTTGGGAATATATGCTTTGAGAATATACCCTCACCAAATATAGAAACTCTCCAGCTCACAGTCATTGTGACAGAAAAACCCATTTCTCACCATTGCCTGTTTAAGAAATAAATCCTCTCTAGTGATATAGAAGATAAATGCGAACGACTCAAATCCTCGGAAAGTAACACAGAAAAATTCCAAGACAGCTCAAATTCCTATTAGCAATTATTGCAAGTAAAACCTTATCTCCCTTTGACATTTTCACATTATTTGTTGATGCATACGTGTCTTATAGTTTCTCTGTGTTGGGCGCGTATAAATATCTGTATATAATTTTGTGCATAACGGCGGTATAAAACTCTCTGAGAGCAAAAATGTTTGTCATTCCTTTTTAGCTATTCAGTTCTATCCACGTTTTAAAGTTATTTTATATCCTGGATATAATAATGCCTATAAAAAGAAATATGGAAACTTGCAATATTCCTTTCTCACATAGCACTCCCAATGCAGTACACAACATTTAAAAATCTGATTCTTGACAGATCCTTCTTCAGAATTTCGACACTATGAGTGAAAAAGTGTTAAAATTAAATCTAGTTTACTCTCAGAAGTAATTGTAACACCCCAATGGAGTGTCGTAACAATTTTCTCCGGCGGCCGTTCTCCACGCTGTGATGTTTGCCGGGAGTTTGTTTTAAAATGTCGGAGCCTCAAGCTGGGGGTACAAGATTGAACGATAAGGAACGAACTTCCACAACTTGGATGAGTTGAAAGGATGCTTTATTTCGTTTAGACTAGAGCTAGCCTTTTCGGTTGGGGCAGGCGAATGTGACACACAGCTCTAACTCTAATCAATGGAGATCAACAAATCTGAACTGACCGAAACAAGACGAACGGAGGTTCTTACTTCAAGCACGCGTCCGGCTGAACTCACTTTAAACTCACTAACTTCTATTTATTTAAAATGAATCCGGAAATCCGGAAATCCTTTAGACCACCGGTGATAAACATTGGCGACTGTAAGTCTGAAATTTCAGTTATCTTTTTTTTTATCTTAATAAAGCTTCCGCCTGAAAATTCTTAATATGTGGTCAAGATACAGTAAAAGACAGCCTTTGACCGGGTCATTCGAAAACCCACCTCCTGAACTTTCCTGAACTTTATCTCTTTATCACTGAGTCAAATATTTACCGGAAGAGTGGTAGGATTTAAAACAGTAATCGGATACTCTTATCTCTTCCACGATTTTCCTTATAAAAGAAAAAGTGTTTTTTTATTTATTTTTTCCTCTTCTTTTTCACTTTTGTTAAATATGTTTTGAAACTATTTTCTATTCTTAACCATTTTCTATTTTAATCTATTATAATAAAATACATATATGCCTAGTTATCGTGTCACATAATCATCTAAAAAAAAAAATCAAATGTAACTTGTTTTTGTTTCCTTGGTTACAGCGTATAATAATAAACGCTGCGACTTTTAATCGGTGTTTTCCTTTCTTGTTTCTTTTCTCGTGACCTTTGTCTAGGTAGCTCCACTAAATTGCTGAAAAAACAACAAAGAATGAAGAAAAAAGGCCCCAAACTTAATAAAAAGAAAGTTTCTCAATCAAAATGTTTATGTCATTATTAAGAGGAGAGATCAAAGTATTTTTTAATTATTTTTTGAAATTTTTTAACACATTTTAACACGTTCGAAATTTTGGTAAAATAATCTTGTTTCGATTTTAGTGAGTGGATAGTTACGAAAGTTTCAAATAGAAAATGTAATATTATATAACTCAGTTTTTTCCGGTGAAAAACACATTAATTTAGAAATTCTTGCAAAAATCAAACAACTGTCGGATTTTAATGAAACTTTCAGGACTTATTCACAAATTAATTAAATTATTTTTTAAATTTCATTTAAAAAAATCTTGCTCAAAATATATATGTATTTTTTTACATCTGTTACACACACTCAAAAGAAATTCATGAAATTTTAATAAATTAAATCTTGGGAAAATTGGTTTCATTAGTTAAACGCAGGACTTATTGGGAAATGTAAATCATTTATTATTTTTTAAAAATATTTTTCCTTTATTTCTGAAAATCTGCTTCTAATAGTAGACTAAAAAATACAATAAAACTATGATATTATTTAATTTGATAAGATTTCAATTGCTTTAGTAAATAATATATATTACGAACATTACAGTCTGAAGAAGAAATCATTTGATTAATAATAAAGAATTGTTTTCATTTTTTTAAAATTATAATAATTTATAAAGTTTCAAAAATATTTAAAAATTATTTCAAATATTTGTTGGTGTCAGGTTATTAAGTTAATTATGGAAACTATAGTTACTAATCGAAAATGGGAATGTTCAATACAAAACTTTGTGCTTTCGTATTTTTAAAATAATTTAATTTTCGTTGTGTGTGTGAAAACGTTCATTTTTATTAAGTGCAATGTTTCGTAAGGGACATATTGATTTAAGAAGTTAACAAGTTTCAAGGATTGTTCATCTTACAGGAAAAAAAAACAAACTCATTTTCATTTTATTCCAGTGTTTGATTATTACGTTTATAATTCAACAGCATTTGCAAAACAACTCTTGAAAATTTAAAGTATTTTTCTTTTCAATTTCTAGTTTCCTCAGTTTTTAATCAATTGTGACTGTAGGTGCCTTCACTAATTCATGATAAGGTTTAAAAAAAAGATGTATTGCATAAAAAATTTGAAAAAAAATATTATAATTAAACTTAAAGATTTTCATGATAAAAGTTTCTGTTTATAAAATTTAGAGAATTATCATGTCTGGTCATTTTTTATCTAATGTTTGGGAAGAACCTATCTGACCATGAAAAAATTTTACTTTAATTTCTTTATTTTATTTATTTAACATTTTTTTGACAAACGTGTGAGCAAATTTTAAAGAACTAAAAAGAAATCTATTAAATTTTTCCGGTTTTGTGTTACCTATTGTTTAGAAAATATGAATTTAAAAAATGAAAAGGGTTTCATTTTAGCTTCAATTTATCTGTAAAATTTTAAAAATATAAATTTTTAATTTTTTTATTATTGTTGTACTTTTATTTTTTGAACAAACAATAATGAAAAAAATCTGATTAAATTTACTAATTTCCATTAAGCAAATTATACTGGTATATTTCAAACAGAAACAGAAATTATATTGATTGAAGTTTATTTATCTGCCATTTAAAAGTTTGTTTGACCCATTTTTGCATGAAAGAACTGGAAAAATGTATGCTCCACATGGTTAAAAATTGAATAAAATAAATAGTTTTAATAATTGTTTATAGTAAAGTTTGTTATCTATTAATTAGTATTACTATTATTATTGAAATTTTTAAAAGATTGTCCTACTTTTAAAACTAAGTAAGTGTGGAAGGGGTAACATTTAACTATTTATTTTATAAAGATCTTTAAAAACATTTAAAAAATAATTTTATTCATTTGTTGATAAATCATAAAGTTTCATTAAAATAAATCAATTATTTTATTTTAGACGACTAAAACTGAATAAATTTTACTCCAGCAGTGTACAAAGAAACCAATCAATTCTGAGTGGCCATGTATTTAAGAAAATTCACAAAAACGATGATCTATTTATACCAGCCGCTTGTCTTGGTGGAACGCCCAATAAAGGCTAAAGTCGAAGAGATCGGGGTACCACACGTTGGCGTGATCGGACGCGTGTCGGACGGGTAGCCGCGGTCGACTAGTCAGGCAGTTCCCGAGATTCAGAAATTTTGTAAAAATTCGGAAAAATGAAGTTCGAAAATGGAATTAAAGTGCTTTATTCTTAATTTCGTAACGTTCGCCATCTATGCAAACCATTTTTGTAAGGTTTAGTATGAATTTAAAGAAAAAAAGCAAAAGTTGTTACACGAATTAGGCTCAACCACATTTTCGGTGGGAATGTCCGTATGTGTCGGTTGGCGTCTCGAGGTCGGTAAGTTGACGCAAAACGGTGGTACGCTTCATGCTTTCACTGTTGTGCGCGTCGTTTCTTTCTTTCTTTCTTTCTTTCTTTCTTTCTTTCTTTCATTCTTTCGTTTTCAAAATAAACCATCAAAAAGAATGAAAAAAAAAATGGTTTCCCTGCAATGACACTACATTCAACTCATAAATTTTCCCTAATATTTAAAAGCAGGAGTAAAGGAAAATAGTTTGTTGTATTTGAAATCATATGCAAACAGATGGTCTATTCTTTTGCTTCAAAATCTTCTGTTGCTGCTTCTACCACCAGCTCTTCTATTGCCTGTTTGATGTACGTCACAGTTTCATCTTTAAATATGCCCGATGCAACTTCAAAGATGCCTGATGCAACTAAAACATGCTTGATGCAAATGAAAACCTGTCTGGTGCAACTGCAACCTTGACTGATGCAACTGCAACCCTATCTTAACTAACTAGAATGCTATCGGATGTAATTGCAAACATTTCCCTTAAAACCTCTCTGCTGCAACTCCAACACTTACGGCTGAAACTTAAATCATCCAGGCTGCAACTTAATACCTCTCTGCTGTAAATTCAACACAGTATTCATCGGTCACTCCTTCACCTAAATCCCAAATAAAAACTGTTGGCTCAAAGAAATTTAAAAAAAATATACTTATGAGGAAAAAAAATGATCACTTCTGAAGAAAAAACTTTATAAAAAATAAAAATAGTTTAACTCAGTTCACTATCAGAAAACTCCATTATGACTGTCCCTTAAATGGAGTTCCTGTTTCTCGGGTTAGTGAACTAATGAAATTCATTGAGTAAACATTGTCCATGGAACGCTATCTTTTGGACAGTAATCCTACAACAGTCTACAGAATGGGTGGGGGGCTTGGTTTCCTTTCAGATGTCCAGACGTTCGATGCAGTGATAAATGCAGAAAACTGCACTTCAGTTTTCGATTCGACGACACAAGATGGGATCGACGTGAACTGTGTTTGTTATATATCACTGTACGACGACAAACAACGAGAACACGCATATATAAAAATATAAGATTATATTTCTATTCCTGACGACGAGCCTGTGTGGAACAGAGAATGGAAGAGTGAGAGCGCACATAGAATGAGTCGACGGGAGTGTAAGTCTTGCCTGTGGTGTCTCTCCGCTTCCACTGGCCGTTCTCTGCTGGCGAATCTGTGTGTCGATTTCTTTTTATAGTCTTCTAGAACCGGGATTTTCCTTCCGGTTTTGTCTCGCCTACGCAACGCCCACGTAATTCCAAGAGACACCTGTTTTGTTTACTTCCGTAGTCATTTCCGCCGCTGTCGGAAATAAGGTCAAACGAGCCCGACTCATAACCCTGCGACATCCGCTCCAGACGCCGACAGGATGTATTTCTCAAACACCTGTCTTGTCGTTCGCTGACCCCTTCATCGACGGGAAATATCATCGATTGCATCAACCTTCTTCGGGTGGGGGCTAGATTGCTATATTACATGTTATCTTAACAACGCCACCATTTGCTCATCTTGTGTCTCTGGAATATCTTCTTAGAGGGACCGCAAATGACTACAAGCAGCATGTTTGTGACTGCATCAACAAGTTAGCTAAAGTACGTTTACTGTCTACTAGTCAAAGTGTTCATGGCAGTTTCAAAAACATTGTTTCAAAAATTAAATGCTGCCTAACAGACCCGGCTCCTGTCAACCATTCAGCAATTTTTTAATAAAAAAAGGAATGGCATATTAACATAAAAGTACTGTATTGCAATTTACATTCTTTAGAAGCAACTGCATCAAATACGTGGAAAGCCTTGAAGGACTGTGAGATCTGCACAACAGGAAAATCAAATGTAAGTGAGTGCCTAGCGTGGTGAATTATTGTAGCGAAGAATTTCCTCAAATATCGTGATAAATTAGGGCTTGTTAACACCATGAAGTCCTTTTTTTGTCAACAAGGACTTCTATTGTCCCTAATCCCTAAATTGCGAGGAAATTGGTTGCATATAATTTTTCATCTAGGAGCAACTTACTTTCCCATTTTCGAAAAGTGCAAAAAATTTGTCATGGAACTTTCTTTCACAAATGAGACCATCACAAGATTGTAGACATTATTTAAAGAAGAAGCCACTATCATAGAGATGCAAATGCTTAGAATCATAGGGATGTTGCTATCAGGGCCTTGGATGAGTACCTTCTATACCAATATCAATATACAGAAAGACCCCATTGACATAAGAACATGGTCAAAGGGGTCATTGAAAATTTGTAGTTACAAACTGAGGCCCCCATGAATATTTTTCTGATCATAAGGAAGTTTTTGTGAGTTCACTACCAAAAAAAGATATAGAGTCTTTACTGACCCCCCACTGCCACAATTGAACTTTTGTTTCGAAAAATGATAACTGCCTGTTTAAAAGGGGCTGTAGAAGTTTTAAACAGGCAGTATGAAAAGTCATTCGCCATTGAAGAGGCGTCTTCCAAGTTGGTGTTGACATCAGTGAGGCAGTACATGTTAGCTGAAAGTATCATCGGTGAATTTTATGAACGGAGGAAGATTACGCCTAATGCCTAATTGTCACCGGCAAAAACGATATGATCAACGCCAAGCGGAATCAAGTAAGGAAATTCATCGATGATCTGGATGTTGAGCAGTTCAATCGTTACTTGCAGTTGGCACTGAAATACGACAGACTGGGCAGAAGAAGAGGCTGCCTGAAGAAGTTGAAGAAGAAATTGGTAGAAGGATCATTACAAAAGACAGAAAGCAGAAGAAAAGGAAAGGAACCATGATCCAGAAAAAATCTAAAGGTTTTAACAGATCTATCAATTTCTTCTATGTAGCCCCCTTCGCATCAGTGGCGGTACCGCCTTGCTTAGGCTGAAACGATTAAAAAAAAAAGCTTAATGTATATCCGGAATTTGCAGATGGCCTGTATGAAATACTCAACGGTAACATATTGGGACTAAACTATCTATTTAAACTTATTTATAAATGAAACTTTGTCTCTGTGTGTGTGTGCGCGCGCGCGCGCGCGTGTGTGTGTGTATGTGTGTGTGTGTGTGTGTGTCTGTGTGTGTGTATCCGTTACCTATAGACTCCGAAACGGTTGAACCGATTTTCTTGAAAATTTACACAGTTGTACTATAAGCGTCTGCGAGTGGTCTTAGCTTGGTTTTGTGTCAAGGTACCCCCGATAAATATCGAAAATCGATAATCGAAAAAAATCGGGTTATAGAAGGTGTGGTCCAATTTTAATCAAATTTGATACACTCATAGACAAAGACATAAGAAACGATATTCATAAGTTTCAAGGTTACAGTTCTTACAATAGTGCAGAAAATTTGATATCGATACCAGGAAATCAAAATTTGATACATCCATTCATTTTTCTTTCAGTCTACTGTTTCACTTTAACTAGAAACAACTATTGCTTTTTAGTCTTTCGTGCCAACGTCCAAAGAGTCTGAGCTCCAGGACCATGTATAAGTTTTAAAGCTTTCATTACACCCTAGCAACGCTGGGCTATACTGCTAGTCAGACATATTGGGACAATTGATGGTGTAAACCGTGAATATTTCGGCTACATCATGAGTTTTGCAAATCCATCTTATAGGATTTTCTATCTCAATGATGTACTTGACAACAGTCATTTGAACAAATATGAAGTTGATGCAGACTATGTTATGAAGGACCTGTACCTGGAAAATGAGGATGGTTGAATAGGCAACAAAAGAAATAATAACAACCCGTTTCATCATCATTTATCCATCGCACCCAGATGGTGCTTAGGGCAGCAACTTTTTGTTGATGTAACAAACTGTAACGGGGGCAGGGTTGTTAGCTCTGCACCCAACCCCCAAACCCCAAACCTGGAGGAACGGTGGACCATTCTTGGTCCTTATGTTTATAACACCTGGTATTCCCAAATGGTCACCCATTAAGTACTGACCAGGATCGATGTTGCTTAACTTCGGTGATCGGACGGGAACCGGGGGTATTCAACACGATATAGCCGTAGAACCTTATAAGGGCCACAAAATATTCCGAAAAATATTTTCTTTGATACACATAGCAACATATTTTTTATGTTGTTTATTGTACAGTGAAATAAAATATTAAAAATGTAAACAGTTATGTAATTAATGGTAAAATGAAAATTACTATAAATATTTAAATAAAAAAATTAACTTATCATAACAATCATGACAACAATTATTATTAACAAAGAATAAAATGAAAATAAGATATTAAAAATATAAATTAATAATAAATAAAATACTATAACATTTCATGCATTATTGAGTTACCTCAATACTTATTAAATTTAAAGCTATTAAATATTTATATTAATTTAAGAAAAGTTTACAATATTTTAAAATAAAATTATTTTTTCGGAAACTATATTCAAACATAAGGCTATGAAGCTAAAATTAACTAAAATTCAATAAAATATTAGATAATTGCTGAAAATGTTAGTTCTTTTAAATTACTAGGTAGATATCATTAAAAGATCACGTGTTTTAACAGTTGTTCCTCTTAAAATATGTTCACGTTAACATTCATCAAATTATGTCAATTTTGGTGAACTATACTTAGCGTGTCAATCATCAGGCTGTCATCCCGTCAATTAGCACTAGAAATATATGATCTACGTGACTAAGAAATACCGTGTTTTTCTAAATGTCATGCTATAAACAAGTAATATTTGTTTCAAATCAAATTAATATCATTTAAATTTGCTAATCTAAAAAATAACGAGTTACAGAAGTATATTTTATTTTTGCAAGATTTTTAAAACTGAAAATCAACTTTCGTTTAATAATGTGTCGATCGCTAAAAGTTTAAAAATGAAAAAAGTATTGAAAAATTTTACATTCCAATGAATATAGTTTATATTTGAAATAAACCAGAGTATATTGCTTACTGGAAAAAATGAATTTAATCATTTAGCTTTCAATTAAAGTTAAAATAAAACCTTCAAGAAAACTTTTTCATTTTTACAATTTAATTTTAAAATTTAGATATAAGAAATGAGTGGAAAATTGGTTGTATTTTACTTTTTTATATTGTAAGTAAGTAATATTTTTAAAAAATCAGATTAATATTTTTACCTAATTTTCATATATGGTAGACTGAAATTGCCATTATTATAAAACGGTTACGTAATTTAAGAGTTTTGTCCCTTCACTTAGATTTATGAAAATTGTCGGTTTTGGGCATGCGTACAACCTGTCATCACCAAATCAGTTACGAATCCGTCAAACCTTCGATCAGATGAACAGGTCCAATTGTTAATAATTGGTTGTATATTACTTTTTTATGCTATAAGTAATATATTTTTTTTTAAATCAGCTTAATTTAACTTTCAATTTTCTAATTTTACTAAAATAAAGTGTCAGAAAACTTTTGAAATATTTTTAAAATCGATAAATTTTTGTTTGTTTACAAATTTCTTAAGATTAATGGCCGTTTTTAAGAAAATTTAAGAAACCGAAATTAAATGTGACTTCAAATCTATATAATTTCTAGCTGAAATACACCAGAAATTTTTACTTAATGGAAATAATAAATTTAATCATGAAGCTTTTAATTAAATCTAAAATGAAATCTTCAAGAATGTTTTTTCATTTTAAAAATTTCATTTTAAAAATCAGTTATCAAAAATTTATACTGAAAAATGGAGGTACCTACGTGACAAAACTAATTACCACCACTGATTCACCAAAACAGTATACAATAATGAAGAAATATCTCAAACTTAATAAAAAATAAATTATATAATCAAAATCGTTTTGTTATTATTAAAAGTTAAGGCCAGGGGGCTTTTTCATCATTGAATTATATTTTTCATCGTTCTTAGAACGTACGAAATTTTGTTTAAACATATATTTTTTTGTGTCAAGATTTGTATAAATTTTATTATGTATAAAATTTTATTATGTATAAATTTATTATTTGAAATTCTTGCAAAAATCAAATAATAGTCGCATGTTAATAGATTTTAGAACTTATTCACAAATGAATTAAATTATTTTAGATTTTTTTTTCTTTTTACGAAATCTTGGTAAAAATATTTCTTTACATCTGCTTCCTACCTCCACTTATTTAATTTTATGCAATTTGGAGAAATTAATTTTGTAGAGATTAATTAAATATAAGCAGAAGTCCTTTGGGTATTAAAATAATCCATTTCTTTTTGTTAAACAAAAACTCAAGTTACAGAAAATCTGTTCTGGATCGAAAAATAAAAAAATGCGTCAAACCTAAGACATTATGAAATTAGAAAAGCTTTTTAATGGCTTTTACGAATAAAATATATTATAGACACTATTGTCTTAAGAAAAAAAAAATTAAATGAATTATGAATTTTTACAAGAATTGTTTTCATTTTTTTAAAACGTTTTAATTATGATAATTTATAAATTTTTAAATTTATTAATATCATGCGTTATTTGCAGATGTTAGGTGATATTTTTATTAAGTAAAAACAATATGCATCGTCAATTACTATCTTCTGGCTCCCTGATTCCTATCCATCTTTTATCCTTTCTTCGACATCTCCTAATTAGAGTTAGTATAATTCATCGACCTCCAATATTTTAAGAACAATGAAAAAAAAAAATGTGTGTATAAATGTTCCGATTTTTGTAAATTCAAATGTCCATACATGTCATTATTAGAAAATAAGATCGATAACTATAGTAAATGTAAATACAATGGAGTTAAAATTCAATAAAACATTAGATTACGGCAAATATTCTTCTATTTTTTAAGATTAATGGTTGAGTTAAAAGTTATATAAGAAAAGCGCTCACGTTATATTCCTCAAGTAAAATTTACAAATACAGTAGGACCTGTCGTATGCGACCACCATACCATACCAAAACTGGTCGCATACGGCAGGTGGTCACTAAAGGCTCATAATCATGACCTATTTACGCCAGGAACGTATATTCCACTCATCAGAAAATACATATTAGGATTTTACCATGTAATCTGCTAATAAATAAATGAGAACGTAAGAAAATGGCCTAACTTTAAATAAAAATTTATTTAGCATAATTCATTTTAAAATTAAAAAAAAAAACGTATTTACAACGGTCAACAAGAGACCAAAGTATTTATTCACAAAAAAATTTATTAAGTGGACTTAAAAAAAGTATACGGTTTCAGTTTTTTTCTTAGAAGTGAGTGATAGCAAAAGCGAATCTGCGATAATACACAGAAAAAAACCCCAACAAAACATACAAAAAAATGACAGCGATCGTTGGTGGGGGTAGAGAAAGAGAGAGAGAGATAGAGATAGATATACCCAGATAGAAATAAAGTAGATAGATACACAAAAAATAAAGGAACGAAAGAGATAGACATTTAAGAAAGGGACATAATTGTGATTTTCCCAATTCCTGAATTTATCCAAGTTAGGACAGAGACTGTGATAAATCCCTTGAACATGTCAAATGCAATACACGTTGTGCAAAACAGCCAATGTTTGACCGTGAGGTGAACTCAGGCAATGTACATTTCAACAAGAAATAACAGTTTGATACAATACTACAATAACAAAACAAAATAATGAGGAAGTGTTCTTGGCTTAGATCAAATCAAAATGAAATAGATTACTCATTTAAAATTTTAGTTTCTCCTAATTTAGAAGTTCGCAGTGTTCGACCAAAATGGATTTTTTTGTTAAAGCAGTCTCTGATCAGTGATTTTCACTCGGAGATGTTAGTCGCTGGTCGCGTTCTAGAGGTGGTCGCACACTAAGGGTCAACTAACATTAGCAAATCGCCCGTGCATAGAAAAACGGTCGTTAACAACAAGTGGTTGCTGACGAAAAAGGTTGTGCACAGCAGGTTCCACTGTATATCGACCATAGAAAAAGTTAGATAAATTTCCGTTTGTCAGTGAAGCTGCCAACACCTTTTTAAGCAACTACCTCTGCGTTAAAAAAGGCATTTCTGGAATATTTTAAACTGAAAGTAAGAAATATTTGTTTAAAATCAGATTAATTAAAATTTTATCTCACATAAAGCCTCAGAAACGCATATCTTATTTTTGATAGAATTTTTAATGAAGAGAATTACATTATGATGAAAGATTACTAGAATGGCGCTAAAATCAGCAATTTTATCAATTTAAGAACGAAAAGTCTTTTCAGTCAATTTAAATTAGTTTTGAAATAGAGATATTAAATTTAATCTATTAGTTTGGAATTCAATCTAAAATAAAACTGCAAGAAAAATCTTTGATTTTAAAATAGTTGAATGTAACCCTCTCATCTATTCTAAAGGTTTATTTTCTTGCATTTTCCGTTTGTGGAACTCCCTTCTGTTTGTAGCTATCAGGGAAGTAAGCAATCTCCAAAAGTTTAAATGCAACGTCAATTACTATCTTCTAGCTCCCTGATTCCTATCCATCTTTTTTCCTTTCTTCAACATCACCTGTACCTTGATTTTTCTCTAACTGTAACCCCCTGCGCAGCAGTGTCGGTCCTGCTTTGTTTGGGGTGAAATGATTAAAAAAAAACATTTTAACATTTCGGTATCTCATTTCTGTGGTGGCCTCTACGTTAATGCTAACATATTTAACGAATAAATTCAATTCGGATTGGAATGTTCAATGTAAATGCAAACAGGTAATTTTTTAAGCGCCGCTTAGATACAAGGCCGAAAGTATGGGACACCCAGTGAGGATCGAACTCAATACTCAGTTGCAATTGGTTCTAGCGAGACAAGCTTGCTAACTATTACACCACGCCGAGTTTTTCAATGTACATGCAAAAAGAAAAGTAATATATAATTAAATGCATCAGTGTTTTACTAATTGAACTGCACGTATAGATTAACCTGTAAATAGGGATTTAAGCAGAAAGCACAGATACCATATCTAGCCCTACCTTGAGTGTCTCTCACTGATCGTAGGCAGATGGCTGAGCACATAAGTTGTGAATATTGCTATTCGAGTGTTAGGCGAATATATTTTTTATCGTTACTATGCCAGTAGGATGTGCGTTGTGGTACAGTGGATATCGACTCGGGACGAGAAATCGGGGAGCCGAGTTCGAATTCCAGTTGAATTCATTGCATTCACTTACGCGCAAATATCCTTGGGAAAGGTATTAATCCGTCTCTTCCCTACAGTTATGGGTTAAATAACAGAAGAGATTGTAAAAAAGAAAATGAAGGAAGATTGAAGTTTTCACATTTAAAGTCTTTTTCTAACTTAGCATATAATTTTTTTTTTACTAGGACAGGATATAAACTTAAATCTTGTCGGTAGATACGTGTCAACACACATTTGAAATAACAGCCGTCTTAATGTCTCTAACAGATACGCCCAACTGAACTCCCACCGTGAAATGTACACATCTTCATAGTCATTGCGCTGTTTCTATGACGTCCTAATCCGTCAATTCCTTGAACATTCTAATCCGTCGATTCCTCGAACGTCCTAATCCGTCGATTCCTTGAACAGAAAACCCCACGTCCATTTTTTAGGCTACCAGTAACTGTGTAAAGCGACAGGAACTGACGCGACATCATGTGCAAACGTCATTAACTTAGTTATCGACATTTCACTTGCCGGCAGGGGGCGCTGTTGGAGTCTGACTTTTCAAGACTTCCGTCCTCCTCAAACCAACCCTTTACAACCTTCCAACCACAGATAGCATATATTAGTCGGTCCCCGCGTCTGATAGTCACGCAGGCTGTCATTTCAGCATGAAATTGATTCTTACCTACCACGTCGCTTGTTCTTTCTCGGATTTTTCTCAATATGGCCATTTGTTGGCATTTAATAGAGGTTCAAAGTTCAGAATAATTTCTTGCGTTCGCTTCTGCGTCAGTAACCTTGAGAAGAGCACGAATTTATCTCTTCTTCGTCTTATGGGTTAAATAGTAAGGTAGGCTGAGCTCTGTATATTTCTTTTAGCGGTGACTAGTCCAACAGAAAAAAACTATGAAATCTAAACAATGAAGGAAACAGGAAACCACTCCGCTATTTTTTTAAATACATAGTAATTAAATTAACAGATAACAAAGAGGAGCGATCTGTGGATAGCCAATCACTACCTACGTTTTAAAGAGACCATGTATTATATATATATATATATATATATATATATATATGAGACCATGTATTATATTATATATATATATATATATATATATATATATATATATATATATATATATATATAATGGCCAAGAACGAATATTATGCTCTCATTACGATTGAGCACTCTAGAGAGTAAAATTTGGCAAAAAAAAAAAAAAAAAAAAGACAGTTACCACTTCGGCGATATATGCATAATGAATTGAGTTCTCTCGGTGACTGGCATGTATATACGCCGCTTATATATAACACACTAAAATTTCGCTTCTCTGATTCCATGTGCGTATGGATTAGGGGTTAGCGACTCCGACTGACACCAAAATCGGTCGAGTTTCGATCCCGGCCAGAGGCAAGTGGATGTCTAGCCACACGGATGAGCTGTGATACAGCTAAACAGGCTTGTATGTGGATGACGAATATATATCTATATTAAAATCATATCACCCCAAGCAAGACTGTTTCTGCTCTGTTGAACTTTGCTCATTGGCACCCCCTATATACGAGTTTACTCGAGCGACAAGATTAACAACTGTGAAACCAATAAGATGCAAACGCAAATTCTACTCCACAGCTTCTTTTCTCGCAATTCCCGCCTGTGGAATTCCCTTCCATTTACTTGCTTTCCTGACAGCTACAATCTCCAAGAATTTAAATCTAAAGTCAAGTGTCATCTCCTATCTCACTAACTTGCATCCTTTCTCTCATGCTCTCATCTCATTTCTGCAGTATTCTCATCCCTCTCTTACCCGCTTCCTGACACCTCCTTTATTCCGTCACTCTTTCTCAAAACTTTCCTTTTATGTAACCACCTGCACAACTGTAGCAGTATAATGCCTTGCTTGGGGTGATAGATTATAAAAAAGCAAACAAGCAAACAAAAATCACCATTAATGCACAGAGGGTTACACACACACACACACACACACACACACACACACACACACAAATATATATATATATATATATATATATATATATATATATATAGAGAGAGAGAGAGAGAGAGAGAGAGGTAAAGAAGATGGATAGAATTCAAGGAGAGAGAGATGTCAATTGACATTGCCTCTAAACCTTTGGCGTTTGTAGCTATCAAGAGAAACTAGTAAACGGAATTTAGTCCCACAGGCGAGAAAAGAAACTGTTAATTAGATGAAGCGGTTACATTTAGCATTTATATATTATGCTACGTATATAGCACAACTCGGAGATTCATGCCCTACGCAAGCATCAGGTGTATATTATGAACTGACCATTCTAGGATTTGAAGTTCTGGTTCTCCCGATTTTTATGGTAGTTTTTTTATATTATAATTTTGGGATATTATTTTTTAATTATATAAGTTTAGTTAATTTAAACTAAAACTTAAACATGAATCTGAAGAGCAAATTCTCAAAATTTGAGTCCATAGGGAGAATGTTTTTTATGCGGTTTTTTCAGGTGAGACAAGGGATATTTTTTGTTTTTAGTTTAGGCGAAAAAAACAAACAAAAAAAAAACCCCAAAAAAACAAAAAACATAATAATGCAAAAATGTCTATATAGAAAAATCTATATTAATGCGGATTAACGTATCCGAGCAAATATTTGTTTTTATGAAACAGACTGTCGCCAGTGGGTGTTGAAAGCACTGTCCACTTTTATATTTGCATACGCTCTATTACTCGATACTGAGCATTTTAGCACATAAATATAGCACATATATATCG
Organism: Ascarosepion bandense; assembly: GCA_037127315.1. Taxonomy (NCBI): domain Eukaryota; kingdom Metazoa; phylum Mollusca; class Cephalopoda; order Sepiida; family Sepiidae; genus Ascarosepion; species Ascarosepion bandense. The sequence continues at coordinate 6,507,610 of JBBBDQ010000175.1, read as the reverse complement.
TTCATTCAGCAATGAATTAAAACACTCTCATCTATTGGGCGTGTATAATGATAATATACACGCTAAAAAGTCTGCCCGTAGCTCAGAGGTAGAATCGCCGACTGACGCCAATTCAGTCGGGTTTCAATCCTAGGTAAAAAGCAATCGGCTGACTAACCGTACAGATGAGCTGTGATGCAGCGAAACGGATCTGTCTGCGGATGACGATATATTTATATATATATCAGGATCCGTTCATACCGTCTGATATACTTGATGGTGATATCGTCGAAAGACAACAAAAATTACTGTGATTTTTTGTTGTCTTTCAACGATATCACCATCAAGTATATCAGACGGTATGAACGGATCCTACACAAAATTAATAGACAAAACTTGTCTATATTATTCAATCAAACCTGCATTAATATATATATATATATATATATTGTTTAATTACTTAGTTTCTGGTCATAATAAGATTAGACCAGTGCACATTTGTATTAAAAATTTCACATTTTCATGTTTAACGTTTACAAATGGAATATATATATATATATATATATATATATATATATATATATATATATTCGTGTGTATCTTTCTCACCGTTTGCTACAATTTTAAGTTGCAACAAAGGGTGAGAAACATATGTATATTTATGATTAGTATAATTTTTGTTACATTTGTTATTTTAAATCGAGCACATATTACAGCCTGCACTCACTGACTGTTTTATATTAGTAAAAGCCATAGAAAAAGTCAAAACTCTTCCCCCAAAGAACAAACAGCTCAGCACACATTAAAAATTCTGGCGACCTCATAAATAGTTTTCAATTAGTGCATATGACAAAATAAATAAATATATAAATAAAAAAATAAATCTATATCTAGCTTATATATCAAATCTCTCTACAAATCACATCATCAAAGACATTTTAAAAAAACAACATCCCACTACCAACGGTCAAAATTATAAGAACTTTACAAAAAATCTAAAAAATCTTCGTGTCCAGAAAAGAAAAAAAAAAGATAGAACAAAGCAAAAAAAAAACAAACAAACAAAAAAAAAACAAAAAAAAACAAAAACAAAAAAAAAAAACAAAAAAACGAAAAACAAAAAACAAAAACAAAAACAAAACAAAGAAACAAAAAACAAAAAACAAAAAGAACGAATGCAACGAATGCAACGAATGTCAGTCAGTTAAGTGCCATACGTGAAACACGATTGGGCGATCATGTCTCAAAAGAGACATGCCTGACTGGGCAGAAGATTATCCCGCAGTAGGTTGCCATTATTTTCTGCGGTAGACTGGTTGTCAGCCAAGGCTGTAGAACCCAATTTCTCCTGCCATAGCTCGAGGAAGATTATATTACATTATTATATTAAGTACAATTAGTGGGGAATCCGTTTATTACTTCATAACATTAAAAAAACCTATCCCCCACTTTATAACCAGTAGAAGCCTTAATCATGATTCCAACTATTATATTTAGTCAGTCAGTTAAGTGCCATGCGTGATACACGCTTGGGCGATCATGTCTCGAAACAGACATGACTGACTGGGCAGAAGATTATCCCGCAGTAGGTTGCCATTGCTTTCTGCGGTAGACTGGTTGCTGACCAAAGCTATAGAACCCAATCTGTCCTGTTATTTAACCCATAACTGGAAGGAAGAGACGGATTAATACCTTTCCCAATGGTATTTGCGCGTAAGTGAATGCAATGAATTCAGCTGGAATTCGAACTCGGCACCCCAATTTCTCCTATCGAGCCGCTATCCAATGCACCACAACGCACATCCGATGTACAAATGCAAAAGAAATCAATAAAAAGTCTAATTGCAGTTTCTTGTCTGCCACCTTTAACGAAACATGTTAGAAGAGGAATTGCTTTTGTAGTGAGCAAAAGAAGATCTAGATTTAAAATTCAAATGCTAAGCACTGATTCATTGAGTTTGTTAGAAATTAATAAGACTCGAATTTACCAACTTGGATTCGCACACACGCAAAAGCGAATCCAAAACAGAACTCATGAAATTTCACACCTTGAAGCGAAATGTTTTTCGGCCAATAGAAAACTAGGGAACATCTAATAACAAAATTCGAATAATATTCAATTCTCAAAAACATTTCATTTACGAACCTTTTCGCGAGTCAACGCGAAGTTTGTTCGTCGTCCAATGGAAAAACCAGAACCACATCCGGGAGTGAATTCCCATATTACCTTTTCAAGCCTCACAAACAAAATAAAAGACGGGCAAGTTCGCCTGTCGACAGAGAGAAGATGACGAGCGTATTAACACGTCTCTTGACAAATGTCAAGCGATCGTTATTATTATCTCAATCCTTCGCTTCCACCGTTTTCCTTTTCCCGGTCACCTGTCGGCATCTTCTTATACTTGATAAACGAACAGAACCCTTTAAGACTGAGCGATAACTTGAAAGACATTTCTACCCAACGATAACGCTCATATATATATATATATATATATATATATATATATATATATATATATATACGCACAAGTTAATACTATGAACTCTTGATGCCCTTAACTCCTTACTACTGTTTCTCATTGAATGTTTAACTTCTATCAATTCATTCTGTTCTATTAACAAGTTTCTATCTAAACGTACAAAAGGTATACTTTCATTCTTCCACAAATTCACCTTTTGATAATTCTGAATGACCTTAAGTTGTGGGGATTGTCGGCTATGTTTATGAATTGGCCTTGTACCAGACATGGCTGACCGTTCCCACAGCTATATTGCCAGTGATGCATTGTGGGTAGACTGTTGCATTGTGAGTAGTATTATTTTAATGTTTATTTTGGTAGGCGTGGTTTGTTAATTTGTCTATTATTTACTTTCATTTATTCGTGTTTGTTTTCGATTTTTAAGTTGGATAGTAAATATTTGTCTGCATTTTTAGATGAGTTCTGATTATTTATTTAATAGATTTTTTTTTTTTTGTCTGGGAAAGTAATTATATCTAGTTTTTCCTCCAGGCAGAGTTTACAGTTTTTGCATTGATTGTTGCAGGCTGATGTTCTTTTCTTTCTTTTCTATATGTTTTGTTTTATTTTTAATCTCCCAGATATGTTTAGAAAGCATTGTAATGTTCGCGTATTTATTGTTTGTAAAGGATGTTTTATATTCATAGTGTCAAGCAAGTAAATTATTCCATGCGTGAGGGATTAAAGAAACAACCGAAAAGAAAGGGTTACAGAAAATATTTTTAGAAGACTGAAGTCATGTGTAAGGGGATTAAGGAGAGTCACGCCATGTATATTAATAAAGTGTAACATAAAATGTTGACCTATGTTGGTACACTTCGGATACATATTTTGTTTTTAAGTGTCTGTGAAAATTTTGTAAAGGAAGATAGCCTTCTCAGACTGTAATAAACAAAAATATGAAGATGAAAATATAAATTTTAAGCCAGAGTGGGAGGATGTTTTTGCGTACATGAATAAATGTTATTGCATACATGCAGTTCTGTTGTGGATTCTTGTTTAGAAAACTACACAATATAATCATAACACAAAATAGATATGAGAGGATAAATGTAAGTATATTGAACGAAAGATATACAACCTGTACACGGTTAGTAGATTCAAGAATACTTGTTAGTAGGAGTCAAATATATACAAAGAAGTAAGTCCGAGTTATAAGTCTATATTCTTGCTGACCAACGAGCGGCGGTTCAACTGCTCTGACCACCACCACCACCACCACCGCCGCCGCCGCCACCGCCACCAATAACGACACTCTAACCCACTACGGACACCCTACAGACATCAGTTCTCTGTAGGCAGGATTATAAGTACTCATTGGACGAGTCCATTGAGTGTGTAAAAAGAGGCGATCCCCAACAAGTTCTTAATATATAAATAAAAAAATTGCAACAACATGTGTATGTAAGAAAATCGTATTTGTAAATTGTGTTCACGTTTTTCGGCTGTTGAACATCTGAACTTTATTGTATATGCTTTTTACATTAAGCAAGTTTAGCTACCTCTGGTCTATGGTTCTTCTTCTTCATGTACGGTTTCCCTTCAGGACGTAGGCAATCATGGACTTCCTCTTGGCTAGGTCTCTTGTCGCTCTTAATATTTTCTCTTTTGGTATCTCTACCAAACCCTGCTCCGCCATCTATTTGCTCAAACCTATCAAGTATATCTCACGTTGCTTTCCCCTGTCTTTCTTTCAGTCTATCCGTCTTGTGAGTATTAAATTCTTTAGGCCCTCCTTCATCATTACGTGTTCCAGGAACCTCATCTGTCACTTCCTGATGTTAAGTATGAGTTTTCTTCTCGTTTGTATCCTCTCCAACACGGCATCGTTGTTCAGGGGCTCAGTTCATGGTATCCTCAGATCCTTCTGTAAAACCACATTTCTGCTGCTTCCTGCCTCTCCTTCATCCTTAATGAGATCGTTCCACATTCACTTCCGTACAGAAGAACATATATCACATAGCATCCCATCACTCTTTTCTTCGTTTTCAATACGATTTTCCTGTCTCTCAGTACTCTGGTTAGCTTTTGAAATGCGTCCTTGGCCATGCTAAAAGCGTCTTTGTATTTCAATGTTGCCCTTTCCATCCTCTGTCAGAACAATTATTTACTTGTTTTATTTTAGTTACTCCGACTAATATTTGGTATTTTGAGGTCTTCCTTTTGCTGATGACCATAAATGGTTACGCTTGATATTCCTTTAAAATATCATAAGCTGTCGATAAAATCCAAGCCCTATCGTCACATGTCAATTCGATTAAATATGAGCCGACGCTCTCGTTTCTTTTGATGGCAAATAAGCGTTTTCCTTGCCCAATTACTGACCTTAAAATCAAGGGATTGTGTTTATATTTTCAAAAATCTTATTATAATCACATTAGAGTTTGTTCGATCCTTCCCGGATGAATGGTGTTGTGCCATACTAAGCCAAAATTAGTATCGTTATTGTTATGACCGAAGGCCCACAGAAAGATAACACGGACTCGGATATAAGGTTGAATAGTATATTCTCAGGAAATGTAGTACAAAGGTAAACGTGGACTGGAGAGTACTTTCTCTCGCAGGCGTCCTGACTCACTCATTCACTCAATCTGTGGCTACTACTCAGTGACTCTCCATAGGTGCGGACGAGTCCATTTGTAGGTAGGTCCCTACAATAGTTATTTTCTGAAACACTTTTGTTTTTTGTTGCTTATAATTTCAAAAATGTTTCTCTATCCTTCTTAAGTTTACAGAAATAATTTAATAGCATTATTAGCACAAGGTTTCTTAGAATCCCAAGTCCCATCGCTCTTTTACGAAATCAGGTTTCTTCCGTTCGTCTCCTATTTTGAATTGTCACCTAGTAACATTTTCACAGTTAACCCCATGCCTTATACACACGACTGAAATTCCTGCCTAGATTAAAAATTCCATCGCTTAAACTTGAAATATCTCCCTTGGAACGCAAGTATATCCCGTTCGAAAGTCAATGTTTTAGAAATTCAAATCTCAACATTCGATCCACTGTGCATCTTTAAAAACTTATCTTCGTTCGTTTATATTTTTAATTTTTTTGTTTAACTCCTTGGAAAAATTTAAAGAAAAATCGGCAGTATTATTCGTCCTGATTTGTCGTCTCGGCTTCAGTTAATTTCCTACTGCCTTGTGGTTGACTCCCTCTGTATTTTCTATAATTACATTAATGGTAATTATTTCGATAATCTCTTTGTCAGGGTAGCTAGAATTTGAATTTAAGCGCAGTACTAAACTGGATGTGCGTTGTAGTGCGTTGTCAGAACGAAAAATCGGAAAGCCGAGTTCGAATTCCAGTTGAATTCGTTGCATTCAATGACGAGAAAATAACATTCGGAAAGGTATTAATCCATCCCTGCCCTCCAGCTATGGGTTAAATAATAAGACACATTTAGATCTATAGTCTTGGTTGACAACCAGTCATAAAAGAAAGTAATGGCAACCTACAACGGGAAAATCCCAGTCAGTCATGTCACTTTCGAGACATGATCGCACAACCGTGTATCACGTATGACATTTAACTGGCTGACTTGATTGACAGCTAGTTCTTATCATTTTTTATGTGCATTGTAGAGCAGTGGATATCGCCTCGAGACGAGAAATCAGAGAGCAGAGTTCGTATTCTAGTTTAATTCGTTGCATTCACTTATCTGACTGACTGACTGACTGACTGACTAGATTGGCGAATAGGTCTCATCAATATACAATTGGTTTGATGTAACCGTAAAGACCATGCTAACCGTTTCTTTTCTCGCATTTCTCGCTTGTGGAACTCCCTTCTAGCTTCAAACCTTCCTGCCAAATTTAATATTCAAAAAGTGTCCTTCTGATTGCTTTTCTTGTGTTCTTTCTCGTTAGTCATGTTTCTCTAATTCTTTCGCTCCTAGAAACTCCATGTGTCTTAGTGGTTTTATTGCCTTCCATGAGTTGAACGCGATGAAAAAAATCGAAATCAAACAATAATTTCCGCCACCTCTCAATTTTTCCATATTTCCGCGGCAAGATCGTGTTGAGGCGTATTGGCGGTGCTTTGAAGTTCAGACTGACGCGACCCAAGACAGTTTCTCAGCTGTTGTCAAGTAAGGATTAATGACTGGAATACCACCGGGACGACCGACAAATGCAATTAAGGGGGTTAGCAGTTCAAACAAAAGGAACACTGTGAAATCCATTAGGTCTGAAAAAATAAACTCTCAAAAAAACACTGACGCTGGCAGAAATGGATAAGGGAAACATTATCTAGAACGGCCCCCTAATTTAGCATAAATTCTCATTTATCTATTTGTCCTACCCAGCTCAACTGCCCCCTCTTGCACACACACACACACACACACACACACACACACACACACACACACACACACACATATTTATTTATTTCTCTCTCTCTCTCTCTCTCTCTTACTCTATCTCTCACCCTTTCCCTCTGTCTTTCAGAAAGATGTATCGCCTGATGAAGTGCTGAATAAAATACACTGAAACACAACAGAACTTGTGTTACGAAAAAAATATTTTTTATTATAAACTCTGATAATAAGAATATATATATATATATATATATATATATATATATATATATATATATATATATATATAGTAATAATCATTCGCAGACAGATCTGTTTCGCTGTATCACAGCTCATCAGTACGGTTAATCCCAGGATTATAAACCTGACCGAAGTGGCGTCAGTCGGCGATTCTACCTCTGTGTCATGGGCGCACGGTAGAAGAAGGCAGACTCTTTAGCATGTATATTAGCACTCAGAGTGCTCTAATTCATTAGTGAATGAGCGATGCGTATATATATATATATATATAGTAATATATATATATATATATATATATATATATATATATATATATATATATATATATATATAGTAATATATATATATCATATATATATATATATATATATATATATATATATTTTATATAGTAAATTTATGATTTATTTGTCAACATGTCTGTTAATGGAGAAATTTTTTTCTTTCTTCCTTTTTCTTTCCTTTCTTTTTATCTTAGCTTACTTCCCTGTCAACCACCCCTCCCCCTTCTTTCTTTATCTTTCTACTTCCTTTTCTTAGAGCCGGACAAGGCTAAATTTTAACTTGCAACCCAGTTTAAAAGTAAGGTTTTCCAAAATCTAAAAATAGACATTGATTTCTGTCTAATTTCTTATTAATCCCACCCCTTTAATTATTCTGTGAAGTATATTTTTTTAAAAATTTCCGCCGGGAATATATCTGTCTTTATTTTGAAATAAAAAGTTGCCGAGGATATGTGAAATTTCTCTTAGGAATTTCATGTTGAAATGGCAATACAACTGATTTGAACATCGAAATTTATTTTAATTTATATATATATATATATATATATATATATATATATATATTAGTCATCCACATACAAGCCTGTTTCACTGTATCACAGCTTATCAGTGTGGCTAGACACATCCACTTGCTTCTGGCCGGGATTGAAACTCAACCGATTTGATATTCCATCCCTTTCTTTAGAAATTACTTTGTTTACGTTAGGATAGGCAACTGAGCAGATATGTTTTTTTTGAGACTTGGACAATCTTCTCAAAGAAAGAGAGACTTGAAGCAACAGAAATGTTGTTCTACAGAAGGATGCTGAGAATACCATTGACCGAACATGTGAGCAATGCCGAGTTTTGGGAAACAACATGAAGAGACAGCTGAATTTTCCAGGACTCATAATGAGGAAGGAGAGCTTAGAGAATATAATACACACAGGATGGATAGAGTGAAAGTAAGACAGAGGGAAAGCAACGCGAAACATCGTTGATGGTTTCGGGCAAGTGGATGGTAGAGCAAAGTTTGGGAGAGATGCCAAGAGAAAAATTAAGAGCGATAAGAAATAGATGTAATGGAGGTCTATGATCACCTACGTCCTGAAAGGACACAATGCATAAAGGAGAAAAGAAAAACACTGTTTAAAGGTAGTATTCCGATTTTGCTTGTTCATCTATCTATCTATCTATCTATCTATCTATCTATCTATCTATCTATCTATCTATCTATCTATCTATCTACTTACTATCTATCTATCTATCTATCTATCTATCTATCTATCTATCTATCTATCTATCTATCTTAGTCCCTTCCTTATCTATCTATCTATCTATCTATCTATCTATCTATCTATCTATCTATCTATCTATCTTAGTCCCTTCCTTATCTATCTATCTATCTATCTATCTATCTATCTATCTATCTATCTATCTATCTATCTATCTATCTATCTATCTTATCCCTTAGTCCCTTATCTATCTATCTATCTATCTATCTATCTATCTATCTATCTATCTATCTATCTATCTATCTATTAGGCTGTTCATATATGTCTGTGTATCAGTCTGTTAATATCTATCTATCTATCTATCTATCTATCTATCTGGAAAAATCTAAATTTTTAATATATACCTTTCTCAGTCTGTATATATTTATCAGTTTATCTGTCTCACTTTGTTAGTGTATATGTATCTATCTATCTCACTTCGTATCTAACTATTTAACTCAGCCTGTTCCCTATCTATCTATCTATCTATCTATCTATCTATCTATCTATCTATCTATCTATCTATCTATCTATCTATCGCTGTAAAAATGGATATGTCTGTGTGTGCCTGTGTGTATGTGTGTGTGTTTGTGTCTTCAATCTAACAAACCCTATTCCTCCGAAAGTATTGGCCCGATTTCAACCAAAATTGGATCACTTGTCGATCAAAACATGAACCGTTGGCGTACGCAAAAATGTTCGAATCGATTTACAGAGCACGGCAGAAATCAACGAAATGCTTAGAATTTACGAACTCTTATCCTCCGGGACGCCTTCAGCGAATTAAACCCAAATCAGAAAATTTGGAAATCAAAGTCCGAACCTTTGATGTACAGAAAATATTTTTGAATCAATGTACAGGGTTCGTTAAAAATGACAAACATAATTTCGGGTGGTCTTTTGCGGACTTTTATGCCCTTCTGCAAACTCAACCAAAATCGACTCACTGATAGATCAAGGTCTGATGCCTTGATATATCAGCTTCATTCCATTTTGGATAATTTTCACGTTCTAATAAACGCTAGCCATTTGTCAACCGTTATATCTGAAAAAAAAAAAATTACAGTAATTTTAGCGGTCATTTTTTGTTACCATAACGTACACCCCTGAAGATGATCTCGGACAGAGATTGAAAGTACATGGGTACATCGAGAAATGAATGATAATAACATGTCAACGTTACAGCTCATTTCTGACATCTTCCAGTTATAATACGCGAAAGAATATCCGTGAGTATGAACGGATTTTATTAAAAATAAGCAGACACAATGTTTGCAATTTATTTAATCTGACATGTCTAAAAGAAAATTTGCTGTCTAAATGCACAAATTATATATATATATATATTCATCCGCAGACAGATCTGTTTCGCTGTATCACAGCTCATCATTACTGATAGATATCTGATTGCTTTTAACCCACGATTGGAACCCGACCGAATTGGCGTCAGTCGGCGATTCTACCTCTGAGGTATGGGCGCTCGGTAGAAGAAAGCAGACTTTTAGCGTATGATGTATCATACGCCAATAGCTAGAGTGCTCTAATTCATTACTGAATGAGCGATGTATATATATATATATATATATATATATATATATATATATATTGTTACGGATATAGATAGCAGCACACACACACCTACTCATATGAGAATGGTTTTGCGTAGTAGCAAGGATTTCTCAAAGTGAAACCCCAGTGTCAGCTTTGGAATAGCAGTTCAAGGATAGTTGACCCAGATATTCTTAGTAACGAATGTCTAGACAGGAAATAAACTAGACATGGAAGTCAGTCGCTTTTCAGGAAGCAGCAGGAGTTAAAATTCGCGCCAGAGGTATAACACGTGGGAAGCGAAACACAAAGCAAAGTTTGAGTCAGTTACTGGTTGAATCTCGATAGTCAAGTCATATTCATTGAGCGCTGATAAACGATGGAGGAAGGGAAAAAAGCGTAAATTAGCCCATTCCATCTGAAGCAACTCCAGATAAAAAAAAAAGATCGAATGTATAAATTCTTATTCGTTAAAACAGAAAAGAAAACGGAGTTGTTTGTCGAGAAAGAAAGAAATATAGCAACGAAGATGAATGTTGATTAATACTTGTTGAAAAAAGAAAGAAAAATAGCGACGAAGAAGACAGGAGCTGTAATGTAATTCGTACGCTGATTTCGGTTTATTCAAAGGAGAAAAAAAAAGAAAGCGAAGCGAAGTAATTTATCAAGAGAAGAAGAGAAAGAAAGAGAGATAGCCACGCAGGGAAGACACCAGATAAAAGAAGCTATGTTGAAGATAAAGAAAAACAAAATTGTTTGAGTGCAAAAAAGACGACGCTGGTTGAAGAAAAGAAGAAAGAAATGTGCGGTCATTTCAGAAGATCTGTATGCTGAAAAGATCATAATCAACTGAAAGATATAGAGACAGTTGTAACTACATATATTTAAAGTGTATAAAGAAAGAAGAGGAATAGAGAAAAGAAAAGAAGAGACATTAAAAGAAAGAGAAAAGGAACTGATACAAAGATAAGTTAAGTTATTAGACCCATGTTAGAACACGCATACACTTCCATGAATATTATGTTACTACATACACCATAGCACGTGTTTACAAATAATATGATTTTCTCACATTTTATCGTATATTAATATCTTGCATTCGTAATCGCCTGTATTCGTTCACATTTGCTGTTGTGTATTGTAATTTAATGTGTATTGTAATTTTAATATTTTGACCACGTTGGGTATCCGAAAGTAATTTTGAGGTTCAGGTCATTGGACAGTTTAATTCATACTTAGATATTTTTTTCTATTTTATTTTTTTATTTTGAGCTGTTATTCATTAAAATTTTATATCAAAATTATATCGTTCATCCTTGATTTGTTGTCAGCGCCCATGTTGAATATTGAAGCAGACCTGGGAAAAGATTGGCATTCTATTACCAATCGAACAGCAATCTTATTTTATTATTTTTCTTATTTAAATCATTGTCCATTTGTCATGATCTGGGATAACCAGTATCTGTCCATAGATGTGAAAATGCAATATACCCGAATCGACATATAAACATCTTGATGGTTATTGTCAGGGCAGGTATGTGACAATGTGTGTGTGTGTGTGTGTGTGTGTATACATACACAAACTTTTATACGTATACATATTACTTTCTTATCTCCACTTATTCTCGCCTTTCTTCATCCACGTATTCACTTATAAAATTTTATACGTGTGTATATAAAAAAAAGAATGTGAAATGTATGTTACGATGTATGAAATGTGAAATATATCACCTCGTTTGAGGAGAAAAAAAGTGAACATACATATCCACTTTTTTCTCCTCAAACGAGGTGATATATTTCACATTTCATACATCGTAACAAATTTTACATACATATACCGGCATATATCATTTGGATTTCGATATCAGCATATACATACCTGAGTATACTGATCAACACAGGAGGGTACAATCAGTTCAGGAGGGTACAATTGATTACATTCTTAATCCAAGATTAGCGCCAGCGTACATATAATCAGGTGCTACCATGTACACGAAAGACATATATATAATTAGGTGCACTCTCATACATGAAGCGTACTTATAATTAGGTGCACCCGCATACACGGAATATACATGCAATAAGACATGTAATCATATATGTAACTGCAATTATACTTGGCTACCTCTACATATACGGAACATGCACATAATTAGGTGCAACCATGTACATGAAAGAACCTTATATAACCTTACAGTTAGGTGCACGTTTATGCACGAAATATTTGTATCAAAATACATTTACAATCACACAATGCAACTTCATACATAAATAATATAGAGTTGTTGCATACATACATTGGCATGTCTACCCATTCAATTCTTCAGTCCATCAAATCCTCCAATGAATGATCAACGCAAGATAGGAATGAATCGGCAAGATTGACGGAAATAGGTTATTCTAAGATTGTATGTGTTAGATAGTTTAAATTTATTTTTATACTAGCAGTATAGCCCGGCGTTGCTCGGGTGTAATGAAAGCTTTAAAACTAATCCATGGTCCTGGAGCTCAGACTCAGCCTAAAGAATATTTGTGTGAAGTATGGTGAGAATTGGATAAAAATTGCGGATTTATATATATATATATATATATATATATATATATATATATATATATATTATCGATTTATGCACTATTGTAAGAACTGCAACCTTGAAACTTCTGAATATCGTTTCTTATGTCTATGAGTGTATCAAATTTGATTAAGATCGGAGCACTCCTTCTATAACCCGATTTTTTTCGATTATCGATTTTCGATATTTATCGGGGGCACCTCGACGCAAAACCTAGCTAAGAACACTCGCAGACGCTTATAGTGCAACAGTGTAAATTTTCAAGAAAATCGCTTCAGCCGTTTCGTAGTCTATAGGTAACGGATACACACACACACACACACACACACACACACACACACACACACACACACACAGTGACACACACACACACACAGTGACACACACACAGAGACAAAGTTCCATTTATAAATAAGTTTAGATATATGACGGCATTTGAAAATTATTTTTATTTCTTTGATTTAATAATTGGCTAGGTTCTCTGAATTTGATAATTCTAATCTTTTTGTCTAAGCATCTGTTTCTGAAGCTGTTGGGGTTTTGAAATTTTCCCTATAGTCTTCCATTCAATGTGTGGGGACAGACGGCCTCATCATAATTTCTAATAGATGTGGCACAAGGCCGAAAGTATGAGGTATCGAACTCACTACTCAGCTAGTATTAGATTCTATCGGGACAAGCTTGCTAACTATTACACCACGTCGAAGTGCCCTTGTAGTTGCGGAAAAGAGTTGTTCTGAAAAGGACAATTTCGTGATCAGTCACGAGCATTGTTCCGAAAAGGACACTTTATTGCATATATTTTTGATGGCGAGGATGGCTGCATTGGCAGGTGCGGGAGACTTACTGGATGATGGCTGGATCGATGGACGATAACTGGACAGTACTGCTGCTGATGGTTGGAGATGTGGGGTCAGCTGCTAGTAAAACAGATACTACACTTTAATCCTCGCTATCTTGTCCGAGGAACGCCTGTTGACATTTACTCTGGTCTCTCCACTAAGACGGAATGTGATTCAGGTTTATATTGGGAAACCTGAGCACGTACATTTGGGCCAGGTACTAAAATTCTTAAATTTCCGTTAATCGTTGGTTGCATTGACCTCATAGTGACTACCGATCATTCTCTAATGCAATGGGTGCTGCAGCCCTGGGCAGCTGTTCTCCGCGACATGGTACCTCATTGTATCTATTTTCGTCAGCTGCGCCTCTGTCCGCGACTGAGTCGCACTCTGCTTGTAGAGAGAGACGCAACTGAGAGATGATAAGCATCCTATGGCAGAGTCGCTGGATATTTATACATGACCCCACCCACCAGGGTGCGGCACAAAGTGATTTAACTTGGAAACCCGAGCGCGTACACTCGGATCAAGGGTCAAAATTTACCCAGCCCCCGCATCCACGAAGACTTGGTATATAGCTTGTCTTAGCTGGTCAGTATTTAAACTTCCCAGCGAGTTGTGACACAAAGTCTGCTTTTAATGTGGGGAACCATTGCGAGTACACTAAGGCCAAGGACAAAAATGTACGCAGCCCTACACATACAAGAGTACTAAGCTTGTTTTAACATGTCTAAGCCTGTCTTAGGTGGTGGTAGATTGTCTTGGGTGGTGGTAGATTATATTAGGTGGTCGTAGATTGTCTTGGGTGGTCGTAGATTGTCTTAGGTGGTCGTAGATTGTCTTGGGTGGTCGTAGATTGTCTTAGGTGGTCGTAGATTATCTTAGTTGGTCGTAGATTGTCTTGGGTGGTCGTAGATTGTCTTAGGTGGTCGTAGATTATCTTAGGTGGTCGTAGATTGTCTTGGGTGGTCGTAGATTGTCTTAGGTGGTCGTAGATTGTCTTGGGTGATCGTAGATTGTCTTAGGTGGTCGTAGATTATCTTAGGTGGTCGTAGATTGTCTTGGGTGGTCGTAGATTATCTTAGGTGGTCGTAGATTATCTTAGGTGGTCGTAGATTGTCTTGGGTGGTCGTAGATTGTCTTGGGTGGTCGTAGATTGTCTTAGGTGGTCGTAGATTATCTTAGGTGGTCGTAGATTGTCTTGGGTGGTCGTAGATTGTCTTAGGTGGTCGTAGATTATCTTAGGTGGTCGTAGATTGTCTTGGGTGGTCGTAGATTGTCTTAGGTGGTCGTAGATTATCTTAGGTGGTCGTAGATTGTCTTGGGTGGTCGTAGATTGTCTTGGGTGGTCGTAGATTATCTTAGGTGGTCGTAGATTGTCTTGGGTGGTCTGTAGCGTGGGCATGCCTGTTTTTCAGTTATTATTTTGTTGCATTTGAAGCCTCTTTATATAATGAATCAGTCTTACAACAATGCAGCTGTTTAAGTTTTTTCTTCCAGATGATTTTAAGGGATGTGGGCGTGTCGACAGGATATGAGAAGAGATTGGGACAACTTACGACTATGACTTTTCTTGCTACTGGTGGATGTAACCAAGAAACAACAACAAAATGATTAAAAGAAACTAAAAAAATCTACTAATAACAGAACTTCATCTAAGACATTTAGTTTCAAACAAGTGAATGTTACTTTTTGGAAACTGTTTACTACATGCAAATCTCTGGATTCATTGAGGAAAACAGCTAAAAATAGATTGAATTTCACAGAGTTGGACACAGAAAGAAGGTCAGTAGATTTAAACGTAAAGGAAAGAAAACAGGAGTCAAAACAAACATCTTCGTCCTAATTTTCTCGATACGCTACTTTTGCTTGTTACTGTTTTCCTAACTTTTTGTAAGGAAGAGCTTCAATATTGAGACATATCTAATCTTTTCTAACCAAATTTTTTTCTCCAAATTGCCTTTTTTCCCCCACGAAATCCCCACATTTCCCGTCAAAATATTAATTATGCTTTCTCTCGGGTAAGTGTTTTCATTATTCAACGTATTATTCAGACGAACATCCAAATCTTTGATCTTTTTTTTTTTTTTTTTTTTTTTTTTTTTACTGCAAAAACCGTTTTTTTTTCTTTTTCTGGCCTTCTTCGTATTGTCTGAGATTATGAATTGAAATGTACAGATTGTTTGATTTTAACACTTTGGCATCTCGGCTCGAATACTGGTAATCACGGCACCATATATTTAACCCTTCTTCTGCACGGGTCTAGTCTGGTCAACGTGCACCAGACCTAACTCTTCCACCCTGGCCACTCAACCTTCGGCGTCTTCCTCTTCCTTGTCCTCCCGTTGAAACCGCCAGCAACAACAATTACAATCTGCAACAAAGCCTCCGTTTGAACCATAGGACCAAATGCAAGTAAAATATAAAGTATATTTTGCTCTCCTTTTTCATACAGAGAGGTCTTCGGTTAGGAGATTGTTTGGTCCGAATTGTCAGCAACCATACTCCAGCGGAGGAGGGTGACCCATACTCTCACACGGTTCTGGTCTCTCTTGTCAGCACACTTCTCATCGGCGTAACCTGATATCACACAATCGTACGCTTCCATGGTGTCATCCGACTCTGTCATCTTCAGTATTACGACGCGCTTATATAGGAAACCGGCGGGTTATAAGCCAGGTCATCAACACGATTAACACGAGTGTCTGTTGCTACAGCCAAAAATCATGTGATCTCCAAAAGGCCTCTCGCTTATTCAGCGCTATTTCAATTTCACTTGCAAAAAATTATTTTCGTTCATTTCCACCGTTCTCCGATGACCCAAATTAAACGGCGCTTAACTTACGCTAGATCAGATTTCACCATAAGTAAACCAAAATACATTTCGATGTTCAATTTATTCCCAAATCCTTTTAATCAACAGTTATTATTTCGTTCATTTTCATTGTTTTCTGATGACTCAAATTAATCGGCACTCAACTTACGCTTGATCAGATTTCGCTACCGGTAAACAATTACGCTGGTTTATTTCAATGTTCAGTTCAATCTTGCCTCACCGAAAGTAGTAATTTTGTTTAAAAAATTCTTAATAGAAATTGAAAAATAAAGAAAAGAATAACATGACGTTTCGGTCGTTTCGGTCTTCTTCAGGTGCCAGGAATTTTGAAGCTTTTAAATGTGTGTATGTATTTGACTCCCTCTCTCTGTCACACGATGAATTATTTGGACATACTTATCTTTTTTATTTTAATCACTATGTTTCGGTTTTCGTTATTTCTAGTGTTGTGTTGCAACTTCAGTTTTCATCAGACAGTCAGTCAATTACGTGCCATGCGTGATAAGCGCATGTATTTTTCGATTCATAACTGACTCAGCAGAAGATAATCCCGCAGTAGGTCGCCGTTCCTTTGCTGCGGTGAATTGGTTGCCGCAGTCTGTTTTGCTATTCAGCACATAATTGCCGGGGATGGATGCATACCTTTCCCACATAAGTGAATGCAACAAATTCGAGTGGAACTTGAAATCGGCTCTCCGAATTTTCATCTTCAGCCGATATCCATTGCACCACAACGCACATCCTAAGTTGACGTACGATTGTATACTCTGAAATTCTGTTTAAGTCTACAGTATTTACATCATTCGGACTATTGTCATTATCTTAGTTGCCATTTGTACGACGTTTCGGTCGTTGTACGCTTCGGCCTTCTTCAGGTCCTAGAAATTTCTAACCGAGCCCTTTATTACAATCACTGGGGTATATCATTCTCATTCCTTGCGTAGTAGTAATGCTACAATCTGAAGTCATGAGTTATCTCCCTCTAACCATGCAAAGTTACTTGTTCACCACTGCTGTAGCCTGGTAAGGAACTCACAATTCTAAGAGTCAATTCAGGAACTAACAACGTCTATATCCACTGGGCCATGTGTTCTTAAGTGATTGTAATAAAGGGTTCGGTTCGAAATTCTTTGCACCTGAAGAAAGCCGGAGAGTACAATGGCCGAAACGTTGTACAAATGGCAACAAAGATGAGGACAATAGTCCGAATAATGTAAATACTGTAAATACTACCTCATCTCTGTTTAAGTCTATTTTCAAGGAAAAAGAACGTAACGTCGATATTATCGAACTTCTCATGACTGTCTTTGCAACACTTTCCCATAATTTTTTATTCTAAAACGACCCGTCGGGTTACTGTTATCAAACAAGAAGTTTGCAGAGAAACCACTTAGGTATTTTGATAATGACTGTGTTTAATGGTAATTTGTCTACGGTACTCCTTGCAATAAACACTCCCCGTTTGACTGTTGCGAAAGTAATGCTGCCAAACAGTGCCGGTTCCAAGAAATTAAAGAGTCTCTGTATTTGATTGCCTAGGTGTCCAGCGGTTGATGTGGTGGGTGTGGCAGAGAGGTTACCTTATAATAACGTCGTGTTACCCCATATAAATGTATGATGCGCTATGAAAAGTTTGAAAGAAAATCAAGATATAGTTAACAGAAGCAAACTAATTTCTATTTACTACTTTCACAGGAAGTGCTCAGACGAACAACCTTCGCTAGTTTCGTCAATTCAAACTTTCACGGTAATCAGGCAGTTTCATACTATTCCCTGCGTATTACATCGGTGAGAAGCAAATTCCATTCTAATAGATTCTTCCGTTGAAACACTGCTCTGTGTAACCGACTCCCAAGAGGATGTTTCCCCGATCACTACAGTCTTAACCTGTTCAAGTCTAGCCTTAACCGTTCTCTTCCCGAGATACACGCGTAATCTATTTCCCTCTGTAAGCCTCTACCCGCGAACTACTGCTCTGTGGAACCGACTCCCAAGAAGATGTTTCCCCGATTACTACAATCTTAACCTGTTCAAGGCTAACGTTAACCGGTATCGTTCTCACATATCCGCATAAACTGTATCACTAAAATTGTAAGAATCTACCTGCGAACTACTGCTTCTGGGACCGACTTCCAAGAGGTTGTTTCCCCGATCACTACAGTCTTAACCTGTTCAAGTCTAGCCTTAACCGTTATCTTCCCGACATACACGCATAATCTATTTCCCTATGTAAGCCTCTACCTGCGAACTACTGCTCTGTGGAACCGACTTCCAAGAGGTTGTTTCCCCGATCACTACAGTCTTAACCTGTTCAAGTCTAGGGTTAACCGTTATCTTCCCGACATACACGCGTAATCTATTTCCCTATGTAAGCCTCTACCTGCGAACTAGTGCTCTGTGGAACCGACATCCAAGAGGTTGTTTCCCGATCACTACAGTCTTAACCTGTTCAAGTCTAGCCTTAACCGTTATCTTCCCGACATACACGCGTAATCTATTTCCCTATGTAACCCTCTACCTGCGAACTACTGCTCTGTGGAACCGACTTCCAAGAGGTTGTTTCCCCGATCACTACAGTCTTAACCTGTTCAAGTCTAGCGTTAACCGTTATCTTCCCGACATACACGCGTAATCTATTTCCCTATGTAAGCCTCTACCTGCGAACTACTGCTCTGTGGAACCGACATCCAAGAGGTTGTTTCCCCGATCACTACAGTCTTAACCTGTTCAAGTCTAGCGTTAACCGTTATCTTCCCGACATACACGCGTAATCTATTTCCCTATGTAAGCCTCTACCTGCGAACTACTGCTCTGTGGAACCGACTTCCAAGAGGTTGTTTCCCCGATCACTACAGTCTTAACCTGTTCAAGTCTAGCCTTAACCGTTATCTTCCCGACATACACGCGTAATCTATTTCCCTATGTAAGCCTCTACCTGCGAACTACTGCTCTGTGGAACCGACTTCCAAGAGGTTGTTTCCCCGATCACTACAGTCTTAACCTGTTCAAGTCTAGCCTTAACCGTTATCTTCCCGACATACACGCGTAATCTATTTCCCTATGTAAGCCTCTACCTGCGAACTACTGCTCTGTGGAACCGACTTCCAAGAGGTTGTTTCCCCGATCACTACAGTCTTAACCTGTTCAAGTCTAGCCTTAACCGTTATCTTCCCGACATACACGCGTAATCTATTTCCCTATGTAAGCCTCTACCTGCGAACTACTGCTCTGTGGAACCGACTTCCAAGAGGTTGTTTCCCCGATCACTACAGTCTTAACCTGTTCAAGTCTAGCCTTAACCGTTATCTTCCCGACATACACGCGTAATCTATTTCCCTATGTAAGCCTCTACCTGCGAACTACTGCTCTGTGGAACCGACTTCCAAGAGGTTGTTTCCCCGATCACTACAGTCTTAACCTGTTCAAGTCTAGCCTTAACCGTTATCTTCCCGACATACACGCGTAATCTATTTCCCTATGTAAGCCTCTACCTGCGAACTACTGCTCTGTGGAACCGACTTCCAAGAGGTTGTTTCCTCGATCACTACAGTCTTAACCTGTTCAAGTCTAGCGTTAACCGTTATCTTCCCGACATACACGCGTAATCTATTTCCCTATGTAAGCCTCTACCTGCGAACTAGTTTCCCGAATTACTACAGTTTGTTCGAGTTTAAGGTTAACCATTATCTTCCACTTCCAAATTGTGTAACCCTCTATCTATCGTAGCTCCGAGCTTTGTAAAAGCTGAAATTTACTGTAAGAAAAAAATATCAGTTTCTAAAAATTAATGTATCTTTTTTAATCCGATATCTTTTATACAAGGTTCGGTAGAACTCCCCCCACACCATAACATAACTGCTACATAATACTAAGTCATTAGTGGCAATGGAATCTTCATGTAGCTAATGTGCGAGGTATATGTGGGAGGTATTTTTGCCGTATCTTCTTTTTTTTTTTTTTTTTTAATCATTTCACCCCAAGCAAGGCATTCCACTGCCACTATTGCGCATGGGGCTACATAGGGGAAGGTAAAGAGAAGGATTGGATAGACATAGGGAATGTCAGGAGAAAGGTGACAGATGAGTAAGGATAGCGAGGATGAGGGTCGGGCAGATGGGAAGAGTGCTTGATAGAATGGGAGCAGGTTAGTGTGTTAGGAGGTGTGTATTGACCTTACATTTAAACTCCTGGAGATTGTAGCCGTCGGGGAAGCAATCGTTTCGAAGAGAATTCCACAGTCGGGAAGTGCGAGGAAAGAAACTGTTGGAGTAGAAGTTACGGCTGCATTTTATCGGTTTCTACATCAAGATATTGAACTCCACTTATTTCGAATAGCCGTCCCATTTGTATTCATTAAAATGTGTGTATTACATCCACTGGCCTGACATTTTCTTTACTTAAAAGATAGTTGTACTCTAGCAGGGATCAAACCATCGTACCTCTTTGAAAGGGAAAATGCTGTTATTCCCGGCATGCCATACCACTCGGCAATAACAAAAACATCACAGCAAGCAAGGCACGCTTTACCCTATAAGGAAAGTACATCTCCTTCATCTAGGTTATTTTTTCTCGAAAGCTCAGATCTTCTCAATTCCGTATCCAAAACGTAAACAAAGTAATTTTTAAAGAACTATTGGATTTGATTTTTCAATCCGACATTTTTATCGCGTCAAACGTTATTGCATAGGTCACTTCCTATTTGAAATAGACGCTCTATTTTTATTTATTAATCACGTCTATTGGCTTGTGCATTCGAAATATCTAAGAAAAGAAAATGCGTCCTTCGGAATGTGGCGTCTCTTTCAAATAAGAAGTCCCCATTATAACAACGTTGGAAGTAATAAAATAACAAAAGATATACATAAGGAAAGCGTGATAAGTGTTTAAGGGTTCAAACATAAATATCCCTGAGCGTCCGAACGAAGTTATGATATTCGTCCCTCGCAGGTGAGAAATACCACGACTTCTAGGCAGAAGTCATGACTTGCGCTTAAATTGGATTTAAGTGAGGGAGAGTTGCGCATGGTCATCAGCCTTACTCTCTCTTCCCATTCCATCTGGGTCCGGTGGCACGACATAGACGAGACTTACCGGAGACAGTCAGGGATTCAGTGGATGGCCAACAGTGATATTATTGTTTTCACTGAGCCCTGAATGTGCTCCACAGCGCTTAGGTGGGCATTTTTCTTTAATTATCCCACAACAGGTTGCCAATACCTGCTCTGGTAGACTGGTTGCCAGCCAAGGCTACACAACCCAATCTGTCATCTTATTTAACCCATAACTGGAGAGAAGGGACGGATTAATACCTTTCCCAGGGGTATTTGTGCGTAAGTGACTGCAGGGCATTCAATTGGAATTCCAACTTGGCTCCCCGATTTCTCGTTCCAAGAAATCAGCTGCACCACAACGCACATTCATCAAGATCGCTTACATTCCCAAGCTGTCACCCGTCTAAGTACAGTCCAGGCTCAACGTTGCTTAACTTCGGTGATCGAAGGAGGACCGGTGTATTCAAAGTGATATGACCGTAAGCTTATATAAGCATACATATGTATTCAGACGTCGCAGTGTAAATTGTTGAATTATGTGTGTGTGTGTGTGTGTGTGTGTGTGTGTGTGTGTGTGTGTGTGTGTGTGTGTCTATCTGCGACTGTGCGGGTCAGGCATGAATGTAGTTTTTTAGTTTTGTGTATTTTCTGATAAGAGCAGAATGAGAGATTTAATAATATTCGTTTATCTAATAGTTTCTTTTCTTGCACGTTTCGCTTGTAGAATTCTCGTTCCTCCTCTTTGCTTTCCGTTCATTTTAATGTTTAAAAATAAAAAGTAATGTCAATCGTTATTTTCTGTCTCCTGATTACTCAACTTCTGTTTCCGTTCCTTCATAATATTTTCTGTTTTCGAATTCTTTCCCGACACAGTGACTCCCTTTGTGCCTTAATGGTTTTACTGCTTTCTTTGGGGCGAATTTGACTAAAAAAAAAGTGTAACTCAATACTAGTAGTTAGAATTCCTACTAGAAATCGCAGTATTCAGCTAACTATAACTGGTTGATCCATGACGTTGTAGCAGGCTCGAACTCTTATCATCCGTTGAGCACCCCGACGTGGTGTAATGGTTACAAGCTTGTCTCGCTAAAACCTATTACGACTGAATAGTGAGTTCAATCCACACTGGGTACCCCATACCTTCGGCCTTGTGCCATATCTAAGCGGCGGTTAGTAAATCAACTATCTCTGTCAATCGCTGTATATCAAGCCAATGAATTCTTGTGCTGATGTTCTGATTATACAACCAGAGGGCTGCTACCCACTGTAGTTATTTTTGCCATTGACTCAGTGATTTACGCTTTGCCTGGCTTTCACATATTGACTTGTCTAGCCATTTTGGACCTCCTAAGTGGGACACTTATTCAAGAAGAAACCTCTACATCGTATGCCGAACATGCTTATCTATGCAACTGAAAAGTTACTGTTCACTCCGGGCTTTTCACTATTGCGATTTGTTCTTTTATGTAACCATGGTTTTGTCTGACTCCTATCCATTGACATGTCTGTCTCATTAAGCCTCCGCCAGCGAAACTCTGCGGGTCATATGAGCTCGTACCCGCGTTGAGGCACTTAATCATGGAGTCAAATTTGCATACAAAATGGTTTTTTGCTTTTGTTCGATGAATTATGACTTTAAATATTTCATTTTGCGTCTTAATTTCATTAGACGAGCAAAAGGTTTAGTTTAGCCTGTTCACTTTCTCATTCCTAAAACAATCACTTCATGAAAAAAGCCATAAATATTCAACTGGCCTAACGTTATAGAGTACCAGTGATATATTGATAACGATAGTGGGTTATGGTCATATTACGTTGCAACACCGGTTCCGTACAATCACCGAAGTTAAGCAACATCAAGCCTGGTTAGTACAAAATGGGTGACCACTTGGGAACACCAGGTGTTGTAAGCTTGTATGGTTGATGCAATGGATGATGGCTTGGAAATGTTAACAGGTTCAGTTCCAGTTGGGTTCGTTATAATAATTTACGTGCAAATACCATTGGGAAAGATATTAATTCATATACTTTCCCCCATGTAAAACTTGTATTACTAAAATAATCGTTATTTGGAAAATGAAATTGCGTACAGAATATTTACATTTGATATGCCGCTAAACAAAAACAATCAAGTTGATAACAGGATGCCAATAATACTTCGGGGTGAAGTATAGATAACTTTTGTGGGTCCTGTGGGTGAAGCATATGGAAATCATCTGATGCACAATTGACAGAATCACCCTATTATAATTCAAAGAAAAGCTTAGCGATCCATTAGCTATTCGCAGTTTTGTTTTTATAATCATATCGGGCAATTTACTGCCACTGGTGTGCAGCGGGTTACCTAGGAGGAAAGTTATGAGAAAGAGTGACAGGTTGTAGGGGATTTCAGGAAGTGGGTAAGAGAAGGATGAAAATGCTGATGATAGTGGAATGGACGGAGAATGGAGCATGAGAGAGAGGATGCAAGTTAGTGAGATAGGAGATGACTATTGACTTTACATTTAAATTCTTGGTGATTGTAGTTGTCGGGGAAGCAAGTAAATGGAAGGGAATTCCATATGCCGGAAGCGCGAGAAAAGAAGCTGCTGGAGTAGAATTTGCGTTTACATTTTATTGTTTTCACAGTAATAGGGCGGGACCTAGTTGCTAATTTTGTAGCTCAAGTAAATTCATACATAGTGAGCAACAGAGAGCTAAGTTCATCGGAGCAGAAGCCGTGAAAGTACTTATAGAAGAGACAGAGGGAAGCCACATTGCGCAGGTGAGAAAATTACTGTATCTGAGCTGCCAAGTCGGGATCGATCACATTACAGATTCTCCGTTGGATTTTGTCAAGGACCTCTAGGTTTATAGCAGGGGCACCCGACCAGATATGGCAGCAGTATTCAATGTACAGGCGGATGGTAGATTTATATATATGCACGATGGTTGTCAATTTTTTGAGTTTATGCCTTCGCGAACAACATTTCGAACTCGCTTCGGCAATTCCATTCTAAAAGGAACACATGTGTGCAAAAGTTTCCAGCAGAAAACCGATTATCTGTGAGGTATTCATTCTTTCAGTCAATTAAGTGTCATACGTGATACACGCTTGGGCGATCATGACTCACTGGGCAGAAGATTATCCCGCAGTAGGTTGCCATTGCTTTCTGCGGTAGACTGGTTGCCAGCCAAAGCTATAGAACCCAATCTGTCCTATTATTTAACCCATAACTGTAGGGAAGAGACGGATTAATACCTTTCCCAAGGGTATTTGTGCGGAAGTGAATGCAAGTAATTCAGCTGGAATTTTTTTCACAAAAAATGTACTGAAAACTTAAAACAATCTAATATTTAATTATTGATGAGAAGATTGCAAAAGTTTTATCCGAAATAATTAGAACTTTTCCATTTAGATTGATTCTCAGTCTTTTTTATTTTTTTTACAGATGGATCACTTTTAGTCCTATTTTTTGTGGACAACCAAAACCATTCAATGACAAAAAAAAAAACAACAACAAAAAAAAAAACATAACAAAACAAAAAAACAAACAAACAAAAAAACAAAAAAACAAAAAAACAAAAAACAAAAAAAAAACCCCAAAAACTTAAAAGTTTGATCCTCATTGGGTACCTCAAATTTAGATGTGCCACATCTAAGCCACACTTTGTAAATCACTAAAAAAATGTTTCGGTAACTGAATAATGGCAGTTGTGCAACGTGGCATGACGTTTACCAGGTGCTGCAGTCAGTGCATGGATATATCAATTTAGACCCCTACCAAATACCTCCCAGACATGCGCATGCGCACATTTCAGGCGCAAAAATACCCTCAACTCAAACACACGCACAGCACATACACACATCTCCCAGACACACCCTACGCATAATACATATACACCTCACACACATAGGCACAGTTCACGTGCATAATACGCACATATACCTCAAACAGATACACGCACCTCGCACACAATGCTTACGCAAACACCTCCCACATGCACACAGCAACACAGACACCTCACTCACACACCTACACATAGACACATATCTAAATCTAAACTTATTTATAAATGGAACTTTGTGTGTGTGTGTATGCGTGTGTGTGTGTGTGTGTCTCTGTGTGTGTGTGTGTGTGTCCGTTACCTATAGACTCCGAAACGGCTGAACCGATTTTCTTGAACATTTACACAGTTGTACTATAAGCGTCTGCGAGTGTTCTTAGCTAGGTTTCGTGTCAAGGTACCCCCGATAAATATCGAAAATCGATAATCGAAAAAATCGGGTTATAGAAGGAGTGGTCCGATTTAATCAAATTTGATACACTCATAGACAAAGACATAAGAAACGATATTCAGAAGTTTCAAGGTTGCAGTTCTTACAATAGTGCAGAAAACTAATAATAATAATAATAATAATAATAATAATATATATATATATATATATATATATATATATATAAAAGGCAAGATGTTTGTCTGTGTGTCTGTTTATCTACCTGTATGTCTGTATTTTTTTCAGCCCTTTTATTTTAGTTTTTGCTTCGGGTTTGGCTCTAAGTAGGTATAATTGTAGTTCTTAGTCTCAGACATGATACCATTTACTCAGAGGACTTATTTAGCCTTCAAAATTCAGTTTACGACGAAAAATCTTACTTGATATCGATACCAGGAAATGAAAATTTGACTTACATCCATTCATTTTTCTTTCAGTCTACGGTTTCGCTTTAACTGGAAACAACTATTGCTTTTTAGTCTTTCGTGCCAACGTCCAAAGAGTCTGAGCTCCAGGACCATGGATTAGTTTTAAAGCTTTCATTACATCCGGGGAATGCCGGGCTATCCTGCTAATAAGGCATAAAAATACGCACACGCACAAGTACACACACAAATACAAAATGAAAACTGTACCACTCAAATATACGATGCAATGTTTTAAAATGAAATTCTTATTCGAGGAGAACATTTTTTATTTTCCTGTCTTCAAATTTCATGATTAATGTTTTCGTATTAAATTTAAACCTCAGTCCCAGAGTTTTAGGTATTCTCCAAGAGCATCATAAAACAAACAAACAAACAAACAAACAAACAAACAAACAAACAAACAAACAAACAAAAAGACAAGTTTGAGAAACAATTTTTTAGAGACTTAAATTAATCATGAGCACCTTCAACGTATCTTGGATATTGTTCCATTTTTCATCAACGTAGATTTCCATATTTTAACATATCCAAACAATTTCAAATTAGTTTGTCATGCAACAAGAAAGAACAAACAGAAAATGAGTTGACTTGAAAAATTTACAAAAAAGGAAAGAAAGCGAAACGTCTATATTTGCAAATAAATTAAGTTCAACTATCTAAAACCCTGACGGGCTGATAATATCTGCGAAAATTTGAGCCGGGAAGGTAAGTTGTAAACATCTCATTTTTTTGTTTCTTTTTTTTTATTACATCAACAGAAAGCTTCCCTGTATTGTTTAAATTGTTCGAACATTATGATCGGCCACGGTAGAGACCTCCCCGACACACAGTGATGAGTTGTGATAATAATTAGTGCCAAGATTGTTGTTTTTTTTAGTGTTTTACTGATAAAAACGTATTTGAGAAGCTGAATTTTTGTTGTAAAGTGCCCGAGAGAGAGAGAGAGAGAGAGAGAGAGAGAGAGAGAGAGAGAGCGCTGATAGGATCAATGTGAAGACGTTTGTCCCTTAACTGAGCAGATTCATGTCGACTTCGGGTCTTTGTGAAGGCACCGTTTTAATATCCACACGCCTCATGACTTTTTTTCACAGATTGAAAAAATCCCTGAGGGGAGAAGGTATCATAGTGGTGACTTCACAAAACTTCGAATTCCGCATGACTCTGTCCAGTTAAGAGACAAACTTCTTCATATGGACTATATATATATATATATATATATATATATATATATCAGCATGAAGTGTGGGTATAGAAGAATCCAAAGAAGTATCCTGCACATATAGTGGTAGGATAACTCTCTAAGAGAGCTCTAAGCATATATGCATATAAATACATATAGAGCAAATATAAGAAAACTTAAGACAGACACGTTATTTCATCGTGAATCGGAAGTTTGGGCCTATTTCAGGTGAACCATCGTCAGCTTCCGTCTTTATTTTACAAAATAGTCATTCGTGTAAAATCTTTTGTAAAATAAAGACG
Organism: Ascarosepion bandense; assembly: GCA_037127315.1. Lineage (NCBI taxonomy): Eukaryota > Metazoa > Mollusca > Cephalopoda > Sepiida > Sepiidae > Ascarosepion > Ascarosepion bandense. The sequence goes on along the minus strand of JBBBDQ010000175.1, from coordinate 6,479,995 downwards.
GAAGCTGACGATGGTTCACCTGAAATAGGCCCAAACTTCCGATTAACCATGAATAACGTGTCTGTCTTAATTTTTCTTATATTTTTTTTTATAAGTGTTTCACCCCGAGGAAAGGCATGTCACTGCCACTACTGCGCAGGGGGCTACATAGAGTGGAGAATGGATGATTAAATATAGGAGATGTCAGAGGGTGGGTGATAGGCGGGTAAGGATACCGAGAATGAGGGTTGGGTACATGAGAGTGTTCTGAGAATAATTGGGAGTTAGTGTGATAGGAGGTGTCTATTGACCCTACATTTAAACACCTGGAGATTGTAGTTGTCGGGAAAGCAGACTTGTGGAAGGGAGTTCCACAGGCGGGAAGCGCGAGAAAAGAAGCTGTTGGAGCAGAATTTACGGTTACATCTTATTTGTTTAACTGTAAAAGGGTGGGACCTAGTTGCTAATCTAGTATCTCGTGTAAATTCGTGCTTAGGCGGCAGTAGTGATCTAAGCTCATCGGAGCAGAAGCCATGAAAGTACTTGTAGAAGAGGCACAGGGAAGCCACATCATGCCGGTGAGAGAGTGGTTGCAGCCGGTCTGCCACGTCAGTATCAACCACGTTACAGATCCTCCTTTGTATTTTGTCAAGAAGCCCAAGGAGAGCAGCAGGGGCACCCGACCAGATATGGCAGCAATATTCAATACACGGGCGGATGGTAGATTTGTATATGTGCAGAATAGATTCAGGTGGGAAAAACTTCCGGGCCCTGCACAGAGAACCGATTTTTCATAGCATATATATATATAAAGAGAGAGAGAGAGAGAGAGAGAGAGAGAGAGAGAGAGAGAGAGAGAGAGAGAGATACATTAGGAGAATATCTCCACTATCATTCTGTTGTGACTATTACAATAAAATGCTTCTATAAAATGCTTCTGTGGTATGAGTCTCAAATAGCCTCTTGCAACTGACCCCAGCTTCAAGCTGGTCAATAGGAGAAGGCGAGAAACTGGCGCCTCATAACGAGCTGATGTTTCGACAGCCCAGGCAATCTACCTAGAGAAAGGAAAATTTTTATTTTAAACTTCCTCTGCCTTGTGATCATATCCACAAACATGGAAAAGACCATGGGAGCAAATCCGGACAGTAAAACCGAAGTGAAGCCCCGAATGTAGTTGGCTGTCAGCACTGACAAATTTCCAGGCAACTCTTGTAGCCAAGACAGCCCCAAATGTAATTTTTTTTAATCTAGTCGGTACGATCAAGAAAGAAGCCATGTGTTATGGGCAGTGCAAGGCATCCCATGCACCATCCCCCAAGTATACACCCTGGGGATATAACTTCAGTTTGACTACCATAGGAAGGAATTTTGGCCACGCAGAGCGCTACTATTTATTATCTTGCAAGGTAAAAAAAAAAAACAAAAAAAAAAACGAAACAAAAAAACAAAAACAAAACAAAAAACAACAACAAAAAAACAAAAAACAAAAAAACAAAAAAACAAAAAAAAACAAACAAAAACAAACAAGCAATGCCTACTACGACTACTAAAGCTACACTGACCAAACTAAAGAGAAACAATTCAACTGGACCAAACATCATTGTAATAAAGACGGTGACACCATTACACGATTTTGATTTTGACAAAATTACAGAAATAATAAATGAAATCTATAACAGATGACCTTAGCGGATCGATTTCCATAGCATTGCCAGGCGTAAAGGAATGTAAACTCCACCGAACAATCAGCTTAATGAGTCACATAACAAAACTCATCATCCGAATCCTGGTGAATATAGCGCCCCACAGAATCAAGCCTAAAGCAGGACAAGAACAGCGAGGTTTCGTCAAGGACACTAGAACCAGGAATGTGATATTTATGCTTAGAATATAATCAGAAAGAGCAATACAAATGCAGAAAGACGCGTACCTGTATTTCATAGACTACGCAAAGGCATTCGACAAAGTACGCCAAAGTACGACTTAATAAAGATGCTTGGTAACTTAGACATATTCGGAAAAGACTTTAATGAAGAATTTCTACTGGTAGTAAACCACCTACATACAGATAAGAAACGATTTCACATATATACATATGCAGAAAGAAGTGTAAGACAAAGATGTGTCTTTTCGCCAAATCTATTCAACTTGTACAGTAAGACAATTATGAGAGCTTTTAAAGTCATCTAATTGGCGGACTAAATTTTAATGTATGTCATCAGTAAAAAGAGAAGCTTAAAATGTTAACTACAGGCTGGGGATACTAAAATCAAGCAGTTACACAAACTTAAATATTTGGGTAGTGTCTAACAGAGGGTGTTAAGTGTGACACTGAGATCCTAAGGCGAATTGGCCTGGCCAAAGAAGCATTCCAGAAGCCGAGTAGAGTATTAGGAGACAGGAAAATTTCGATAGAAACAAAGAAGAGAGTACCGGATTTTTATGCGATGTCAATATGGCAGCCAATGATGGACAATCTCACCAAAGATAAAGAAAAAACTTGAAGCAACCAAAATATTGTTCTACAGAAACATGCTGAGCGTATTGTGGACCGAACCTGTGAGCAACGCCGAGGTTCCGGAGAAGATGGAAACGAAAAGGAAACTAATACCTAGCATCGGAAAAAGCCAGCTGAGTTTCTGGGACATGTGATGAAGAAAGAAGACTTGGAGAATCTGGTACTCACATGTCAGATAGAAAGAGAGAAAGTAACGCGTATAATACTTGATAGGTTTGAGCAAAAGGATGGTAGAACGGGGTTTAGGAGAGGTAAGAAGAAAAAGCTTGTTAAGAGCTACTAGGGATTAGGGAGATGTGGAGGCCATGATCGCCTACGTCCTGAAGGAACGCGGCACATACAAGATGATATACCTGTATCTACAGTGTAACCCTGATATAAGAGAGTTGTCGGGACCGCATAAAAATTATCTTATATCTTGGTTTCTCTTATATCCGGGTTTGGCCCATTTTATATACGTACATTACCACAGGTTCTAATTTGGGACCAGAGAAAACCTCTCTTATATCAGGGGTTATCTTATATCCGGTTCTCTTATATATATATATATATTCTCTTATATCCGGTTATACTATATATATATATATATATATGTGTGTGTGTGTGTGTGTGTGTGTGTGTGTGTGTTTAATTGATAACATCGTAATAGGCTTGGTAGTTGAGACTGTTGATTTTCTTCTATTGACTTCATGGGTCAGAGTTTCAGTCTTTAAATAAAAGTATGATATCTTCTGTTGCCTTTAAATGGTTCGTCCCACTTTGGAGTGGTGCGACACATTGTTTCTCACTTCTGTTTTCTCAAATGGTTAGCCTTGTGCCGTATAAAGCTACGTTAAATCTTCATGGGAAAATAGACATTTTCTTTTTCCCTCGTCGTTTTGAGTTGTTTATGATTGTTTTTAAAAGACTATGACGAGATATTCCCACACGCATGCGCACACATGCGTGCGTTGAACATAATGGAAATTAGCGTATGTTCGCGTCATTTTTTTATCTATTATTTTCGTCAACAAAACTTTTTGCTTGCGTCAGGTGTCACCAAAGTACAGAAACCTATTCAACGGGCGATCTAGAAAGAAAAAAAAATGTGTGTTTGAGGCGTATACATTAAAATTATTTGTTTATGACGATAGACGAAGGCTTGGGTCAGTTGGAACCGATGTTCAGGCAAACATACCCCGTCCTCCACAATGAACGGAAAATAGGGAGAAGACTTTCTTTTATTTTGATTCTTTTGCTTGTTTGCATGAGTATATAAAATAAAGCTACCGACTTACAGAAAGTAGAGTTACTGAAGCAAGTAGGTGTTTGTATGTTATACCTGGATAGGTCGGCAAGTTTTCTTTCTACGTCATCGTTTTTTAGTTTTTTCTTTTTCTCGAAGGCAGCAAACGACGTCATCAGCAAGAAAAAAAAACAAAAAAAACAACAACAAAAAAAAAAACAAAAACAAAAAAAAAACAACAAACAAACGAGAAAACAACGGCAGAGTCAAACTGAACGAAAGGAATGAAAATCAAGAAAACAGGCGATTAAATTGATGTAAATATTTTTATAATGTCCCATCACTTTCGTAGTTCGGCATATTTACTTAATTTGTTTCTTTTTATCTACGAGCAATGCTGAAAAGTTCTCGGTTCGACGAACAAGCGATTGTGATTTCGTCGTTTGGTTAAATTCTGGGGAGGAGGTCGTGCTGTGATACTTTCGGACTCACCTCGTACGCAGTATTTCTATCAGGTGAGGATGAGATGTTCGCATCCCGATCAACAAGGGATTAAAACTACACTACTCCTTTCTGAAGCTTGTTGGGTAAGGAATTATCAGCAGGCTTTCTATCTATCTATCTATCTATCTATCTATCTATCTATCTATCTATCTATCTATACTTATCTATTCTATCTATCTATCTATCTTATCTATTCACTATCTATCTATCTATCTATCTATCTATCTATCTTATCTTATCATTATCTATCTATCTATCTTCCATTCTTATCTATCTATCTATCTATCTATCTATTCTTATCTATCTATCTATCTATCTATCTATCTATCCTTCGGTCTGTTCTTATCTATCTATCTATCTATCTATCTATCTATCTATCTATCTATCTATACCTTCGGTCTGTTCATTATCTATCTATCTATCTATCTATCTATCTATCTTATCTATTCTATCTATCACTTATCTATCATATCTATCTATCTATCTATCTATCTATCTATCTTGGCTTCATTATCTATCTATATCTATCTATCTATCTATCTATATCTTATCCTATTCTATCTATCTATCTGTTCTTATCTATCTATCTATCTATCTATCTATCTATCTATCTATCTATCTCGGTCTGTTCATTATCTATCTATCTATCTATCTATCTATCTATCTATCTACAAAAAAATTATTTTTTGTCTGAATATTTGTGCATTTTCTCTTCTATCTACACAGAGCTTTGCTTCTGACAACTTATAAATCCGCCATTCTTTCTTCCATGTATTTACGTATTGAGATCTATATGCCAGAAAGAACCCACTTTTTTTATAGGCAATAAAACAATACAGAACAATATGAAAGATAAAAATGAGGAACGCCAAGAAAAGAACAGTAAAAAAAAAAAAAAAATGACAATGAAACAAGGCAAATACAAAGGAAGAGAGTTAAAATTCTGATTCCTTCACCGTACTTCCCAGATCTGTCATATTAGAAAAACATTTCCTCTCTATACATGACAGAAATGTATTCAGCAAGAGGAGGTAGCCGCCATATTGGTTGCTGCTTGTATCGTTGCCAAAAATCGTATTGTGGGATGCGAATAAAATAGAGGAAAAAAAGAAAAAAAATCTTATATGATTGCTCGTGGCTTCGGGCAAAGGCAGCTGGCGTCGTTCGGACCAGACAGTAGGCATTATTCTCTTTCGTAATGAATTCAAACAAGAGTTTTGCATTTTGGCGACTTTGTTCAACCGAGACACGAAAAATGTACTGAAAGGAAAAAAACAAAAAAACAAAAAAAAAAAAGCAAACAAACAAAAAACAAAAACAAAAGACAAACAAACAAAAAACCGAACAAAATAAAAATAAAAACAACCCCAAAAATCTAGCAAAAAACCCCAAAAAACAAAAACAATAATCGAAAATATATAAACCAAATCGAAAAAGAAAGTGGAAAAAAATGCCACATTCGTTACTGAAAAAGAATCTTATTAAGCTTGCACACACATACATACAAAATGAATGAAAACAGTATATATATATATATATGAATGCATGTATGTCTGTATGTCTGTATATATATATATATATATATATATATATATATATATATATATATATATATATATGATGGATGAAGAGAAATGATTTGAAACAGTTAAGCATAAGAATAATGGAAAAAATGAATGTAATTAGAAAAATAAACTAAATTTTTATTTAAGAAATAGAAATTTACTCTCTTTCAATTTTTCTCTCTGTCTGTCTGTCTCTCCGTATATATATATATAGATATATATACAGGTTGCGATGGATGAATTGTCTGAATGACGCAAAAATATAAATAGCACTGACTTTATATTTTAGCAGATATATTTACCAAAATTTCTCAAAAATATCTTGTAATACTAAAGAATACATTTATTCAATAAAATCGTCATTTGCATCAACTATGGTTTTCAGACGACTTCGTAATCTCCTGCATCTGTTCTGGACAGTCTCCTTGTTTAAGTTGGTAAATGCTGCCATAATTCTTACCTTCACTTTATCTTTTATTTTACAAGTTGTTTTGTTGGTCTCTTGCTTAACCCTACCCCACACATAATAATCAAAGGGTTGCAGATTATGTTGTATCAGAAATTGTTTGACAGCCATGACGGGTTTCTCCTGCTTGTGTGGCATGGTGCAACATCCTGTTGTCAGACATAGGGTTTTCCAGAAGTCACTTTATTGACCTGAGGGAGTATTACACCCTCACGGATCTTGATGTAGGACTCCATGTTGAGTCTGAGGCCCTGTGGAGAAATGAATGGCCGCATGAAGGAAAAACTTCAAACACCTTCCCATTCACCAATATAGACTTATATTGACTCTTTCCGAATCCTATGCGCTGTACTCAGATTGACACACAAACACTGACATCTTAGAACTTTCGCTATCTATCTATCTATCTATCTATCTATCTATCTATCTATCTATCTATCTATCTATCTCAGCCTCTTCATATCTATCTATCTATCTATCTATCTATCTATCTATCTATCTATCTATCTCAACAAACACATATACTCACCTATATATGTTAGCTACCATTTATATTCACGGATGCCTGTATACAAGAACGGCTAGTTAATCCCTATTGCCGACGCATCCTCAGGCACACTTCTGTTCGTACAATATCTTCAGACCCCACCTGTCGTTTATACTGTAACTATGCCGAGCGGACCTTAGTTAAGGTTTATGGCTGAGAGCGTGTTATCAGCTGTAAACAACAGTCTGAACAAGGCCAGGACACTCAAACCCTCGGTAACGATGACTTGTGACTTCGAACTAGCACAACCAACGACGAATCATCAAAGGGAAATGTCTACTCAGTTTTACTCACAAAGCTTGGGTCAAACTGTGGTATAGTTTTCAAACACTTTCCAAAGTATCTATCTATCTATCTATCTATCTATCTATCTATCTATCTATCTATCTATCTATCTATCTATCTAAGAAAAGTTAGCCATAATATTGTTTCCAGAATGAAAAAATTACGGAATGAAAGACCAGAAGTAATGTCAAGATGTAATCTCACCTGTAAATACACTTGAAGATCATACAAACCTGGATGAATGTGTTTTAGAATCCTTAAGTAGCTCCTCCCTAATTTTGAAAATTTTTGTTTGTTTAAAAATTTCAGTTGCGCGTTCTTAAAAATTTTCGTTGTTCGTTTAAAAAATGTTGGAAAATTATTTATTATAAAGTATCTGACGATAGCTAAAGGTTGAAACCTAGGTTGCAGAAATAACTCATATATATATATATATATATAAGTTGCATAATTTGGATCGAAATCCGACAAGATGAATAGAATTAGTAAAGAACAAGACAAAAGATAAAACACTTTTTCGTACCTGTTCTTTACTTATGCTATTCAAATATATATATATTAAATCCAAAAAGATGATCAGATCATTAAATCCCCAAAACCTGATCCTATTAATATTAATTTCATTAATATTAAAATTGATGAAGGTGGAGGGCTTGATTCAAATACTACATTCAATTTACAGAGCCAAACATTTAAAAATGAAACAAAAATTTCGACGTTGAAATCGGTTGGATAGACTTTTCTACGAGGAAATCCTCGCTCTTCAGCAACGGCGAAACCAAAATTTTATTTATGCAAATGCAAATGTGTTAAAAGATTTTATACTGATAGAAGTAAAAAAAAATAATCCATACACAGGAAAATAAAATGGGGTGGGATTAACAATTTTTGAATGTAAGGAAGTGAGAAATGAGAAAGCAGAGAGATACCTATGTCTCATATTAAAAGATATACAAAATTCAAGAGTTTAAATATTAATATTAGAGCATAAATTACAAATGAACATTATAATTAATTAAATTTGAAAGTAAAATATTTGCGATGTTTACATAATACTGTCAATTCATTTCTGTGGTTTAGTAGTACATTATTTTTAGCCAACTTTATAATATGCAGCTTTTTATTTAGAGGCAGAGAACAGATGCCATAGAATGATTTACAGATTTTTGTTTTTCAGAATGTTCCATATATATATATATATATATATATATATATATAACGGTTAAAAAGATTAATAACGTTCCTTAGAACGTGAAAAATATCCAAAATGGATTTTTTTATATGTTGTAATGTCATGCCCATGTACGTGTTAAAGCATAAAAAACTGTTCTTTTTACAAATATTTTAGAACATTACAACAGTATTCATAGCCGATTCTATTAATTGACAGCTTAAGTGTTTTAATGAATATTGCCTCGAGAATCAAAATTAAATAAAAGAAAATTTATTGCCTAAATGCACACATTTTAATATATATATATATATATATATATATATATATATATATATATTAAAATGTGTGCATTTAGGCAATAAATTTTCTTTTAAACATATCAGATTAAATAAATTACAAACAATATGCTTGCTTATTTTGAATAAAATCCGTTCATACTCATAATGTTTCACGTATAACACGTTTTCACGTATAACAATCAAAAGATGTCAGAAATAAGCTGTAACGTTGATTCTCGAGGCAATATTCATTAAAACACTTAAGCTGTCAATTAATAGAATCGGCTATGAATACTGTTGTAATGTTCTAAAATATTTGTAAAAAGAACAGTTTTTTATGCTTTAACACGTACATGGCCATGACATTACAACATATAAAAAAATCCATTTTGGATAATTTTCACGTTCTAATGAACGCTAAGCAATTTTGTCAACCGTTATATTTGAAGCTGGAAAAAATGTACAGTAATTTTTAGCAACGCAGTTTTCCGGTTACATTTGTTACCATAACTCACACCTCTGAAGATGACCTCGGAAAGAGGTTGAAAGTACTTGGGTGCCTTAAGAAATGAATGAAAATAACATCTGTCAACGTTACAGCTCATTTCTGGCATCTTTTTATTGTAATACGCGAAAGATTATCCGTGAGTATGAACGGATTTTATTAAAAATAAGCAAACATATTGTTTGCAATTTATTTAATCACACACACACACACACACACACACACACACACACACACACACACACACACACACACATATATATATATGTCAGATTAAATAAATTGCAAACAATATGTTTGCTTATTTTGAATAAAATCCGTTCATATATAGACATATGTGTGTGTGTGTGTGTGTGTGTGTGTGTGTGTGTGTGTGTGTGTGTGTGTAAAACGATGTTTTATATATGTCTTATTACTATAAACCTAACCTTATTGTTAGCAGGTATGCGTGTTTATGTTGCTATTCCTGCTTTTAATTCTATAAACATAGAAATTAATAACAACCGGTTGTGAATGAGAAGACATGTTAAAGAAAAATTGCACCTTCAACATAAAACAATCCTTAGTAATAAGAAATAGTCTGATAGAATATTAACTCTAAAATTACTGTCTTATATATATATATATATATATATATATATATATATATATATATCGCTCATTCAGTAATGAATTAGAGCACTCTGACTATTGGCGTATGATACATCATCCGCTAAAAGTCTGTCTCTTTCTACCGAGCGCCCATAGCTCAGAGGTAGAATCGCCGACTGACGCCAATTCGGCCGGGTTTCAATCCTGGGTTAAAAGTAATCGGATGTCTAACCGTACAGATGAGCTGTGATACAGCGAAACAGATCTGTCTGCGGATGACTATATATATGTACATGTTTAAAAGTTTTCAGAAAGTATATCTTTTTCTATGTGTCGTGTCACTTTAGGACGTGGGCGAACATGGCCCTTCACATCTCCTTATGCTTAGTACCTCTTAACACGATTTCTTTCCCATTCATTTGCTCAAGCCCATCAAGCATGTCACGCATTGCTTTCCCTGTCTCTCTTCCCCTCTATCTGTCATGTGAGTATCAAATTTTCCAAGCCCTCTTTCCTCATTACATGTCCCAGGAACTTCAGCTGTCTTTTCCTGATGTTAACTGTTAGTTTCCTTTTCTTTTCCATCCTCTCCAAAATCTCATTCTTGCTCATGTTAGATCCAAAGTATCCTCATCGTCCTTCTGTAAAACCACATTTTGGTTCTCTTCATCTTTGGTGAAATTCTCCAGCATTCTTTGCCATCAGCAGACATCAAACAGCAATCCAGTACTCTCTTCTTTGTTTACAGCGAAATTTCATTATTTACTCAAACAGTCAGTTACGTGCCATACGTGATACACGCTTGGGCGACCAAGAAACATGACTAACTGGGCAGAAGATTATCCCGCAGTAGGTTTCCATTACTTTCTGCTGTAGACTGGTTGCTAGCTAAGACTATAGAACCCAATCTATCTTGTTATTTAACCCATAACTGAAGTGACGGATCAATATCTTTCCCAAGGGTATTTTAGCGTAAGTGAATGCAATGAATTCAACTGGAATTCGAACTCGGCTCTCCGATTTCTCGTTCCTCGCCGATATTCACTGCACTACATCGCCCATTCTCAATACTCTTCTCTATTTCTGGTATGCGGATCTCAGTGTCACACTTTCTGTCCTCTGTTAGATCACTGGTATTAAAATTTCTGGACTTGCTTGATTTATTATCCTCAGCCTGTAGTTGCCATTTTGGGCTCCTCTCTTTAAGGATGACCTTGCATTCAGTTTTCTCATAGTAATATGTAGTCCTTTCTTTCCGCTTTCTTCAACTACCTTTCCATGTCTGCTATCAGCACAGTATCATCTGTGTATCTTATATTGTTCAGATTGTAACTGCCAATGACGAATCCTGGCATGCAGGATTTGTCATTGGCAGCTGCAATACTGAGAAACCTATCGCATATCACATATCAATCCAATACTCTCTTCTTTGTTTCTAGCAAATTTTTTCTGTCTCTCAATACTCTACTCAGCTTCTGGAATGCCTCCTTGGCCATGCCAATTTATCTTTTCCAGATGTTAACTATTAGTTTCTTTTTTTTCTCCTTCCTCTTCAAAACCTCATTGTTTCTCACTTGTTCAGTCAATGGTATCTACAGCATCCTTCTGTATAACCACATTTTGTTTGCTTCAAGTCTCTTCTTCATCTCTGAGGAGTTTGTCCAACATTCACTGCCATATTGAAGAACAGACATCACATATCAATCCAATACTCTCTTCTTTGTTTCTAGCAAATTTTTTCTGTCTCTCAATACTCTACTCAGCTTCTGGAATGCCTCCTTGGCCATGCTAATTCACCTTTAAATCTTAGTGTTGCAGTTTCCATATTCTGTTAAAACACTTCCCAGGTATTTAAATTTCTGTACCTGCTTGATTTTAGTATACCCTGTCTGTAGTTGGCATTTTGGGCTCCTATTTTTACTAATGACCTTGCATTCAGTTTTATTATAGTTTATATGTAGTTCTTTCTTTCTGCTTTCTTCAACTACCTTCTGCTATCAGCACTGTATTATCTGTGTATATTGTTCAGATTGTAACTGCCAATGACGAATCCTGGCATGCAGGATTTGTCATTGGCAGCTGCAATACTGAGAAACCTATCGCATATCACATATCAATCCAATACTCTCTTCTTTGTTTCTAGCAACATTTTTCTGTCTCTCAATACTCTACTCAGCTTCTGGAATGCCTCCTTGGCCATGCCAATACACCTTTGGATCTTAGTGTTGCAGTTTCCATCTTCTGTTAAAACACTTCCCAGGTATTTAAATTTATGTACCTGCTTGATTTTAGTATACCCTGTCTGTAGTTGGCATTTTGGGCTCCTCTTTTTACTAATGACCTTGCATTCAGTTTTATCATAGTTTATATGTAGTTTTTTCTTTCTGCTTTCTTCAACTACCTTCTGTAGAAAGTCTTGTAGTTTCCTTTCCATGTCTGCTATCAGCACAGTATCATCTGCGTATCTTATATTGCTCAGATTGTGGCCGCCAATGACGAATCCTTGCAGGTCTTGTTTTTTTTTTAATCGTATCACCCCGAGCAAGGCGGTAACGCTACTGATGTGCAGGGGGCTACGTAATAGTGAAAAAATTGCCGGAAACCACATCCTAAACAGAGAACAAGGGATGAGCCTCTTAACCTGTTCAATAGACGTGGGTGGAGTGTGAACCGGGCGATAGATAGATCTATCTACTCCAATTGAAAAACAAAAAAACAAAATGAGAAGATTTGAAAAGAGAAAGCCGGAAACCACATCCTAAACAGGGAACAAGGGGTGAGCCTCTTAATCTGTTCAATAGACGTGGGTGGAGTGTGAACCGGGCGATAGATAGATCTATCTACTCCAATTGAAAAAAAAAACAAAATGAGAAGATTTGAAAAGAGAAAGCCGGAAACCACATCCTAAACAGGGAACAAGGGGTGAGCCTCTTAATCTGTTCAATAGACGTGGGTGGAGTGTGAACCGGGCGATAGATAGATCTATCTACTCCAATTGAAAAAAAAAAACAAAATGAGAAGATTTGAAAAGAGAAAGGAAACCGAAACCACATCCTAAACAGGGAACAAGGGATGAGCCTCTTAACCTGTTCAATAGACGTGGGTGGAGTGTGAACCGGGCGATAGATAGATCTATCTACTCCAATTGAAAAAAAAAAACAAAATGAGAAGATTTGAAAAGAGAAAGCCGGAAACCACATCCTAAACAGGGAACAAGGGGTGAGCCTCTTAACCTGTTCAATAGACGTGGGTGGAGTGTGAACCGGGCGATAGATAGATCTATCTACTCCAATTGAAAAAACAAAGTGAGAAGATTTGAAAAGAGAAAGCCGGAAACCACATCCTAAACAGGGAACAAGGGGTGAGCCTCTTAATCTGTTCAATAGACGTGGGTGGAGTGTGAACCGGGCGATAGATAGATCTATCTACTCCAATTGAAAAAAAAAAAACAAAATGAGAAGATTTGAAAAGAGAAAGCCGGAAACCACATCCTAAACAGGGAACAAGGGGTGAGCCTCTTAACCTGTTCAATAGACGTGGGTGGAGTGTGAACCGGGCGATAGATAGATCTATCTACTCCAATTGAAAAAACAAAGTGAGAAGATTTGAAAAGAAAGAAAGCCGGAAACCACATCCTAAACAGGGAACAAGGGGTGAGCCTCTTAATCTGTTCAATAGACGTGGGTGGAGTGTGAACCGGGCGATAGATAGATAGATCTATCTACTCCAATCTAGCGATCCCAGAATTGTCTCGCCGTATAGGTTAAATATATAGGTAAGAAGACACATTCTTGTCTTACACCCGTTTCTATCTTTGTAAACCTGCTGAACTCGTTTCCTGACTATATGCAGGCCGTATGCTGCCAGTAGAGGTTCTTGATTGCTATGATGCCTTTTCCAAATATGTTTATATTACTGCGCATCTCTATTAAGTCTTTGTGGCTTACTTTGGCGAATGCCTTTGCGTAGTCTATGAAATATAAATACACGCCCTTTTGCATTTGTATTCCCACTACTGATAACATTATAAGCCTAAATATTGCATTCCTCGTTCCAGTGTCCTTGACGAAACTGCACTGTTCTTGTCCTCTCTCTGGACTGATTCTGCTGCGCGCTCTTTTCATCAGGATTCGGATGATGAGTTTTGCTATGTGGCTCATTAGGCTGAGTGGTCGGTGGAGTTCACATTCCTTTGCGCCTGGCTTCTTAGGCAGTGCTATGAATATTGATCTGCTTAGGTATTCCGATATATCACCACCGTTATGGATTTCATTTAACATTTCTGTAATTTTGTCTACGCCGAAATCGTCTAAGGCTGTCACCGACTGGTCCAGCTGCTTTGACCCCCTTTCAGTTTGGCCATTGCAGCTCCAATTCTGATTTTAATATTTCTGGTCCGTCGGTATTTCTGTGTATTGTTGGTTTCTTTCTCTTGTCATGGAACAGATCTCTTATATATTCTTCCCATCACTGAAGTATTTTTTCTTTTTCTAATATGAGTGTTTCATCTTTGGATGTTATACAGCCTGTTGAGGAGCTTGTCTTTTGTCCTGTTAGTTCCCTTATTTATATTATTTTTATGCACATATGTGATTCAATTTAATGTCTAATAAAAGAAAGTGAATAAAAGACATCGGGCGAGTGAAATTGGTTTGACGGAACTCTTTTAGAGCCGTCGATCGCTATGTTAGCACGAAGTCTTCGTGACTGAGTGTTTGAGCGTGCTGCTATTGTTCTAAAACAGCTAATTCCGCCAGACTCTGTCGGTGTGATTTTTATGGCAATTTTCCGATTTGGGAATAAGATTATTGGAATCAAATTAGCGACTAAGTGTCCGAAGATCATGTTTCTTCATTTTTCTGGTACGTTCTACCGTCATTTTCAAAAAAATCTATGGCGTCTATGACGAAGGATGGTATAATAATTTATGTTAGTAAATATTATGGATATGTCTGAGGGAAAGAATAAGAATAGTCCAAAATATATCAAACATAACATTTATTCTGTTGAGAAAAATAATGCAAAATAAAAAAGAAAGCTTTTACGTTATGTGAATTATTTTTCATGACTTGATGAGTGTTCCCTTTATTTTAGTATATTAATACATTTTATTTTCTCTAATGAAAGTTTGTGCATGTGTGTATTTAAATGTCGTTTAAAATTCTAATTTACTTGGTAGTGTTACATAGTAATTTTGAACATTTTCTTTTGTTTGCTTTGTTTCTTTGTTTAGATGTGTAATCTATTACCTTGAATGTCAGAGGTAATTAACAGGTACATCCGGCCGTGAGTGTGGTCAACAAAGTACAAGTGGGGTTGACAGATATATCCGGCCGTGGATAGTATCAACAACAAAAGAAAGAAACACAAACGACAGCCGGCTTGAAATGCTATGACCGGCAAATACATGATTGACAGATATATCCGGCCGTAGATAAAAATCAACCGAAAACAAGAGTGATTGACAGATATATCCGGCCGTAGATGACGTCAACAAAGCGACAACCCGAAAAAGTTAAAATGTGTGTTTTAAAACTATATAAGGTCTAGAATTTTGTGCTGAAGAGAGACAACTACTGCTGGCTAACGATTCCCTACGGTTCCTTCGTATGTGCAGTCTCTCGCTAGCTGTCCTTCTACTCTACAGAATCGTCACAAAGAAAGAATAAAAATATAATATTATATTTTTATATGTACGTGTTTCTCGTTGTTTGTCTATATTCAGCGACAGTATATAACAAGATATATTTATCTGCCGGTTTTAATCCTCTACTAAATTAGTAATGGATTTCCTGACTTATAATTTTACTTTTAATGGGAGCAGACAGCCTGGTTCCTAATCTTCCCTCAATCGTCTCTTAATCAGGAGCAGAAGCTCGTCCCTTGTTTCTTGCTTAGGGTGACCAGTTTATTTCTTCTCCTTAGGTTTTAATAGTGGTGTAGCCAAGAATTTCTTGTGTTGTGTGTGGGTGGTAGTAACGTCTCTTCATACTGAGGGTACCGGATTTAGTGTTGTGAGGGTACCGAATTTAGTGGTTGCTGCTTCCGACTGGTAGCTAGGAGCCCGAACATAGCATCTAAAGAGGCTGAGCTGAACAACAGCCGTATAATATCGGGGTTCTTGCAGTGCCATGTCGCGCATGGATGTGTATCCCTGAAAATGCCCCCGGTGGGCAATCCTGAGGCCACATTATACTGCAGACTGCGCCAGTTTCCTTCCCACACATGACGCATTTGACGACCGACTAATGCTATTCTAAGCTTATCCTTACCTTAATTCACATCATGACCATAAACAAACATACGAATAAGACTAAACCAGCCAAAAGAACACACTTAAACCCCTCAGTATTTCTTTCTCTAACATATGTAGCATTCAAACCAACTTTTGCTGTGTAGAATCGTTCCTCCACGAAAGGTTGTCTGACATTCTAGCTCTCTGCAAAACTAACCATAACCCCATTATAGAATTGGTAAATAGCAACAGACAGTTCTCAACTGTGGTTGAAGAAAAAACATCTGACAGCCTAATTAGTAGATGGTTTATATAACAACATGGAAGATTCCATTATTCTATCCAGGCAAGTCTATTCTGTGGGCTCTGATTGGCTGATGATTCCAGTGTGGATATTGTGCTCAATAAATATCAGCACAATATCCACCCTCTGGTGAGAGAAGAGAGGTACATGTATTGAGTTACAACCCTGTTTATGTTTGTCTGCCAATTGGACTCTAGTTGGAAACCTTCTTGGGAAGGCGAGTCTCACATCCTTAATTGTTCACCTACAATCACCTTCTCTGATTGCTCAATTCCTTGTAACCTCTCTCTCTTTATGAATAACATGGGAGTTTGTGTCCGCAAATATCAACCTCTTGCTAAGGAGATCTCACTCGAACCTTCAGTCTACTCTTACATTTGCCTCCATCTCTCTCTGCTAATCTTAGTAAGTTATCTCTTCTTTCTATATCGCTCTCCTTCCTGTCCTGACTGTTGTCTACTCGATAGTATTTCAGACAATACAGATAAGGCCATTTCCCTTCACTAGTTCGCTAATATATTTGTGTTCGGTGACTTTAATGCCCATCATGCTAGGTAGCGGCTAAAATACACTGTCACAGATCTTGCTGGCGTCCAAACGTCGAACTCATTAAATACTCAGTTTCTCACATAAGTACTGGATTTCCCTAGTAACCCTGAAGGTCACTCTTCACATCTAGATCATTTCCTTACTTATAAAACTGCTCCTCCTCGATTTAACTCTTACAACAGACCTCAAGTGAAATGACTATATAGAATCCATAGCTAAATCCGCTGCTAAGAAGGTCGGTTCTCTGTGCAGGGCCAGGAAGTTTTTCTCGGCTGAAACAATCCTGCACGTATACAAATCTACCATCCGCTCGTGCATTGAATACTGCTGCCATATCTGGTCGGGTGCTCCTGCTATCCACCTAGGGGTCCTTGACAAAATTCAACTGAGAATCTGCAATATGATCGATCCCGACATGGCAGCTCGGATACAGTCACTTTATCACCGGCGCAGTGTGGCTTTCCTGTGTCCCTTCTACAAATACTTTCACGGCTTCTGTTCTGTTGAACTTAGCTTTCTGGTGCTTCCTATATAAGAATTTACTTGAGCCACAAGATTAGCAACTAGGTCCCACCCTTTTACAGTGAAACCAATAAGATTTACTACTCCATCAGGTCTTTTCTTGCACTTCCCTTCTGTGGAAATCCCTTCCATTTACTTGATTCTCTGACAGCTACAATCTCCAAGAATTTAAATCTTAAGTCAATAGTTTATCTCCTATCTCATTAACTTGCATACTCTCTCTCATCTCATTTTTTGCAGTATTTTCATCCCTCTCCTACACGCTTCTTGACAACCCCTGTAATCTGTCACTCTTTCTCATAACTTTCCTCCTATGTAACCCCCTGCACAACAGTGGCAGGATGATGCTTTGCTTGGGGCGATACGATTATAAAAAGTATCCCTGTCTCATGTCCTCTTTGCAACTCAGATCATGTTGTGGTGTCTGTCCATCTTCATGGTGTCTTTTGTTGTGTCTGTTCTCTTTCTACTCCCCCTCCATCCAGGAACCTTTTACCAGCGTAATGTTTTACTGTTATAAACGGGAGGTCTGTGATTCGTTCCCTGATTTCCTTCATGATGTTTCTTGGAAAAAAAAGTTTCCAATCTTTCTGTTCAAGAGTGCCCCTTCGAGGTCTCCTCCTCGGCATCGATGCTTTCATCTCAGGAAGAATATTCTAACTTAAACCTCGTTCATCACGTTGGTTGATCACTTCTTCCGTCTTTACCGGAGTTACACGTCTGATCACAATAGTCGTCTCCTTGTCTCTGCTCGTAATTAATGCAAGCATGTCCTAAATGAGGTAAAGTTTTTGTTTGATAATAGAATAAAGTATTGTACATCATCTCACATGTTCGGTTCCAAACATTACTGGCGGTTCTGCAAGAGTGTGCCGTACAACAGTAAACTCTTGATCCCTCCTCTGTTCAATTCAGACAAGGTTGAATGTTTTGCTCGCATTTTCTCTTCCAACTCCAAACTCGTCTGGAGTAGCCACACCGGATTTCCTACGTAGAACAGAGGCTCGACCGAGTGAAATATACATGACCCCGCACATCATTTCTAAACTTAGCTCCCATAAGGCTAACAGAGGTGACGAAATTCCCGCCATCGTCCGAAAGAAATGTGACGCTGAGTTGTCCTTTCCAAACTTCTATTGTCTACTGCTTCTTTCTTTCCTACATGTTGAAAGTCCTCATCTGAGCTCCCTGTCTTTTGGAACTTTGAGGCGCCCTCTGACCCCTCTATCTCTCTGATAGCCGCTTACCGCTTTTTGGCAAAATGGTCGGGGATATGAATTGTGGTGCGGTAGATATCGGCTCGGAACTTGAAATCGGGGAGTCGAGTTCGAATTCTAATTGAATTCCTTGCATTCACTCACGCGCAAATACCCTTTTGAAAGGTATTAATCCGTCTCTTCCCCCAGTTATGGGTTAAATAATAGGACAGATTGGGTTGTATAACCTTGGCTGGATGCCAGTCTACCGCAGAAAGTAATGGCAACCTACTGCGGGATAATCTTCTGCCCAGTCAGTCATGTCTCTTTCGAGACATGATCGCCCAAGCATGTATCACGTATGGCCCTTAACTGTCTGTTCGAGAGATTCTTATTAATGCCGAAGTACTTAAGCATCTCAGATCTCACGATCTACTCTCTGAGAAACAATATGGCTTTTGATTCGCCGGGTTTACCGCTGAAGTGTTAACGTCTATCACTGAATATGTATACCAGGCTCTTGATGCGAACGGTCTAGCTCCAGCTGTTGCTTTGGACATCTCTAAATAGTTTGACAGGGTTTGGTATGCTAGCCTTCTGCGCTGGCTCTAGAGTTATGATATTTCTAGACGACTGTTTGATTTAATTCAATCGTTCCTCTTAAACTCTTCCAGATTTTTTCATCTGAATGCTCAAGGCTCTTCTCTACGTCCTACGCTTTTTCTGATCTTCATCAATGATCTTCCTGATGTAATCAGTTTCCAAGTACACATCTACGCACCACCATTTACTCCCGTCTTAATAGTAAATCTGCCACGGCTGACAAAGTAAACCTGGTTGCTGCATTTGAAAAGAACGTCCTATCATTGATAGACTGGGGTAGGAAATGGCTAATATATTTTAATGCATCTAATGGAACTGTTATCTTTAACCACAGTAGAGAAACTTTCCTATCAGCCATCAAAATGGATGGCGCCATTCTCCTGGAGAGCGACACATTGCGCCTTTTTGGCCTCACTCTCCCAGCTAACCTAAAGTGGAATGACTACATCGAATCTGAAGCTGCATATACTGCTAAAAAGGTAGGGTTACTGTGTCGGACAAGAAAGTTTTTCTCGTTAGAATCCATCGTGCACATATATAAATTCACCATTCGTCTGAGCGTTGAATATTGTTGTCATACCTGGTCGGTTTCTCCTGCTATTCATCTCTAGATCTCAACAATATCTGCAGTCTCGTCGATCCTGAAATAGCAACTCGACTTTAGTCACTTTCTCACCCACGTGATAAGGCTTCTCTCGGCCTTTTCTACAAATATTTTCATGGTAATTGTTCTTTTTCCCCTAATGACCCGACCACGTGCTACTAGACTGGCATCTCTTACCGTTGAAATAGTCAAATGTAACTTCCTCTTCTACTTTAATAGATTTTTTTTCTCGCAACTCACGCCTGTGGATCTCCCTATCTTTTACTTGCTTCCCTGATAGCTGCAACCTCTAAAAATTTAAATGCAACATCAGCTACCATCTACTATCTTCCTGAATTTCATCCATCTTTTATCCCTTCTTTAACACTCTCTGTATCTATTCCTCTCTCTCTCTCTCTCTCTCTCTCTCTCTCTCTCACACACACACACACACACACACACACACATCCTATCGCTCTCTTTCTGGAACCCCCTACGCATCAATGACAGTCTCACCTTGCTTAGGGTGATATGATTAAAAAAAAAGTTCGGAATCTGGTGTCAGAGGGAGAGGTGCAGAAAAATCCTTGTTGTCTTTCTACGTTCTGGATACGAAAACAGACCAAGAGCTTCATATCTACCACTGAGGGAGGACCTTAAACTCTACTGCGTCTATGTCAGTGTGTTTTCTTGCATGTGACTGTGTTAAAGTATATATGTGTTTGTGTTTACTCACCGCACGCACACACACACACACATATACATATTTAAGCTACACGATCAAAGTCAAGAAATTGTCAATAAAAATGTTTTACTTCAAAGCAGAAATAAATGGATCCAGAATTCATTTTTGACAGATCAGCAAATAATTACCAAAAAATAAGAATAGTGTCATCAACTAAAAAATACAAAAAAAAAAACAAAAAAAAAACAAAAAAAAAAACAACAATAGAATATACTCGAGAGAAAGGAATGATAAAAACAACATTTTGTAAGTAAATATACAAACAACATTTTAATCAGGTAAATAAGTTCTATTGACTTAAGGATCCATTAAAACAGTTTTCATTCTTTCAGCAATTTTTTATCCCATTAATTTATTGATTAAAAAAAAAAAATTCGTTCTTATCCATTTCTTCATCTTTTGGCTTTTAATGCTTTTAAGAAACCCCATTCTCCTCGCACCTCCCACCTCTCTGTTTTGTCATACTTTTCATTTTTCCTCCTTTCTATCAAACTAACTTTTTTATCTCATTCTTTTTTCTTATCACGTGTTCTTAATTTCTTTAAAACTTATATTTTTTCCCTCGATCTATAAAAAAAATAAATTCTGTTATTCTAAGGTATATTACAAATTATTTTTGATATTTTTCCTTTTGATATTTTCAAAACATTATTTTTTAAATCGTTATATATCTCATTCTGTTTTTTATTCTTTCTGTTTTTTTATTTTGGTTCGGCTTTTCTATTTTAGTTATTTTTTTCTATTGTCGGAGAGTGTTTAGGTTTAATGATAGTCTGTTTACCAATTTCCTGTATTAGAACGAAAAAATAAATTACGAAAGAAATGAGATTTGAAAAGGAAAAAACAAAAATAGAAAAAAAAAGGTTTGTTCGTAAGAAATCAAATCGAAATGGGAAGAAAGACGTCAGTCTGTATCTTTTCTACTCTTTTCCGTTTTCCCCTCCCCCATAACCTCATATGTTATGTCCGCCTGTAAGAAATGATTTCCATTTAGTTTTGTTGGTATTTCCAAAGACCAAAATGTATATATGGGGTATTTTGGGACATATGTTTCTGTCTTGGCGCGACCATTTCCATTAAAACCTCTCGGAACATAACATATAAGTCCGGAAAGTGTCCGTCTATTCAATATTAACAAAAAAGTAGCCTACCTAGGGAAAAGGAACATTAGTTCATTGCAGATTCAGAATTGTCTGCAACAAACGTCACATATCTATCCCAACATTCTCTTCATTATTACCCCCGCCACTCGAAAAAATCGTCCTTAGGGATTGCGATCAGCAGCCTTGTCTTTTTCACCATAATTTCATTTACGGATTGAAATATTCTTTTTAACAGCGATTTTTCGTTTGCCAAAAGCCAAACGTTGCAGTGATATAAATGTGTACTGTAAAAATTTTAAAAATAAGCTTAACATATCTAATCTAAACTTATTTATAAATGGAACTTTGTGTATGTGTGTGTATGTGTGTGTGTGTGTGTGTGTGTGTCCGTTACCTATAGACTCCGAAACGGCTGAACCGATTTTCTTGAAAATTTACAAGTTGTACTATAAGCGTCTGCGAGTGTTCTTAGCTAGGTTTCGTGTCAAGGTACCCCCGATAAATATCGAAAATCGATAATCGAAAAAATCGGGTTATAGAAGGAGTGGTCCGATTTAATCAAATTTCATACACTCATAGACATAGACATAAGAAACGATATTCAGAAGTTTCAAGGTTGCAGTTCTTACAATAGTGCAGAAAATCGATAATATATATATATATATATATATATATATATATATATATATATATATATATAAGGCAAGATGTTTGTGGCGTGTGTCTGTTTATCTGCCTGTATGTCTGTTTTTTTTTTCAGCCCTTTTATTTTAGTTTTTGCTTCGGGTTTGGTTTTAAGTAGGTATAATTGGAGTTCTTAGTCTCAGCCATGATGCCATTTACTCAGAGGACTTATTTAGCCTCCAAAATTCAGTTTACGACGAAAAAACTTATTTCATATCGATACCAGGAAATGAAAATTTGACTTACATCCATTCATTTTTCTTTCAGTCTACGGTTTCGCTTTAAGTGGAAACAACTATTGCATTTTAGTCTTTCGTGCCAACGTCCAAAGAGTCTGAGCTCCAGGATCATGGATTAGTTTTAAAGCTTTCATTACACCCGTGCAACGTCGGGCTATTCTGCTAGTAGTAAATAAAAAAGTGATTTAATGAAATCAAATTAAAAAAAAATGATGAAGAATTTACTAACATTCTCATTGATGGTAAACGAAACAATAATGGCGGTAGGTATTATTGCAACACTATTTATATATATTCGTGGGAAAATGTATGACAAGGTGGAAAAACGTCTTCGAGTGACGTGACTCGTTTCCATCGGGCTAAATCTGTTATGTTTGCGCGACTGCGCATGCGCATGAACTTGGAATGCTGGGAATTGGAAATTAGTGTTTTATTTTTGTATATAAGTTAGCCAATTTAATTTACATTCTTTTTCTTTTTTTTCAGTTAGTTTTTAGTCTTGCTATTCCACACTGTGATGATAGAAGATCCCACCAGGAATGGTTGAATGTGTAAGAACCTGGGAGCAAATTTATTGTGAATGACACCGCAATCAAGGTTGTTCATGAAATCTAAAAAAAAGTATATATTATTATCTCATATATATATATAGTCATCCACAGATAGATCTGTTTCGCTGTATTACAGCTCATCAGTACAGTTAGACATCCGAGCTTACCCAGGATTGAAACCCGACCAAATTGCTGTCTGTCGGCGATTCTACCGCTGAGCTATGGGCACTCGGTAGAAAGTGGGAGACTTTTTAGTGTGTATATTATCATTATACCCGCCCAGTAGTTGAGAGTGTTCTAATTCATTGCTAAGTGAACGATGCGTAGGTGCTAGAGTAGCTACTGTTTTACAAAGTCCGCTATATATATATATATATATATATGAAAAGGAAAAACTCAACGCATCATCTATGGCGGTTATAAAATTAAAATTTATTTTGACGGTAAGATTATGTGCGTTGTGGTGCAGTGGATATCGACTCGGAACAAGAAATCGGGGACTTAGTTCGAATTCTAGTTGAATTCCTTACAAGATATTAATCCGTCTCTTCCCACCAGTTATGGGTTAAATAATAGGACAGATTGGGTTCTGTAACCTTGACTAGCAACCAGTCTACCACAGAATGTAATGGTAACCTTCTGCGAGAGATAATCTTCTGACCAGTCAGTCATGTCTCTTTCGAGACATGATTGCCCAAGCGTGTATCACGTATGGCACTCAAATGACTGACTGAAGATTTTGGTAGCCATTTCCTCAACACGCAAATTACAAATGTTCTAATTTTTTCAGAACGTTAAAAAAAAAAAAAGAACAAGAAAATCAAGTGGTATGACCCAGAATTTGTTTTCTTTGGGTATTATGAAGTTGAGGTTATAAATGGCAGAGGAGTGCCGTTGACATGTTCCCCCAATCGCTACACTTGACCGATTAAAAGCTAACGTTCTCTCCTCTACGATTCTAAGATAAATAAGAAATATACAATTTTGTTTTTAAATTTAAAAGGACAAGAATTTGTGAAGAACTATAATCACCTTCGTGTGAAATTTTTATGTTCAGTTTGGGTGGTTTTAGGTCCTCGGAAGGTTTTGCGGTATTGTGGTACATGAAGGTTTGGGCGTTGATGGATAAGTTCTTGTGGTGATTGTGGAAAATTGTAATGTATGCTTGGGTCGTGAATCAGATTAGCTAGGTATAGGATAATTAGTGAAGACCATCTTGAGCTTTTTTCCCTCCCCCTAAGTATGTACTCCATACTAAATAAAAACTATAATCACCTCCGTCCTGACGGACCGGGCATAACTCAAGGAAGAATAATAATAAGATACTTTTAAGATGACAGCGAAATAAGTGTTAGATCTTATGACGTGTCTTATGCTTTTAAACATTTTTTGATTCTGAATATGAGGATTTCTTACGGGCCTCTTTCTTGCTTGACCGTGTCTCGCATTACGATTGATTGATTTATCGGATTTGCTTTGTAGTGAAATGGATATTGGCTCGGAATGAGAAATGGGAGAGCCGAGTTCGAATTCAGGTAGAATACGTTGCTTACCTAGAGAAAGATATTCACCAGTCTCTTCCCCACGGCTATAGGTCAAATAACAGAACGGATCGTGTTTTATAGCCTTGTTTGGCAACCATCCTACCGCAGAAAGTAATGGCAACCTACAACAAACAAATCTTCTGCCCAGTCAGTTATAGACATGGCTGCCCAAGCGTGTATCACCTATAGCACTTAACTGACTGAGTGGTTTAGTTTTAAGGAGTAAGCGGGCACTCGTTTTCTACGAAAGTGATCGTAGGAATAATATTTACAACTCTTCAGGAGTAAAAGATAAATTGATAAAATTCTCAAAGACAAATTGTGAATCCAGATTCAGGCATCTCAAGAAACATGAGAGTGAAAATTATTTGAAACTATGCTGGAAAACTACTCATATTCTTAAGACAGGCATAAAAATGTTCTTGTGCTGTAATTGGAGAACGCAGGCGATAAGAATCTTCGGTGTTCTCACGGCAATTGCAAGTGCACTTATTCTAAACAAGACAACGTGTGTAATCCTGAACCTAACAGAACCATAAAGTATTTTCTGGGGCAATTTCCGTTTTCTCTTTAAAATTGAACAAATTGATATAGGAACCAGGTGGTATTGTTTTTTGACACGCCAATTTATTTTTTTATATTTTAAAAGCAATCACACAAAGAGGAAAACAATTAACTTTTTTCTTTCTGCCTTTCTTTGTTCATATCTATCTATCTATCTATCTATCTATCTACAAAAAAATTATTTTTTGCCTGAATATTTGTGCATTTTCTCTTCTGTCTACACAGAGCTTTGCTTCTGACAACTTATAAATCCGCCATTCTTTCTTCCATGTATTTACGTATTGAGATCTATATGCCAGAAAGAACCCACTTTTTTATAGGCAATAAAACAATACAGAACAATATGAAAGATAAAAATGAGGAAAGCCAAGAACAGTAAAAAAAAAAAAAAAAAAATGACAATGAAACAAGGCAAATACTATCTATCTATCTATCTATCTATCTATCTATCTATCTCACCCTATTCATATCTATCTATCTATCTATCTATCTATCTATCTATCTATCTATCTATCTATCTATCTATCTTGCATCAACTAGTCGTCACCATGTACCCATCGAACAAGATAAATCCTGGGACTAAAATATATCTGGTATTACAGGTTGAGAATCCATTATCCAATATTCTTGCGACCGGAAGTACTTCATTTTTCAGAATATTTCCGGATTTTGGAATACAGGTTATTTGATCTAGAAAATGGGGCAGCTTAGGAATGAAACCCCAACATATCCATTTACATTTCATAACACCACTGATATACATATACCCTGAAAACAGTTTTATATAAGCTGCCTATATACACTCCGACGCTGACGATTCCACTCTGTCGATCGAGGTCACCATTTTTTTTTGCTCTGTGTAGTGTTTTTCTATTTTTCATTAATTTTTATTCATCGCTTTTAAAACAAAACTTTTAATAATGATAATAAAATGTCGCCAGCTTTATCTCTTATTCAAGAATGTCATTTATTCTTTGCTGATATTTATTCTTTGCTTTGTCATTTATTCTTTGCTGATATTTATTCTTTGCTTTGTCATTTATTCTTTGCTGATTGTTTTCTTTCTGATGATGGCGTTGATGACTTAATTTTGCGCCAACATGCAGGTTCTGGACTAGAAGCATCTAGTTTCACCAAAGGCTGCTACCTTTATCCGCTCCCTGTAGCAGTTTGACTTTGCAAGTCTTGATTGGAGGTGAAAGTTAATTAGATTGCCGATGGTATAATTTTGCTTAAGGTCGACCACAACTTGCCTTGAAGTGACCCATACACTTGATTTCATGAAGATTGGATGTATTGTATGGTTGTGTTGCATGGATGTGTTCTATGGTTGTGTTTTATGTATGTGTTGTATGGATGTGTTGTATGGATGTGTTCTATGGTTGTGTTGTATGGATGTGTTCTGTGCATGTGTTCTGTGGATGTGTTGTATGGATGTGTTGTATGGATGTCTTCTATGTATGTGTTGTATGGATATGTATGGATGTGTTGTATGGATGTGTTCTGTGGATGTGTTGTATGGATGTGTTCTATGGATGTGTTGTATGGATGTGTTCTGTGCATGTGTTCTGTGGATGTGTTGTATGGATGTGTTGTATGGATGTCTTCTATGTATGTGTTTTATGGATATGTATGGATGTGTTGTATGGATGTGTTCTGTGGATGTGTTGTATGGATGTGTTCTATGGATGTGTTGTATGGATGTGTTCTGTGTATGTGTTGTATGGATGTGTTCTATGTATGTGTTGCATGGATGTGTTCTATGTATGTGTTGCATGGATGTGTTCTGTGGATGTTTTGTATGGATGTGTTGTATGGATGTGTTCTATGGATATGTTCTATGGATGTGTTGTATAGATGTGTTGTATGGATGTGTTCTGTATATGTGTTGTATGAATGCGTTCTGTGTATGTGTTGTATGGATGTGTTCTATGTATGCGTTGTATGGATGTGTTCTATGTATATGTTGTATGGATGTGTTGTATAGATGTGTTCTATGGATGTGTTCTCTGCATTTATTCTCTGTATGTGTTCGTGCTTAAGTGTATCTCGACGAATGGACGTGTGTGTCTTTTTAAGTGAAATAATGATTATTTTCCATTCATCCATCTGATCTTCTATTATTTAGTACAGCAAAAGATTTGCCAAGAAACGGGCATATTATGACAAACAATACCCCAAACGTAAAAAAGAAAAACAAATATTTATCTTCAAAATATTTATGTTACTATTAAGAGAAAAGACAATTTTTTTTATTATTTCTTTATATTTTTTTAATCTTTTTAGAAAGTTCGAAATGTTGGTGAAAAATTTTGTATTTCTTTCGTCAGCTAGGGAACCTAGCGTCTTTTTTGGTGGTGAAAAACACATTGGATTGAAAATTTTTCCCCAAATCAAATAATTGTTGGATTTTAACGAAAGTTTCAGTCCTTATTCAAAAATTAATTAAATTGAGAAATGTTTTTGTAAGAAAACTTTAGTAAAATATTTTTACACATGTTAACCCCCCACCCCCACCATTTAATTTTCTGAAATTTCGAAAAACTAATTTTTTACCAGGTAATATTTCTATATTTATTATATGCAGAAGTCCTTGGAGAATTGAAAGCATCATTTCTTTTTGTAAAACTGATATACTTGTTACCGAAAATTTACTCTGAATCGTAAAATAAAAAATGCAATAAAATTATGACGTCATTTAATTAGGACAAAATTTAATTAATTCCCTGATTAAGATATATTATGGACAATGTTGCCTTAAAAAATCGATGACTAATAAATTTTTACAAGAATTGTTTTGGTTTAAAAATAATTATAGCGATTTATAAACCTTTAAATCTTTTAAATTTTTGTATTAATTTGTAAAGGTTAGGTGATTTTTAAATTTTTTGTGTG
Source organism: Ascarosepion bandense (assembly GCA_037127315.1). NCBI lineage: Eukaryota > Metazoa > Mollusca > Cephalopoda > Sepiida > Sepiidae > Ascarosepion > Ascarosepion bandense. The sequence goes on along the minus strand of JBBBDQ010000175.1, from coordinate 6,452,038 downwards.
AAGAAATGCGTCGATTTTTGTAAATACGGATATCTATAAACATTATTACCAGTAAATAAAAGTCACTTTTTAACATACTAAATAAACGGCTACCGCCTTTTGAAAAATGCGTTTCTGTGATAGTTTAAACTAAAAGTAAAGGATATTTTTGCTTGACTTTCTACTTAGAACCGAGTTTCTATTGAGTGAAATGAATATAACTTCATTCCTAGCTTTTGCTATCATCTCTTAACTGCATCATCCCAAAGCTTGTGGATGTGATAATAGCACTGCCATAGTCTATAAGGTCAGTCAGTTAAGTGCCATACGTGATACACGTTCGGTCGATCATGTCTCGAAAGAGACATGCCTGACTGGGGAGAACATTATCCAGCAGTAGGTTGCCATTGCTTTTTACGGTAGACTGGTTGCCAGCCAAGGCTATAGAACCCAATCTGTCCTGTTATTTAACCCATAACTGGGTTGTGGCGCAGTGGATATCGACTCGGAACGAGAAATCGAGGAGCCGAGTTTGAATTCCAGTTGAATTCCTTACATTCACTTACGCGCAAATACCCTTGGGAAAGGTATTAATCCGTCTCTTCCCTCCAGTCTATAAGGTATGTGCTCCTAAAATGGATCCTATTGACCTGTAAAAGGTACAATAATTTCCTCACCGATGCTTACATTCCCACATGCTGGAAATTCACTCCCGTAGTTCCCTGTTTTAAGAACTCTGACGAACCATCTGATCATTCTAACTATCGGCCTTTTACATCTTTTTTGTCAAAGCCCTAAAGTTTCTAATAAAACTAAATTGGTTAAACATCTCACATTGCAGGATGTTCTTTCAGATGAGCGATATTGCTTAAGCATCACTTGGTTAATTGTTGATGTGTTAACAGTTATTTCTGAAAGACACGATCCCCCAACAGCTACAATCTCCAGGAGTTTAAATGTAAGGTCAATAGACACACCCTAACACACTAACTGGCACCCATTCTCTCAAAAACTCTTCCCATCTACGCAACCCTCATCCTCGGTATCCTTACTCGTCTATCACCCTCCTTCTGACATTTCCTATATCTAACCACTCTTTCTCATCACTTTCCCCTATATAACCCCCTAATCACTCCTTCTCATCACTTTCCCCTTTGTAACCCCCAACCACTCTTTCTCATCACTTCCCCCTATGTAACTCTCTGCGCAACAGTGGCAGTTAAATGCCTTGCTTGGGGTGAAATGATAAAAAAAAATTATGAATACCGATCTAGCTGGTGCTTAGGATATCTCCAAGGCACTTGACAGGGTTGGTCAATTTGTAAACGTGTCCTCAAAAAGGCTAAGTTTTTGTTTGTGGATAGAATGAAACACCTCATAGCTTCTCTCAAGTATGTGGTGATTACTGTTGGCTCTGTAATTGTGTCTTAAATAAGAGTAACTTTTCTTTTCCACTGCTCTTCAATTTGAGGTTTTAAACTCATAAAATGAGATACCCCATAGCTTCTAACAAGTTTGACTCTCATGACTACTTGCAGTTCTGTAATAATGTCTTAAATAAGAGTTAACTATTTTCCCTCTTCCCTTGGGGTGTTAACTTTTTCTATTGATAAATCAGAATGCTTTGCTCTTAAATTATTTCCAAAATCTACTCTTGATTCATCAGGAGTATCTTCGCTTGATTTTCCACTTTGAACTGTGTCTCTCTGTTGAGTGATAAGCGTATAACTCCGTCTACTTTACTCTTTTCTGTCATAATCTCTATGAAACTTTTCAATAAGAATGACAAAGCTCGGGTAGTTGGTTTGAACACTTCGACGGAATTTGTCAGAATTTGGCATATTAGTTTTCTTCACAAGTTGAAAGGTTATGCTATTCTGGAAAAACTTTCGAAATAATTCATCCTTTCTTATCAAATTGCAAAATGAAGGTTGTTCTGAACAAATATTCTTCCAAATCCTTTTTGCATTAATTATGTCATCAGTTCTCAACATTTCTATGCTGATAACACAACTAATTATTCCTGTCTTAAAACTAAATTATTAATCAGTTATTAATTATTAATCAGTCATACTAGCAGCTGATCTAAGAATCTAAGTACATATTTTTTGTTATATAGAAATAAAGTGTCACTCTGGACACTTGATTTTGAGCATGGATCGCCAGAGAGCAAACACAGTTGACGTCATCTTGAAGTAACTAGAGATATCGTGCTGCTGGGATCACGTGACGTGTAAAAAACAATTTACGTTCTCACACTCTGATTGAGCACTCTGGAAAAATGGTCGACTTTGAAAAAACAGTAGCTACTCTAGCATCTAGGCATTCAGTAATGAATTAGAACACTCTCAGCTATTGGCGCGTGCAGACATGATATATCACACGCTAAAAGTGTGCCTTCTTCTACTGAGCGCTCATAGCTCAGAGATAGAATCGCCGACTGACGCCAATTCGGTCGGGTTTCAATCCTGGGTAAAAAGCAATCAGAGGTCTAACCGTACTGATGAACTGTGATACAGCAAAACAGATCTGTCTGCGGATGACTATATAGATATATACATAATATTTTATAAAGGATTTACGATTATCCATATTTCACCGCTTTGTTTGGATCTGACGAGCCGCGTTAAGAATATCAAAGCGGTGAAATATGTATTATCCAAGGTAATAATCGTAAATACTTTATAAAATATTACCCTGTTAAATTAAATAAATGAATTTAACATTTAGTTCTCTCGAGTTCGTCTCTTTTGGAATTTACTCGGATTACATACCAAGTGTACTATGTTGTGTGTGTATATATATATATATATATATATATATATATATATATATATATGAGGATATGTAAAATAGCTTTCGGTGATTAGCGTTAAGAAGAATAAGTGCCTGGCATAGTATTGTTCGAAGGTGTTATTATTCTTGTATCTGTGTCTTTACAAAGTGACATTGCAAAATTGGCGACAAGTTTTCGTTGGACTTACACAAGGAAGCAGAAAATAAGTACGTATCCTACATATCCTAATAGGATATTTTGCCACAGTTACCCCTTATCAAATGGGCCGTCACATTCGCAGGACTACAGAGCAATAACCAGGCGGAGTTATTAAAAATTAATTTATAAAATATTCAGCGGAGTATAGCAAAATGGAAAGACTAAATCATGATTCAAAAGTTGGCGCCATAAAAGCAGCAACAAAAAAAATAACATGAATAGCAATTAAATTTTCTTCTTCTTCTTCTTCTTCTTCTTCTTCTTCTTCTTCTTCTTCTTCTTCAACAACAACAACAACAACAACATATTTTTTTAATTATTTATTAAAACTACAGAAGAAAAACATCAGAATTATTCACTTCCGATGCTGTTGTTAATTCAGTTAGCAAATTTGTATACAATCCAAACGAAGGGACAACTTTTCCAGCTTATAATAAAAGATGCAAAGGAATCTTCAACAGGGTTGTTTGCATTGGAATAATGAAAAGAATTTTCGTTTATTAATAAGAAAATTGTTCCTGGCTGAACATGAAACGTAGGTGAATTTTATTTTGAAAAAAAAAAAAAAAAAAATCCCAAGCGAGATACGTTTTGACGAAACTGTTGAAATACCAACAAATACATTTGGTGATAAGAGTTTATTAATACACGATTGCAATGTATAAACTGTGTGACGATGAAGATTTTGTCACCGATGCAGACGTTGTGAATCGAGAATGTTGGAAGTTCAAATTAAATGAATGAACTTTGGATTTATTTAAATACCTCGTATTTGTACAGGGCTTAACTTCTAATAAGGATGCAGAAATAAGATCCAGGATACTTGCTAAGTTAGAAATAGATCCAAAATTAACTCTCCAAAAAACAGCGGAAGAGTGTCAACGTATTGTATATTAAAACTCGATACCGCAAAGATTTAGGAAAGAGACATTTCACAAGTACATATCGCCCGACCATCTAAAAGAAAAGAGTATAGACGTTTTTAAAAGAACGATTAAAATGACAAAATCCTCTCACAATACCTAATACTTGCCACGGTTGTACAGGTAAGCATTTCAAAAGCAAAAATGCTACGGATGTGAGAGGGTACAATACAAAGATAACTTGTTGCAGATGCAAAAAAAAATGGAGGAAAATAAGACGTATGCTAAATAGAGTAAATACAAAAAGTATAGAGGAAAAATTAACAAGACTTCGAAAGTGTTTTTAACTAAGTTAGAAACATCTCAAAAGAGGAAATTTGTTTTTGTAGAAATTAATGAAAAAATAAAATTACTACTGGATTTAGGATGTGATATGTCTATCATAAATAAACAGACATGAAGAAAATGGATGAACCCAGTTTATTGACTTCTAATAAAGTTGCATGGACTTTCAAAAAAGAGATTAACCTTTTTAGGTAAATTTACTTGTGACAATTATTTTGTTAGAAAAACCAAGAAAGCGGTTTTGTTTGCAAAAACCTTATTCTTTAAAAGCCTTATTCTTTAAAAGCCTTATTCTTTAAAAGCATTATTCTTTAAAAGCCTTATTCTTTAAAAGCATTATTCTTTAAAAGCCTTATTCTTTGAAAGCCTTATTCTTTAAAAGCCTTATTCTTTAAAAGCATTATTCTTTAAAAGCCTTATTCTTTAAAAGCATTATTCTTTAAAAGCATTATTCTTTGAAAGCCTTATTCTTTAAAAGCATTATTCTTTAAAAGCCTTATTCTTTAAAAGCCTTATTCTTTGAAAGCCTTATTCTTTAAAAGCCTTATTCTTTAAAAGCATTATTCTTTAAACGCCTTATTCTTTGAAAGCCTTATTCTTTAAAAGCCTTATTCTTTAAAAGCATTATTCTTTAAAAGCCTTATTCTTTAAAAGCCTTATTCTTTACCTTTCTCAAATTCTTTTTTTTTAATTCTACCATGTCTCAGTCTCACTGCAATTTTATTTGGAATAGATTGGATTGCATTATTTGATCTTCGGAATCTTCCGATTAACTCTTTTTGAAACAAGATAAATATTGTTACCTCCAGTGCTAATGCGGTATCTAAAAAATTAAAGAATGAATTGAAAACGAATTTTCCAAAAATTTTCTCAGCAGGTCTAAGAACATGGACGAAACCTAAATCTAAATTTGAAGTAAAAGAGAATGTAACACCGATATTTAATTTTTAAAAAAAAGAATGTATTTTTGCTGCTTTTGAACCAATTAATAAAGAATAAGAGAAAAAAGATAAATTAGGTTTGATCTCAAAAAATAAACAATTCCGAATGGGCATCACAAACAGCTTCTTCTTCTTCTATGTGCCCTGTCCCTTCAGGACGTAGGCGATCATGGATCTCCACGTCTCCCTATCCCTTGTGGCTCTTAGTATGTTTGCTCCTGTTGCTCCTGGCAACCCCCGTTCCGTCATCCACCTGATCAGACTCTGCAGATATGTTATCCGCTGCCTTCCTCTGTCTCTCCTTCCTTCTATCTGACCAGTCAGTATCAGGTTCTCCAGGCTCTCCTTCCTCATTGCATGTCCCAGGAACTTCAGTTGTCTCTTCCTGATGCTCAGCATCAATTTCCTTTTTGTTGCCATTAAGTGTTAGAAAGAATGGCAACAAACAGCTTACGTTAAAAAAATCAGCTTATATGCTGATTTTGCAAATATATGCTGATTTTGCTTAATGAAAGTTTGAAACAATATAACTACCCATTACCAGGTCAAGAGAAATTTTTTGCCAAATTAAATAGTGTTAATTCTTTTTCAAAGTGCACCGGTCAGACGCTTACCTATAAGTACTAGTAGACGAATAAAGCACAAAATTCCTAACAGAGGACTGTACAAAATTCCTAATAAAGGATTGTACAAATTTAATGGACTTCCTTTCGGTATAAAGATAACACCAAGCATCTTCCAGCAGATTAAGGATACGATGTTTGGATTGTACACAAGCATATTTAAATGATCTAGAGAATACCGCTTCGGAACGAGAAATCGGGAAGCCAAGTTTGAATTCCAGTTGAATTCATTGCATTCACTTACAAATACTCTTTGGAAAAGTATTAATTCGTCTTTTCCCTCCAGTTATGTGTTAAGTAACAGGACAGATTGCGTTCTATAGCCTTGGTTTGCAACCAGTCTACCGGAGAAAGTTACGGCAACCTACTGCGGGATAATCTTCTGCCTAGTCAGACATGTCTCTTCCGAGACATGATCGCCCAAAAAGCGTGTATCACGTATGGCACTTAACTGACTGACTGAATTATAAAAAGTGAGACTGAGACATGGAAGAATTAAACAAAAGAATTTGAGAAAGTTAAAGAATAAGGCTTTTAAAGAATAAGGTTTTAAGATCAATAGGATAATCGAGAACCTATATTGGTAGCAAACCGCTAGTGTACGGATAGGAGGTGAACTCAGCAGGTATGCAAAAATAAAAAGGGGTGTAAGACAAGGATGTGTTTTCTTGCCGGACCTTTTCAACTTGTACAGCGAAGCAATTATGAGAGAAATAAAAGCCTTGCCAGGATGTTTCAACAATATCCAATATGCGAATGACACAGTGCTGATTAGTGGTAATATACAGGAGGAGCTAAGCAGATCAATTTTCATAACACTACCTAAGTAACCAGGGGTAAAGGAATGTGAGCTCCATCGAACAATCCGTTTAAAGAGCCACATAACAAAACTCATCATCCGGATTCTGATGAACAGAGCTCGCAGCAGAATCGGCCCAGAGATAGGACAGGAACAATGCGGATTCTTTAAAGATACCGGAACGAGGAATGCGATATTCCTGGTCAGAATGCTCTTTGAACGAGCAATACAAATGCAGAAGGACTTTTGTCTGTGCTCCAGGACTATGGATTAGTTTTAAAGCTTTCATTACACCCGAACAACGCCGGGCTATACTGCTAGTGTTTAGATAAATATGTATACACATAAAACATCATATCATAGTTCGACGCTGCGGTTGACCCCACGCTATAGTCGAAACGGGATGTAGACCTCACACAATGTTGAAATAGATCTCATGCGATCGTACCACACACAACGAATGCGTTTTCTTAAATATCTGACGCATCCTGTGCATAGAAAATGGTGTTGAAAAGCACACTTTCTTGACTCTGTTATCCCCTTCCCAATTTCTGGCTAAGTAATGCAATATTCATGCTCAGAATGCTATTTGAACGAGCAATACAAATGCAGAAGGACCTTTATCTGTGCTTTATAGACTACGCAAAAGCGCTTGACAAAGTACGACACAGGGACTTGATAGAGATGCGCAACAACCTCGATATTTTCGGAAATGACGTTAGGATAATCATGAATGTATACTGGCAGCAAACCGCTTGTGTCCGGATAGAAGATGAACTCAGCAGGTATGCAAAAATAGAAATAGTAAGACAAGGGTGTAATTTTTCACCTGATCTTTTCAACCTGTACAGCAAAGCAATTCTGAGAGAAATAAAAGGCTTGCCAGGATTTGTCATTGGTAGCCATAATCTCAACCATATCCGGTACGCGGATGACACGGTGCTGATAGCAGACACGGAAAGGAAAATGCAGGACCATCTACAGAAGTTAGCAAAAGAAAGTGAAAAGAAAGGATTGAGCATAAATCTCAAGGAAACTAAATGCATGGTCATCAGCTAAAAAAGGAGACCAATATGCCAACTGCAAGTTGGAGAATCTAAAATAAAACAAGTAAAAAAATTCAAATACTTGGGAATGACAGAGAATGAAAAATACAACGCAGAGATCCAAAGACGCATTGGCATGGCCAAAGACGCATTTCAGAAGCTAAGCAGAGTACTGAAAGACAGGAAAATCTCATTAGAAACAAAGGAAAGAGTGCTGGATTACTATGTGATATCTGTCCTTCTGTATGGAAGTGAATGCTGAACGATCTTGTCAAAGACAAAGGAGAGGCTTGAGGCAGCAGAAATGTGGTTTTACAGAAGAATGCTGAGGATACCATGGACAGAGCTCGTGTGCAACGATGATGTATTGGAAAGGATGCAAACGAGAAGAAAACTGATAATAAATATCAGTAATAGACAAATGCTGGATTGCTACGTGATATCTGCTCTTCTGTAAGACATTGAATGCTGGACGATGTCATCAAATATGAAGGAAAGGCTTGAGGCAGCAGAAATGTTGTTTTTACAGACGGATGCTGAGGATACCATGGACAGAGCTCGTGTGCAACGATGAGGTGTTGGAAAGGATGCAAACGAGAAGAAAACTGATACTAAATACCAGGAAGAGACAAATGAGTTTCCTGAAACACATCATGAGGAAAGAGTGCCTGGAGAACTTGATACTCACAGGTCGGATAAATGGGAAAGAGACAAGGGAAAGCAGAGCGAGACGTACTTGTTAGGTTGACGGAGCTGGGCTTGGAAGAGATACCAAGAGAAAAATTACTGAGATTGACAAGAGACAGAGCCAAGTGGAAATCCATGATCGCCTACACCTGAAAAAGAAGAAAAAAATGCGAATTATGTCCAGAATTAGATATCAAGAAAAATTATCGATGCAAACGTTAGACAATCGGATACTTTAAGGGCGAGTGCAATAAAAGACATACCCACCCCAACAAATGTATCAAAGTTACAAGCATTTTTAGGGTTTGCTAATTGCTATCATGGCCGTATCTACCGGGAACGGGTCCGGGCCGATCCGTTCAATCATAGTGAAAATCCGGGCAAGGAAAAATGACTTTGTCAGAAATCAAACTAAACAATTCACGAAGAAAGAAAGAAAGAAAGAAAGAAAGAAAGAAAGAAAAACGAAGAAAACATCCGAATGAACGCAGTAAAAATCTGTTTGTTTATTTATTAATTTTGGGAGAAAAGACTGGTTATACTCAGAAAGTCCGAACCCAATTTCCTGCTTTAGTTCACGTTCTGTGCCTAATTTCCATTGGAATAGCCGAAAAAATCCGCAAAAATCATAGTTTCTGGAAACGGATGACACTGCTGACGTCCTCCACATTGTCAACTAATAAATCCGGACAATTTTCTTTGTGCCCGGTGTTTTTTTAGCATCATCTACGGCCCTGATTGCTATCATGTATAAATACCAAACATGCATGAATTAAGAGCATCCTTGAATAACCTGCTAAAGAAAGATGTGAAATGGAATTGCTGAGATAAATGTCAAAGTGCTTTCGAAGAGAATAAGAAAATCTTAATCTCGGATTTGTCACTAGCTCATCTTAAGCCTAAATTAAAGTTTGTGGTTGCATCAAATGCAAGTCATTTGGGTATCGGAGCAGCGATAGCACAGAAATATAAGGACGGAAACAGTAAACCAATAGCTCATGCTTCAAGATCATTAGTAGCAGCTGAAGAAAACCCCCCCCCCAAAAAAAAACAAAAACAAAAAAAACAAAAAACGCTACACCCAGATAAAAAAGGAAGCATTGGCTATCATATTTGTTATGAAAAAGTTTCATAAATTCATAGATGGTAGAAAATTCATACTACAAACACCCAATCGTGCGTTATTGCCCATGTATGGATAAAAAAGTTTGTTCTTACACATGGCCGTAGCTGATGCTAAAAAAACATTATTAGCAATATACGGAAATAAAAAGGGACTACCTCTGTATACAGCCAACAGGTTGATACGTTGGGGTACTATCTTACTCAAATACAACTTCAAAATAGAACATCTGTCATCGAAAAAGATCTACCATGCAGGCGGCTTATCAAGATTGGTCCCGGAAAACAAGGAAGTATTCGAGGACTAAATAATTCTAACACTGAGATCGGACGGTGAAATAAAAAAAAATGATAACCAACATTATGAGAGAATTACCAGTCTCTTTGTCAGACACTAAAAGAGAGGCTTCGTCAGATGATTTTATTGCATCAACCAAAAACAAAATTAAATTAAAGGATAAAAATGTGCCGGAAGTATTTTCCTTATGCGACCAGGTACTACTCTACACCGATCGAGTAGTAATCCCTAAAACTCTACAGAAGAACATTCTGAGAGGCTTTCATGCCGGTCATCCAGGGAAGAACCGCATGAAAAGCTTAATGAGAGGATACGTTTATTGGACAAACATGGATAAGGATATCATCAATGCAGTGAAAGCATGTAAACGTTGCGCAGTAGCTGCCAAAAGCCCACCAATAACCAACCAACCATGACCAAAGACTGAACACCCATGGGAACGCATTCGCATAGATTTTGCGGGTAATAGTAGTAGTCATTCCATATGGCCTGAAGTTCTATGGTGTAAAAGACCTACGGCGAATTGCACCATATCTTTTATACATGAGCTTTTCGCAAGGTTCGGCGTGGCGGATACAATTGTCTCTGATAACGGAACACAGTTTACGTCCAGTGATTTCAAAAGTTTCTGCGAACTTTTTCAGGTAAAACATTTGACAGCTCTACAGTATCACCCTAGGTCTAATGGCGTAGCGGAAAGGTTTGTGGACACACTCAAAAGGGCTCTGAAGAAGGCACAAGACACACCAACCGATCAAGCTTTACAACAATTCTTACAAGTTTACTGCATCACTCCCAACCCAAACACACCTATAGGTCAGTCACCGGCCGAGGTGATGTTCTCAAGGAAGATTAAATTAGTCTTCGACAAGTTGATACCCAGGCAGGCTAGGTTCAAAAGAACCATCACACCTCTTAATAAACATTGCAGATGCAGCGAGAAAGTATTATTCAAGTCATATATAAACACCATGACATTCTGTGAGGTAGGATCAATATGGCAGAGAATAGGGAACTTTATATACATAATACAGGGTCCAAAAAAAGGTGCACAAGCGGCACCCGAATCAATTGAAAAAAATGTCGATTTAACGACATGGAAGAACTGCCACCCATAAGTGAAGAACCAATCGATATAATTTATGATAATTTTTATTTAGAACCCCCTCAGGTTGCACCAGAGAAGAGGAGATCTAATCAGAAAGGAAAAATTACAGACCCTCTGTGTATAGACCTGAATAGAAAAAAATAGTGATAGTTTTTTTACGGGGAAAACCTTTTCGGGGAGGGGTTGTTGTGGGAGCATTACCCACATATCAGAGTGAACTCATCCAGATTCTATTTAAGCCGGGAGACAGTACTTGGCGAGAGACTAAGTCGAGTAACTGTAGTAGTAGCAATATCGTGATACTTCAAGACTCTGCTAAGCGCTTATATTTGATTGACTATCTGTATTTATTATATGTTGTATTGTACTTGGTATTGTTGTCAATATATGTATTTAACCCAATCCGTTGCGTTCGTATTTTCTTTGAGTGGTCTTAAAACTAAGGCCACATCAATTATCTAAAGTAGTAATTCACAAAAAAATATGAAACTAAATTTGATTTGGACATCTTTTCTTTGTTTTTCAAGTGAAGATAAATCTACTGATGTTATAATTAACCAGTGCGAATGCTGTAAGCTATAAGACACGGCAAAATTACCATAAAGTTGTGGTAATGTCGAGGATGAGCGGTCAGTTTGAGATTAGGAAAAAATGATTGCAACGTTATAGTCATGTCGACTCAACTTCACATATCCTCCAACCAAAACACAACGTGCCAACCATATTGCAAGAACTTTGTGGCAAAATCGAGGATAAGCAGTCAGTTTAAGGTTAAGAAAAAAGTTGGACGCAACGTTACAGTAATGGTGCCACAATTTCACATATTCCCGAATCAAAAACAAAGTATCTATCACATTGCAAGAACTTTTTCGAAACAAGGATGAGCGGTCAGTTTGAGGTTAAGACAAAAGTGGTTTACAACGTTACATTATTGTTGCCACAACTTCACATATCCCCGAATCAAAAACAATGTATCTACCACATTGCAAGAACTTTGTCGAAACAAGGATGAGCGGTCAGTTTGAGGTTAAGACAAAAGTGGTTTACAACGTTACATTATTGTTGCCACAACTTCACATATCCCCGAATCAAAAACAAAGTATCTACCACATTACAAGAACTTTGTCGAAACATTGAAGAAGAGCGGTCAGTTTGAGGTTAGGAAAAAAGTGGTTTACAAAGTTACATTATTGTTGCCACAACTTCACATATACCCCGACCGAACACAACGTGTCTACCATATTTCAAGAAATTTGTTGCAACCTTGAGAATGTGTAATCAGTTTGAGTTTAGGAAGAATGCTGACCACAACGTTACAGTAATGGTGCCACAACTTCAAATATCCCTCAACCAAAGCACAATGTTTCCGCTGCATTGCAAGAACGTTCTGGTAACGTCGAAGATGTGCGGTCAGTTTGAAGTTAAGAAAAAGTTTGATTGCAACGTTAGTTATGTCACCACAACTTCACATATCGTCAAACCTGTTATAGTGCCCTCCTTCGAGGAATGCACTCTTCCTTTTACTATATATAATTCCCTGCGTGACTTCCGCTGGAGCAGTTAACGGCAGTTGGCTGCCTGCGCATTGCCGAATCCTCTGCCTTTGGACGGAGAGTAATGACCCAGTCGAAGCTCCACCGAAGGATAGAGTCTCGCCTGGGGAAAATTAGACAGAAATATTTGTCCGGGCTATATAGCCCGGATTGCCCACATGAAAAAGGCCTTGTGCCACATCCTGCCTTTGTGGGAAGGCAACTAAATACCGCAGTTAACGGCATTCAAGAACGACAGCTAGTACGCAGTTAAAGCCAGCTACGATTCAGGCAATAAGCAGCGTAACTGTACCGTTCGGACTTATTGTATTGACTTAATTACTAATACCTATTTTGTATTTATCGTTCTTGTCATACTAATACACTGTTTTGAACTTATCTTCTGTGTTCCGTGTCTTACTTCCGATCAAACCGATCACTACAATTTTGCGGCGAAGTTTCGCAACAAATTGGCGACGAAAATTTACGTTAAGATTTGCCACAACAAATTGGCGACGAAGATCTACAAGAAAACTAAAACACAATGTGTCTGCCGCATTGCAGGAACGTCGCCCCAACTTCACATATATCCCGACCAAAATACAACGTGTCTTACCTCATTGCAAGAGTGTTGTTACAATGTTGAAAATGAGTGGTCAGTTTTAGTTTAGGAAAATATTTCATTGCAACGTTACAGTAATGTCACCACAACGTCACATATCTTCCATCCAAAATACAACGTGTCTGCAACGTTGACACCAGAAAAAGTTTTAACAACTCAAATCCACGTATTTATCTGCTAGTTTCCTTCACTTTTCAGCTTCAATTTTCTCAAAAGCTGATTTAAAATAAATCGTGTGAAGCAAAATCGGAATTTATCCATAGTTTTCAATTAAATTATTTGGCAGATATGTGATAAAGAGAATGTTACACTCTGATGTTCGTTTGCGTCACCGAAATGCTTTGCTCGGCTCTGAGCAAAGTTGACGTAATAGGTTTCGAATAAATCCCCACTCAGCCAATTGTTTGTATCGATTCAATACATATTGAAGTGAGCGAAGCGGCCTCTGACATTTTGACTGAAGCAGTTAAGCGTTAATCTTCATATCTGGGCAACTGAAGAGCTGCGTCGTCATGTACTACAAGCTTACGAGACAAGGAAAGAACCGCGTGGGAAGAAAAATTCAACTACTGTCGATCTCTTTGCTAGAGGAATTGTGCAAAACAAGATAGTAGTGAGTAAGAGAATTTTGTAGATGTTAGAGGAATTGTGCAAAACAAGATAGTAGGGAGTAAGGGAATTTTGTAGATGTTTAAACTTTTTTACGAACCCCTTCAGGAGACAACTAATATTACTCTGATTGATTTGGCAAAAGCAATTCACTCTTTGTTTGATGTCTATATTAAAGCATTGGGAAGAATATCTTAGCACAAAAAAAGGAAAAAAAAAAAAAAAAAAAGGAAAAAATATATATCCCTACAACCCCCCCCCCCCACAAACTACAAATTCTTCAATAAATAATAAGAAACATTACGAATTCTTAAAAGCATGTGTGGATTTCTTTGACGAGTTTTCCTAATGTTGTCTATAATACGACGTCATTATCCACTGAAATTGTTCTAATGGCAGGTCTAATGGCAGGTCTAATGTCAGGTCTAATGGCAGGTCTAATGGCAGGTCTAATGTCAGGTCTAATGGCAGGTCTAATGTCAGGTCTAATGGCAGGTCTAATGTCAGGTCTAATGGCAGGTCTAATGTCAGGTCTAATGGCAGGTCTAATGGCAGGTCTAATGGCAGGTCTAATGTCAGGTCTAATGGCAGGTCTAATGTCAGGTCTAATGGCAGGTCTAATGGCAGGTCTAATGTCAGGGCTAATGGCAGGTCTAATGTCAGGTCTAATGGCAGGTCTAATGGCAGGTCACGTAGAATCAGTCAAGTAGTTATGAAAAAGATTAATTCAAATGTTGCTTATCACACGTCATTGCAGCAATTTCCGCCATTGTGTTTATCAATTGGAAATCTTAAAACGATACTTTAAATTACGAAATTCATTTCATTGGCACTCGACGTGGTGTAACACCACGAGTGCCAATGAAACAACCTTAACAACCTTGTCTCGGTAAAACCCATTACAAATGAGTAGTGAGTTCCATCTTCACTGGGTACCCCATACTTTCGATCTAGTACCACATCTAGGAGGCGCTTGGAAAATCAAGTTTTGTTTACGGATACTTTTGAGCGTTGCTGAGTGAAATACTAAATGTTGTACCGATCAGAAAATATGATTTTTACTGGCAGTATCTGACAAAATTTCATGTTTTTACTTTATTTATTACAATAATGTTCACGATATACGAGGCCCAATAGTCACTCGAGGTCAAGTAAGAGGTGAATGATTTACGGGGAGAAGATAACGGTTGACCCTAAACTTGAAGAGGTTAATGTTGTAGTGATCGAGGAACCATCCTCTTAGGAGTCAGTTCCACAAAGGAGGTAGAGGGTTACAGAGTGAGAGGCAGGTTATACAGATAAAAGGGAAAGATAACAATTAACCCTAGACTTGAAGATGTTAAGATTGCAGTGATCGGGGAAACATCTTCTTGATTGATTGATTCGTTTTTTACGGCTTATCATACTTTTTAGCAGATTATTCAAAGCCAGAACATATTTTTAGATTGCAAGAACCTTTTGTGGGGAGTGATAATAATGAGTAAAGTATTAAGAAACAGGACAATTTCGCTAGAAACTAGGAAGAGAGGACTGAATTGCTACATGCTGTACGTCCTTCAAAATGGCAGTGAATGCTGGAAAATACCATCAAAGATGAAGGAAAAACTTGAAGCAACTGAAGTGTGGTTCTACAGAAGGATGCTGCGAATCTCATGGATCGAGCATGTGAGCAATGATGAGGTCTTGGAAATGATGGAAACAAAAAGAAAATTAATACTGAGCATCAAGAAGAGACAGCTGAAGTTCCTGGGACACGTAATGAGGAAGGAGGGCTTGAAGAATTTGATACTAACAGGCCAGATAGAGGGAAAAAGAGACAGGGAAAAGCAATGGATAACATATTTGAAGGACCTAATGAGGTGGATGACGGAACGGTGTAATGGTGTAACAGGAGAAGGCGTGCTCAGAGCCACCAGATAAAGGGAAACATGGAAGAACATGATCTCCTAAGTCTTGAAGGGACAAGGCACATAGAAGAAGAAGAAGAAGAAGAAGAAGAAGAAGAAGAAGAAGAAGAAGAAGAAGAAGATAATAATGGTTTACTGACACAAGTTTTATTAATTAATCTATGTCTAGGAGGAGAAGAGGTGGATTCCTACCTTTACGCCAGGGCTATTTGAGCGAAAATGAATAAAACGAACCCAATTGGAATTAGAACACGGCTACCCGACTGTCAATTCTGAGCTGTTATCCATTATACTACTTGCACAGACTTGATGTTGCTTAACTTTATTGCTCGTACGGGAATCGCTGTTTCAACTTTATGTGGCCGTAAGCAAAATTCTGGAAAGTTCTGAAGAAGTCAATCAGTGAGTGCAACATGCCTCGATACGTCTTCCATTCTGAAACCATAGTGAAGACTACAAATGAAGATAGCTGATGTGTAAATTGCTGACTTTTATTAATTAACCTATGTCTAGGGGTAGAAGAGGTGGATTCATGCTTTTTCCCGAGGGTATGTGCACGCAAGTGGATATAACGATCTGACTGGAATTGAAACTTGATTCTCCGATTTCCATTTCCGAGCCATTATCCATTACGCCACCCATACATCCAAGCCTACTCTGCCGAGTATTTTTAAAGTTGTCACCCATCGAGGTACTGACTCGGCTCAAAGTTCTTTAATTTCTTTGATCGTAGAGGAACTGGTGTTTGAACGCGATATTGCTTCTTGAGAGTCGGTTTCTCAAAGTAAATGTTCGTGAGAAGAAACTACTCGAGCGGAACTTACATCTCTTTTTATATGTATTTTTTGATGAACCATTAATAATTAATAATCTCCTCGCGAGTTCCACAGCTATAAAATACCCATGGAATTTCCCCTATGGTGTCGCTGACTATTTGAACATAATGAATTTAATATAATATTGCGGTAGCAATAAAAAATACACTTGATTTGTTTGTTTGTTTCTTCCTTTCCTTCTTTCTTTCTTTTCTTTTATTATTATGTAAGCTTTTTTTTTCTCACAAAAAACAAACAGTATCTCGGATATGTCGTGTCACAATCAAAAGAAAATTGTGCATTATTTATCTGACGTACTGACAGGGCGTAACGAGCGTGCTAAATTACTAACATACTAATTAGGTAACACGGAAATGATAGCAAATATACGCTACATGGTTTTAAAGGTTTACCAAAAAATCAGGAAATCTTACGATTTATTTATTTGAATTCCCATAAATCATTAATACTTATTGAAATTCATGCACAGGAACAGTGCAAGGGTCTCGTGCTCCCCCCTCGAATCTATGATACTAGCCCCACTCCCACTTTACCATATATAGATTTTTCATAAGTAGAATTCGTATAGAATACACATATTTTTGGAACCTAATAATGTACAATAATTGGTCATATGCAATATAGGCGAATAATCCAATGTGAAAAATTAAAAATAAATACAATTTATCTAAAAACAAATTACAGAAAAATAACAAATGTTTAGTATCAATTTTTAGTAACAGCTTGAAAGTTTACTTGTTAAAAAATTGAATAATTTAATACATTTCACATTATGGATAAAAATAATGAATTTTACATAATGTTTTCTTTATTTTTCCAGACTTAGCATAAGCAAATGTATTCACGGCTTAATTGGATCGAGCACCTTCATTTTCGTGAAAATTATTGCCAACCAGGATAATCTTTCATCTCTCATTGTAGATCGCAGATGAAACCGTGTAACATAATTATTTTTTTTTTCTTTGCTTACTAAGTGTTATTTTCTAATTGTTTCTATCTAGAATGCAAAGAATCCTTGATTTTGTCATCTGGATATCGATGTTTTGAAAAATATCTATTTTCTATTACATCCCAGACAGATTCAGCACTGAGTTGCTGAAGGAGACTCTCTAGAACTTTCTAAAAGTTTCAAAACATTTCGAGAATTTTTTAAAATCTTCAAGAATTCTTAGAACGTTCTGGCAACATATATGGCAGCATAAACACGGAGGTTTCGATTACTGTTTCTTCCACTGAACTTAAAATTGGGCCTTATGAAATAATTTGTCACGGGTCCCAGATTAGGAATCTGTAGCCTTCAATTACCTTCAAGTTTTCTCCCTCAAACTCTCTACTGCAAAAGTGAAAGCCGGTGTCTTTACGTGACTTTACGTGACTTTACGTGATCTTTTTACGTGATCTTTTTACGTGATCTTTTTTACGTGATCTTTTTACGTGATCTTTTTTACGTGATCTTTTTACGTGATCTTTTTACGTGATCTTTTTTACGTGATCTTTTTACGTGATCTTTTTTACGTGATCTTTTTACGTGATCTTTTTACGTGATCTTTTTACGTGATCTTTTTTACGTGATCTTTTTACGTGATTTTTTTACGTGATCTTTTTTACGTGATCTTTTTACGTGATCTTTTTACGTGATCTTTTTACGTGATCTTTTTTACGTGATCTTTTTACGTGATCTTTTTACGTGATCTTTTTTACGTGATCTTTTTACGTGATCTTTTTTACGTGATCTTTTTACGTGATCTTTTTTACGTGATCTTTTTACGTGATCTTTTTTACGTGATCTTTTTTTATGTCTTTACGTGTCTTTACGTGATCATAAATAAGATTAAGGAGTGTAAGAAAATCCCCAATCAGTTAAGTGCTATACGTAATACACGCTTGGGCGATCATGTCTCGAAAGAGACATGACTGACTCGGTAGAAGATTTTTCCACAGTAGGTTGCCATTACTTTCTGCTTGCCAACATAGGCTTTGGAGAGTTTTGTTTTGTTTTGTTTTGTTTTTGAGGCTTAACGACCTATCAATGTTTATGGGATCATTTTAAGGTCATAACCAGTGATTTTGGGTAAGGTTATTTTATTTTTACAACGTTTTTCTTTTCACGATTTATTGGGATTTGTTTTTAAGAGCAGGGTTCCCAAGTCCTACCCTTGTTATTTAACCCACAACTGGAGGGAATGGACGGATTAATACATTTCCCAAGGGTATTTCCGCGTAAGTAAATTCAACTAATATCAAGTGGGATTTGAACTCGGCTCTCCAATTTCTTGTTCCGTGCCGTTATCCACTATACCACAACGCACAGTTTGAGGAACCACAAGTTCGGAAATTATGTAGAGCTTGCTGAGACCCTGGTGAAGTACAATGTCAAAAAGGACTGCGGAATGTACCCCAGAGCCCACGTCCTTGACGCTCATTTGTGAAATTCAAGAAGAACTTATCTAAAAAAATATGTTTAGCATTAATTTTTGATATTGAGATTTTTCTTTTAAAACTTTGCATAATTAACATTATGGATAAAGAATAGAGAATTTTACATAATATATTTCATGAGTTTGAACGAAAAAAAGAAAATGACTCCAGAATGTTGTCAAAACCTGTGAGCATTTTTCATCCTTTCATAGTTGTGCTTAGTTTATTTTGTAACATAAATAAATCTGGGTTGAAAAAATTAAATGTTGATAAGATAGCGATGGTCACAAAGCACTGCCCGGAGACCCCAATTAGGCTCGCTTTCATGGAAGCTAAAGGCGTAGTACGAGCCGGCCCATTGCATAATCATAAACATGTTATATTGCTTAATGCAAAATGAAGCTTAATATTGACTGATTTTTTTATTATTATGTGCCTTGTTTTTAGTACGGAATATTTTCATATTAGTTGTTATAATCATCACATTTCGGCCGTGTGACATGCTGGCCTTCTTTTAATGGTAATTCCTAATCTAAACTTATGAATGAAACTTTGTCTATGTGTGTGTGTGTGTCTCTGTGTGTGTGTGTGTGTGTGTGTGTGTGTGTGTGTATCTGTGTCCGTTACCTATAGACTACGAAACGGCTGAACCGATTTTCTTGAAAATTTACACAGTTGTACTATGAGTGTCTGCTAGTGTTCTTAGCTAGGTTTTGTGTCGAGGTACTTCCGATAAATATCGAAAATCGATAATCAAAAAAATCGAGTTATAGAAGGAATGGTCCGATTTTAATCAAATTTGATACACTCATAAACAAAGACATAAGAAACGATATTCAGAAGTTTCAAGGTTGCAGTTTTTATAATAGTGCATAAAATCGATAATATATATATATATAAGCCAAAATGTTTATGTGTGTGTCTGTTTATCTGTCTATATGTCATTTATTCAAATCCACAATTTTTATCCGATTCTCACCAAACTTCACACACATATTCTTTAGGCTGAGTCTGAGCTCCAGGACCATGGATTAGTTTTAAAGCTTTTATTACACCCGAGCAACGCCGGGCTATACTGCTAGTCTAAAAGATTGCGACAGAATATTTCGTCATACCGTAAACATGTCTTGTAAAGTTTGATGTTTTGCTATTTTTCCTAATTCCTGTTCTGACAACCACTTACACCAGGTCGTTCGACCTCAATATGCTGTGTCCCTTCTGGCCGTAGACGGTCACGGCTTTCTATAACTTCCAGTCAATTGTAGTTCTAATATGCCGTGTCTCTTCTGTACGTGGATGATCCTTACAACTTCCAGTCGCTTGTAGCTCTTTGTATGTTTTGACTTTTGACTATGCATCTTAATTTCTGTTCTTAAAACTATTTACACAATTTTGGTCTTAAAATTAAATGTTCCTGGTAGAGTTAAAACAATGATTTTGAAAAGATTTGGTATATAGGTTTAATTCGTAATTTTTTAATTACTGTGTTCTGACAGGACGATTATGGCTCTCCACAAATCTGTATTATCTGTGAATTGCCATGCATTCTTTACAATGATAAGAGAGTGGTTTTCCGTTGTATTCTTTACGTTACGGAATTAAGTTTTTTCTTATCTTGGTCTTGTTGCCAACCAAAGCTAGAGAAGCCATTCTACTCTGTTATTTAACCAATGGTAAACAGGCAAAAGATGGATTGAATTATATTTGTACTCAAGAAAGAAAGAAAATTGTAACTTCAATAGCCTTCCCAGCACAGTCAATGACCACCGAATCTTTCCTGATAAGAGAACGGTTAATAGTAACATTAGCATTACAAGTAAAGAGAACAGATACTACACATTGATCTCAGCCGATGCCGAGGAAGTAACCAAAAGTGTAAATTCAGTAGCTTTCACAGTTCGGTCAATGAATGTAGAATCTTTCCTTGTGAGAAACGGTTAATATTCAATTCTTGAATTCTTTTCATTTTTTCTTTCTTTTCGTTTATCTTTATTGCATTCTCTCTTCTAAAAAGTGCATCCATTCTTACTCTTTTTCTCCCACCCGTTTCGTTCATTATGCTTTCTTTTCCTTCTTTGTTGCCCCCTTTCCTTATCTGCTGTATATCCCCTCTATCCTCATCTCATTCGCTGTTCCGATTCCCCCAATCCCACCCCACTACACTTACCTTGGCACTTTCTACATTTTCAACTGGTTTGGGCCTGAGCTGCAAATCAGTGCCAAACAATTTCACACAGATTCAACTGACAGCCTCGCCCCTCATTGCAACACCAAAAACCTAGTAAACAAAAAAAGCAAGCAGGCAAACAAACACTAAAAACTAAGCAGTCTATCAAAACAATTAACACTTTGACTTACAACCATAAATTACGTACAAATATCAAAGAAAATAGCATAACACACACACCTATTTTTACGTGTGTATATATATATGATTGCATATATATGCGTGCATATATTTACATGAGCACATGTATATATAAGTGTGTATATGTGTATGAGTGCATATATATATATATGTGCATGTGAATGACATCATATATATGTGTGTGTATGTGTATGACTGCATATACCTGTGGGTATTTGTATAACAGTACATATATATGTGCGTGTTGGGAACCTCGAAGTGGTGTAATGGTTATCAAACTTGACTCGCTAGAATCGTTAAAATTGAGTAGTGAGTTCAATCCTCATTGGGTGTCTCATAATTCTGGCCTTGTGCCACATCTAAGCAGCGCTTAGAAAATCACCATTTATATTTGCATGTATTTATATATCTTTATATATTTACATGACTTTATATATGTGTGTATATGTATGACTGCATATATAAATGCATTTATATGACTACATATATATGTCTATGACTACATGTGTATGATTGCATATATATGTATGTGTGTATGTGCATGATTACCTATATATATCTGTATGTGTTTGACTGCATATATATATATGTGTGTGTGTGTGTGTGTGTGTGTGTGTGCTTGACTGCAGATATATGCGTATTTATATGACTTCTTATATATATGTGTGCATGTGTGTCTATATATATATATATATATATATATATATATATATAAGTATCTTCGTGTGTTTTGCATAAGCAATGTATTGGCTGATATTACTATTAACTTTACATGACCTCAGTAAGCTTAGGAGATATTTGTACGCATAGACACACAAATGGAAACACAAAGATTTTTGAAAACTTATACTTAACATCAGAAAGAGACAAATGAGGTTCCTGGGACCCATAATGAGGAAGGAGGGCATGGAGAATTTAATAATCACAGGACGGATAGAGAGAAGGAAAGATAGAGAAAAGCAGCGAGAGACGTACTTGTTAGGTCTGAGTAAATGGATGGCGGAGCGGGGTTTAGAAGAGATACCAAGAGAAAATAAATATTGAAAGCGACAAGAGGCAGAGTCAAGTAGAAGTCTATGGTCGCCTACGTCCTGGGGTGACAATGCACATGAAAAAGAAACATCTACAAATTGTTAGAAGCCCCTTTCAAATTTGACAATGAGTGTATTTGCTTTTTATCTGTTAGTACTGAATAACATCTAAGGCAGTGGGATTTTTTCAAGTTCCCCATTCGCTCATGATCTTATTTGTTAACAAATGTGACATGCCAAGGACGTGTGGCATAAATTCAATCATTTTAAGCACGTGGGAAAAGACTAAGTTTTAGAGTATGTGAAAAGGAAAAGGAAACTTATTCTTAAGACCAGTTGATGTTTCGAATGCACATAATCAGGAAAGATAGCTTGAAAATGTGATACTCACAGGACGGATTGAAGGCAAGCAAGATAAGCGAGAGCAACGCGTAGCCTACCTAGCGAGATTGGGTAAATGGATGGCGGAATAAGGTTTAAGAGAAAACACAATTTATTAAGAGCTATAAAGGACAGGAAATTGCGAAGGGCCATGTTTCCCAACGTCATGAAGAGACATTTTACAAAGAAGAAGAAGGAGAAGAAGAAGAAGAAGAAGAAGAAGAAGAAGAAGAAGAAGAAGAAGAAGAAGATCAATCGAGTTACGTGAACACAAAGAATCTCGAATCTTGTTTGATGTCCCTACAACAGCACATACCTCTTCTGTATCGTCCGAATGTATGGTTTTTACGGCATATTTGATACTTTAATTGAACACTGTGCAGTTTTTGTCCAATTGAGTCTATATTAATGGTAGCCGTCTAAACCAATTCGGACTCGTAAAACCTTCTTTAGACAGATGATGAATTCATGAAATTAAAACGACAATGTTAATGGTGATATTAGCTGTTACCTTATAAGGAAACATTTTGCATTCATTGACCAAGCAACCAGTGCTACTTTCGGTTGAAATTTATAGAATCTTCCTTTTGAAACAGTTTTACAGGAAAATAGTTTTTTTTAAGTCCACTAATTTTTATCGCTTTGTTAATATTTGACTTAAGTTCTTAAGCATATGATAATGTTATAATGTGATACCTTGAAAGATTCCCTAAATATTGATTATATTTGATAAAACAAATAACCAAAAGTTAATAAAAACAAAGTCATTGTGTTATTATCAAGAGAGAAGAAGAAAAATTTTGGATGTAAATATCATTTTTTAATCCGTTTTAGAATCTTGGAAATTTTGTTAAAAATCTTGATTTTCTGGCGTTAAATAGCGTCATAAAGTTGTGTTGGAAATTTGAGCGCCTTTTTTCTTTGAAAATTAATTTTGAAATTCTAGGTATTTTTTTTTTTTACATCTGTTAACCTATACTTATTTAATTTTACGAAATTTCGAGAAATTCGTTTTTATAGCGCTTGGATGTGGATTTTGGAGTCATGGATATCTACTTGGAATGAGAAACAGGAGTTCGTATTCCACTTGAGTTCGTTTCTTTCCCTTACGCGCAAATATCTTTAGGAAAGGTATTAATCCATCTCTTCCTTCCAGCTGTGGGTTAAATAACAGGACAGATTAGGTTCTATGGCGTTGGTTGGCAACTAGTCTACTGCAGAAAGTAATGGCAACCTATTACGGGATAATCTTCTGCACAGTTAGTCATGTCTCTTTTGAAACATGATTGCCCAATCGTGTATCACGTAAGCCAATTAACTGACTGGCTAAATGATTACGTTAGTTGTAAACACAAGTCCTGTGAGAATTTAAGTCAATATATGTTTTTGATCAAACGAGACCCCCAATTACAGAAAAGATCATCTGAATAGTAAAGTAAAATCTACAATTAAACTAAGACATTATTTAATTAAATTTGAATTGCGTTTATGAATAAAATATATTATGGGTATTATTGTCTTGAGAAAAAATAATTTCCATGAATAATTGTTTTCATTTAAAAAAAATAAATAAATTTGAATAATTTTTAAACTTTTGGAAATGTGTATTAATTTTCATCGATCACGTGATAAAAGCCGGACTTGAAAAGATTTATACAATTCGGTGATGCCCAGTATTTTAAAAGGAATTTTGAATTGTATTTTTTTTTGTTAGAGGGGGTTGTTTTTTTTAGAAATACGGATGTCCATACACGACATTATAAATAATAAGAGTGCTAACTATAGTAAATTTAAAATGCATATTTTAAACTAAAAGTAATTAGACTGCTACGTGATGTCAGTTCTTCAATACAGCAGTGAATGCTGGACAATATCATGGAAGCGGCCGAAATGTGGTTCTACAGAAGGATGCTACGGATATCGTGGACGCAACGATGAGGTGTTGGAAAGAATGGCAACAAAAAGGAAATTGATGCTGAGCATCAGGAAGAGACAACTGAAGTTCCTGGGACATGCAACGAGGAAAGAGAGCCTGGAGAACCTGATACTGACTGGTCAGATAGAAGGAAGGAGAGACAGAGGAAGGCAGCGGATAACATATTTGCACTTGTCTGATCAGGTGAATGACGGAACGGGGGTTGCCAGGAGCAACAGGAGCAAACATACTAAGAGCCACAAGAGATAGGGAGACGTGGAGAGCCATGATCGCCTACGTCCTGAAGGGACAGGGCACATAGAAGAAGAAGAAGTTAAACTTTAAATCAGTTAATCTTCCTCAGATAAAGTTTTAGAAAATATATTTATTTTTTACAGATTTTTTAAAATTAAAAGAATTGTTGTGTTGACAGATTTGTCAAGATGGACGGTTTTAGCAATTCTGCTGATTATGGGGGTACAGAACATTAAAAAGGAGAATTCAATTCGGCATATCCTGTCCAAAAAATACAACACAAATTTAAAAAAGACAATGCAAGAAGAAATGTTTATATAAAATTAGAAAATAGTATATTAAACAACATATATACAAAATAAATAATTTGCGTATTTTCCTATAATCTGTGTAATTTGTTTGGTGGAAAAAATGTCTTTTAGATTTGAGCGAATGTTGGTTGAACAACAAAGTGTCTAGTTTTGCCGTCTGTAATTCAACAGAGTATTAATGTTTGTTTTTTCTTTTTTTATGTGTCCGCCGCTAAGTAGGTGGAAAAAGGAAAGGTCGACGAATTTAAGATGAAAAAGAGTGTGTGCGCGAGAAAGAACAGAAGAAAGGGAAAAGAGTCAAATAACGATAGTAGTAAGTAGCAGAATGCGTTTGTTTGAAAAGATTAATCCGTCTACTTAACTAATAAAGTCTGTGTTCCTTTCCCTTTTCTGGCCGGTGAGAGATGTAAAAGTTTTACAGGCATTTGAGGATATCTTGTTGCTGTTGTTTTTCTTTCCTTCTTCTTCTTTTGTGTATTAGTTGAGTCAGCGACGGACCTGTCTGTCGGTTCTTTGGCCTCTCTGATCTCTGCGCCTTTCCGACTGTCTTGACCGGTCACATCCTTAAGTAGTGAAATTTGTCATGTGACCGGCTCCCGCACGCATTTTCTTCTTTAGGTGTGAAAAAACGTTATATGTGAATTTTTCTATTTCTAATCCAATCAGGATCCAGAATTTTGCTTTTCACACTGACTTGTGCATTTTCCTTGGTTTGGATTTTTCCAAAATGTTTTTAGTCATTTGAATTCACTTTTGCGGGTGTGCAATTTTATTTTGTCTGTTATAGTTGGGTTTTTCCAAAATGTTTTTTGTCGTTTTGATCCGATTTTGCGGGTGTACAATTTTACTTTGTGTGTTTTAGTTGATGGATGATATAGGATTTGTATTATATATGATGATAAAAATATAATCCGTTTTAATTTGCTTTGAAATAGAATAAATTGTTTTACTTATTGGAAATATTAAATTTAATCTATTAACTAAAACTAACACAATGGCTTCAGGAAAGATTTTCATTTTAAAAACGCATTTTAAACTTTGTCTATCGTCGTTTTTTTTTTTTTTTTTTCGGTAACTACAATATTGAATTTCCTTGGGCATTTTGTTGTTGTGCAAATCGCAATGAGCTTGTTTATTATTAGTTACCCAAACCGCACTCTCAAGCCTCGACGGAGTTCAAATGCATCTCCGAATCCTTGTGGGTAACGAGTGATTTTCCACACTCTAATATTGACCTCACAGGCAGGATGTAGCGGGCCTCTCATTGCTCTGTCGCTATTTCCATGGAAAGTGCTCAGAGGAGGTACAATTTTTGTTTCTACTAGTTCTGACCATCACGCCATGCCATTTACATGGCAGCAAACCACACAGATTATCTCCGTGTTCCATCGGTGAGACGTAAGTTCCATTCAAATAACTTCATCCCGGAAACAACTACTCTGTAAAATTGTGGCCGATAGGCATGTTTCGCCCAACACAATAATCTCAACCTGTTCAAGTCTAGGCTTATCTCTTACGTTTCTTTCCTATCTGTACAAACTTCTTCCTAACGTAAACCTCTACTTTAAATACACCCTGCAATTTGTACAGGGTGAATCTACGATGTTTTTTTCACTACACCACAGGGATTCCATCAGTGGCCATGGCTTGCACAGCAGTTTTTTTGGCTAACAACATTCCCCAGATAGGACAACCATCGTATTCCCCAGATCTCACTTTTGCAAGATTTACCCTCTTCAAAATGAAATCCCACTTGAAGGGAGCAATATTTCAAGATGTCGAAGAGTTTCTAGTGAATGCAATGAGACAGCTGCTCTCTATCCCCGAAAAAAATTCAAATAATGCTGAATTATGAGTTTAGATTCGGGAGGAGACTACTCCGAAGGAGTTTAAATGCTGAATTGACATGTGTTGTAGTTTCTTTTTCATAGCACAGCCACAATATTCTTTGATCAAACACACACGCACGCGCGCGCGCACACACACACACACACACACACACACACACACACACACACACACATATAAATATATATATATATATATATATATAATAATAATAAACACTTCCTTAAGCTTTCGGCTCACATGAGCCATGTTAAAAGGGGTTACAGGAACGTTAACATAAAGACATCCACCATCAAAGATGATATTATCTTGTGCTAACATAAAACATTATATCTTTATGTTAACGTCCCTGTAACACCTCTGAAGATGGCTTCTGTGAGCCGAAAGCTTAGAACCAGCATAATAAAAAAAAATATCCAAATGTTAGACAATTTTCGTCTTTATTACACTATATATATATATATATATATATATATATATATATATATATATATATATAAATTCAAATTTTCTTAATTCGGATGATTCTTTGCATAGTTATTTTTAATTACACATCTCGTCAGTGAAGCAAAAATATTTTGGGAAAATAAATTTAGCTTATTTTTTGTGTGTGTATAAAAAACGGAAGGCTAAGAAAGAAGAAAGAAAGGGACAGATAACTGCTCCCGGAAAATGTTAGACCCGGCCCGCGGATGGCAATAACGAAAAGAGATACAGTAATATGAATTAAAAAGAAAAATAAAGAACAAACAGAAATTACTGCAAACGTTATTTCTAATGTGAAATCATTTTTATTTCAAACAGCGTGTATTAAATCTAGCGGCTTGCACACTCGAACCTGCGTCTAACTTTGATCCGACCTACTTTAGACTGATAGGCAACAGAGACCGAACAGTCCACCAAGGTCTATTTCCTTTTCAAGGAAAGCATATTTCCCTGTTCAAATTCTTCGAAAACCACTATCTGACCAGTTGCGTAGCCACATCAAAAAATAACAGTTGAATTAATAGATAGATAGATAGATAGATAGATAGATAGATAGATAGATAGCTAGCTATTTTTGTGTTTGTGTTTTTATGTATATATGTTTGTGTTTGTCTTTGTGTGTGCGTTTAAAAATATATAATAAAAAATATTTTCTTTTTCAATTGCTTTTTAGATTTTTTAGCAGACAAACGTAGAAAAATCCTTACGTTAAGACTGAGCAAATCAAACACAGTCTCACACATTATTAAGTTACAAATTAATATGGGAAATTATTTATTTGTCAAGTGAGTGCAGTTTAACGGTATTGTCCTAACAATAATCTTACTACGACGTAGAATTTTTACTTTGTCATAGTAACAAACAGAGCCAATCCCAGAAACAGCATTCTTATAAAGCAAGATGTGATCAGTCAGTCAGTTACGTGAATGACACGTGATACACTCTTCGGCCAGCATGTCTGTTTCGATCCATGACTGACTAGGCAGAAGATTTTCTCGCAGTAGGCTGCTATTTTATTTCGCGGTAGTCTGGCTGCCAACCAGGGTCATAAAACGCAATTTGTCCTGCTATTTAATCCATAAATGGGGGTGAGAAGAGATGGATTCGTACCGTTTGCAAGGGTATTTGCGCGTAAGTGAATATAACGAATTCAACAGGAATTTGAACTCGGTTCTCCAATTTCTCATTCCGAACCGATATTCATTGCACGACATGCACATCACACCTATCCAAAATCTGAAACATGAATTTGCGTGTCTGATCCAATGGATTTTAGTTCATATACCGCGTTGATGTATTCCAATTTACTTTCTACCGGTGTTTGTCGAAGTTGTTCCCCAATATATTGTAATTACATTCTCTCCGTGGTTTTCGACGATCGAAAACACATACTAACAATTGTACATTACATTAGTTCTTCTTTTCTTTTTTTTTCATTAAAAGCGAGGTAATTCTTTCAAAGAATCCTAAAGCAACAAACAGCACCCCATTTCAAGATGCACCTTTGTGCAAACAGAAGAAGAAAAAGACGGGATTTTGATAAGACGGGGTTTTCAAATTTATTCTCTTGTTTTGACATTTGCTAAATTTTTATATATTTTTTTCTATTGCTTCATTCTTTTCATTTTTTTAAAAAAATTTTTGTTAGCCTTCTCTGTCATTAAATATTAACTTTCACTCACCATCTCATGTCTCACACGCTGTTAATTTGTCACGACAGATAGATATGAATAGGCTGAGATAGATAGATAGATAGATAGATAGATAGATAGATAGATAGATAGGAAAAAGCTGATAGATAGATAGATAGATAGATAGATAGATAGATAGATAGATAGATAGGAAAAAGGCTGATAGATAGATAGATAGATAGATAGATAGATAGATAGGAAGGAAAAAGCTGAGATAGATAGATAGATAGATCTCTCGCTTTTCTCATTTTCATATCATTCATCCTCTCACTATATTTCTCTTTTTTCACGCTTTCTCATTTCCTTCTCCCTCTCTAAACTTCTTATTTCTTTTTCTTTTACTTCTTTTCCCTTCTCTCTCTCTCCACACCCCCCACACACATATTTATATATATGCACTTTGTCTTCATTTTTATTTACTTGTTTTGTATAAACTTTTTATCAAATGCCCTATTTTCTTTCTTTATTTCTCTCTCCCTATCTCCCCCCCCAAATCTCTCTCTAGCCTCTTTAATTGAGAATCTTTATCCAAAGTCCAAACCCATCCTTTTGCTTAATTTAAACTTTGTCCCATCCCTCATTTTCTCCCCACTCTCTCTCGCTATCTCTCTCTCTCTCTCTCTTTCTCTTTTTTTTTCGGTTTATCTTTTTGCTTCTCTTTTTCGTCCAGTTTTTAACTTTCTCTTCAATCTCACTCTTTACGCTGTTCTGTCTCTTCCTCTTTCTCTCTTTCCCCCTCTCTCTCCCTCTCTCTCTCTCTCTCTCTCTCTTTACTTTTCATACTTTTTCTCTTTCTCTTCCGAGTGAAACATTATTACCTTTTCCCCGATACCAACTCAATGTTTTCCGACAAGCCAGACGAGATTTGTAGGCGCCATCTTTCATGTAATGCCTTTTATCGCCACCGTGTTAAAAGAAACGAAAAGAGGGTGGGACGCGGGGAGGACTTGAGGAGTTACTGCGCTCGTTTCTTGTGTAAGCCGGGGTTATTTTCCGAATTTCTCTGCCACTCTTTCGACTTCGGTGCCCCATCAGATAGTGGACCCTCTTTTGCCGGATGCGGTTATTATATTAAAAAAAAAGCTTCCGTAGAGATATATAGACAACGTGGATATGTAAGCAGAAGACGGTCCCTACACAAGTCTATACATAGATCACCACACATGCGTTTGAGCGATGTCACATCCACTAATATATATGTGTGGGTGTGTGATCGTGTGTACGTGTGTATGTGTGTGTGCATTTGTGTGTGTATGTGAGTGTGTGTAGAAATAGGTAGTTGTAGGATAGATAGATAGATAGATAGATAGATAGATAGATAGATAGATAGATAGATAGATTAGGAAGAAATTGAGACAGATAGATTGGGAAGAGATTGATATAGATAGATAGATAGATAGATAGATAGATAGATAGATAGATAGAAAGAACGGAAAAGGTTGGGATAAATATATAAAATAGATAGATAATGAAGAGATTGAGATAGATAGATAGATAGATAGATAGATAGATAGATATATAGATAGATAGATAGATAGATAGATAGATAGATAGATAGATAATGCCATGAGCAAAACGCAATAAGTAGAGAGACCATTTTGTTGGATAAACATCCACGCAGTACATTCTTATTCTACCCACCCCTTTTATTAAATCCCCAGAAAACGCCCCCCACACTTGATTTAAAGATTATTTTTTAGCGGATACCTGTATTTGAGTAAACGTATCGTTTATTTATCAAACAGTTTTTATTTTCGTTTACCTGTCTGAATATTCAACAAATCTTAGAAAAATATGCGTTCTCCTGCAGGATTCGAAACTGCCTAGCTGAGAGGTCAAAGCACGTCAGATCTATGACAGTTTCCCCTAGGGGAACGCAGGTACGAATCTTGCAGATGACGACATATTTTTCTAATAATATTTCTAGAATATTCATGTCGTTACGCAAAAAATAAAAATACAGTTTAATTAACAAAAAAAAAAAAAAAAAATAGAAAGAAACTTAAATACGAGTATCCACTAAAAATAAAGTTTAAGTATGTCGGATTAATAGGTAAAAATAAATACCTTTTTTTTTTTATATAGAAATTGTTTTGTTTACACTAGGATACGAAATTTTCATGTATGTTAATTTGGAGAGTCGGAGAAATATCTGTGTCTAAAGGCACTGTCAGTCAGTTAAGTGCCATACACGCTTTGGGCGATCATGTCTCGAAAGAGACATGACTGACTGGACAGAAGATTATCCCGCAGCAAGTTGCCATTGCTTTCTGCGGTAGACTGGTTGCCAGCCAAGGCTACAGAACCCAATCTGTCCTATTATTTAACTCATAACTGGAGGTAAGCGATACCTTTTCCAATGGTATTTGTGCGTAAATGAACGCAAGGGATTCAACTGGAATTCGAACTCGGCTCCCCGATTTGTCGTTCCGAGTCGATATCCACTGCACCGCATCCAGCTTTATTTAGCCGAGGACACACGCTGTAGGTGAAAGGTTAAAACACATCAGATCTATGATGGCTTGACCTATGAGAACACCGGTTGGAATTCTACCGGAGAGCGCATATTTTCCTGGTAATGTTTGTTGAATAGTCAGGCCGATAAACGAAATTAGATACTGCTTAAGAAATAAACGGAAGGTCTACTTAAATACGGATATCCACTAAAAGCTAACGTTTATGTAATAATAATAATATAATGTGTGTGTGTTACAATATAAATAATTTCACATGTATCATTATTTTATGATATAGAGTTATAAAACTTAATTATCTACCCTTGACTTAGCTATAATTTATGCCTATGACAAATGCATCACGTGGCAGTCTAATTTTAACAGCGAAATGTAAGTTTCCTGAAAAGTTGGAACCCATTGGCCAGAATGACTGTACCCGAGAATTCTAGCCTTATTTGAACAAGGTAAAATCGCTCATAAATAAAACCTTAATTCACTTCTACTTTTCCATTCTTACTAATAAGAACAAACTGTATGAACAAACTGTTACTGCAATCATTATCACCACCACCATCACCATCAGGGCCGTAGCTGATGCTAAAAAACATCGGCAGAGAGAAAATTGCCCGGATTTATTAGTTGTCAATGTGATGACATCATGGGTGTCATCCGTTTCCAGAAACTGACTTTTGCGGATTTTTTCGGCTATTCCAATGAGAACGTGAACGAAAGCAGGAAATAGGGTTCGGACTTTCTGAGTATAACAATTCTTTTCTCCCAAAATTAATAAATAAACAAACAGGTTTTTACTGCGTTCATTCGGATGTTTTCTTCGTTTTTCTTTCTTTCTTTCTTTCTTTCTTTCTTTCTTTCTTCGTGAATTGTTTAGTTTGATTTCTGACGAAGACATTTTTCCTTGCCCGGATTTTCATTATGATTGCACGGATCAGCCCGGACCCGTGCCCGGTATGCCCGGTAGTCAGATACGGCCATGATCACCATCATCATGGCAGGATGTGATCGCCTGGTCGCTCCTGAGTTAAACACTTGACCGAACTCTATACAACTGGGTTGAAGGTCGAAGTAGTATCCATAGTATCCATTCATCTTATTAATCTCCAGATCAAACCCCAGTTGATATTCTCCAACTTGAAGGCACAGACTTCGAGATAATTGTCACAATTATGTTTTGGAAATATATAGATAAATTGTTTCTCTCAACTATATATACATGACTTGTCTGTTTTATTTCACGAAAAAAGTATTAATATTAAATATTAATATTAAAAAGTATTAATATATCACATGTGTTATATTGTTTATATAAGCAATGCAAAGTAAATTTTTCTCCACTGGATATGTCAATAATGAAAAATTTTTTAATGTTCTTTTTCTTTTTTTTTTTTTTGAATATTTCCCTACATAAAACTTCAAATCAGCTTTTATCTATCCTAAATATCCTCATAATCTGCACTTCTTGACCCTCTCCTATTAACTCTAAAAAAAAAAACAACCTCATTCAATAAAACTCTTGAATGGTTTTTTAGTCATGTATTTTGTGAAAAATAGCGTAAAAGAAAATTTTTATGTCAATGGAAAATGTTTAAATAACTATAATAATTATTTTATTTACATAAAACTACTTTGATGACTGAACATTTTATCTACATATTTACAGGTGTTTTATATTTTAGCTACATATTTACAAAACATATATACGACAGCTTTCCCCCGAGGCCCATCACCAAGGCGAACTTTCACATGGGAGATGAATATAATGAATGGATATCTCTTCGGCGTTCAAACTAGATATATAGAGAGAACTTATTTTTTTTTTTGATCATATCACCCCGAGCAAGGCGGTAAGGCCACTGGTGTGCAGGGGGCTACGTAAGAGTGAATAGATTGGAAAAGAGGAAGCCGGATACCACGTCCTAAACAGGGAACAAGGGATGAGTTTCTACACCTGTTCAATAGACGTGGGTGGAGTGTGAACCGGGCGATAGTTCAGTCTATCTACTCCAATTGAAAAAAACAAAAAAAAACAACAAAAAACAAAAAAGAAAGTGAAAAGATTGGAAAAGAGAAAGCCGGAAACCACATCCTAAACAGGGAACAAGGGATGAGCCTCTACACCTGTTTGAGACCTAGAACTGGTCAGATTTTAAAATCTGGAGTGACCCTTTGAGTGTCCCTGGTCATCGGACTGATGATAATGATGATGATGAACGCAACAATAGTTTGTTCATATTGTTTAGCTACCGATTAGTAGATATAGAAAATAGAAGTGAATTATGGTCTTACTGGTGAGATGACATGTCCGTGCAATACCTCAGTATTTTACCTCGTTAAAATAAAGAAGTTGACGGCGACAATTGTTTGTTTATGTTATGAATTTATACTAACAAAAGATTTTGGTGAAATAAATTTCTGGTAATATTTGCATCAATTTGATAGTTGCTTGGTGACTGAAGTAGTTGTTTATTTCTCATTGGCATTCGTGGTCGGTGTTCGAAACCAGGTAAAAAGTAGGATTTGAAATCTGTTTTTTTTAAGTCAGGTATTTGGAGGATTGCCGCAATACCATCTTCCTATTTCAAGTTAGACTTTGCAAATATTTATAATAATATCTGGCTTTATAATTTCTAAAAAAAGAATTGATGTACTCCTATTCGATCGCTTGTGTAATTAGGTTTTTTGTGGGTAAATCTTTTTAATTTTTGGAAGCTTCTATTGTAAAACCAACCGTGTATAATCAAATGAATAAACTATAGTCACATAAAATAAAATACCTCATACAGCGAAGTGTATACCTGAAGATACGGTTCAGATTCTGCGCAGAATATGAGAGGCCGAGGGACTGGAAGTTGCACCCCGGGTAGCATACTGGTAAAGTATTCTTTTATAATGGCGATGGTTTGATTGTTATAGAGTGAAAAAAAAAAAAAAAAAATTATGTAGATTTTAGAAATGTTGTACTCAGAGATCTATCAAGGCTCGCCATTTTCTTCTCTCCTGAGGCCGATGTGTATATTCAAAAAAAAGGAAGCAATGCTTAGAACGCATAAAAAAAGAAAAAAAAAATTCCAAAAGAAATAATTCCGTGATACTGGTTTTATCGTTTGCAGACGAATATTTCATTAAGCCGGCATAAGCGTGTCTGTTTGCGCGCGTGGAGCCTCCAATATGCTTGTGTGTTGGTGATTTCTGCAGTCGCTCAAAAAGAATCTGGTGTCTATGCACGACAAATGAAACAGGCCTAACAAATCGATAAAACCTTTTTCGTTTCTTCAGTTAACTATGGATGTTCCAATAAAGAGTTATCGTGCGATATTTATTTGATTTTTTTCTCTCTCTTCAGTTGGTGTATTACACATAACAGCATTAAAATAGAACTATTTCACACCAGCTTCTTTCTTAAGGAAATAAATTGAGTAATATAAACGCTTTCAATCAGATACCGTTTTCAATACAGCAGCTCCCATTGCTTACGAACGGGATGCGTTCCTGAGGCTCGTTTGTAAGTCCCAAATGTTTGGAAGTATGTAATATTAAAGCTGTTAAAATCTAATTACTTTATTCCTGACACTCACTTCTTTACTGGTTCTCATATTGCTTATGGGAAAGTAAAAAAATAAAATAATTATTATAGTTATTTAAACATTTTCCATTGACATAAAAATTTTCTTTTACGCTATTTTTCACAAAATACATGACTAAAAAACCATTCAAGAGTTTTATTGAATGAGGTTGTTTTTTTTTTTAGAGTTAATAGGAGAGGGTCAAGAAGTGCAGATTATGAGGATATTTAGGATAGATAAAAGCTGATTTGAAGAGGTTAACATTGTAGTGATCTAAGAAGTATCATCTTGAGAGTTTGTCTTACAAAGCAGTTATTTTTGTTTGTCTGAGTGGAACTGCTTCTTACCAATGAAATTTTTTTTAAAAATCATATCACCCCGAGCAAGGCGGTAACGCCACTGATGTGCAGGTGGCTACGTAAAAGTGAAAAGATTGGAAAAGAGAAAACCGGAAACCACATCCTAAGCAGGGAACAAGGGATGAGCCTCTTCACCTGTTCAATAGACGTGGGTGGAGTGTGAACCGGGCGACAGTTTAGTCTATCTACTCCAATTGAAAAAAAGAGGAAAATGAGTGAAAAGATTGAAAAAAAAAATACGGAAGGAATGAGTATGATTTGATTCTGTGAACGTAGCATAGTTGGTCTTGGCTGCAAAGTTCTGTATTGGCAGAACGTAGAAATGTTTTGCATCAGAACATTTGCCATGGATAGGCATGTTAAATTTCGTTTCTAAAAAAGTGGTTTCCGTGTGGAAAACAGTTCATCACCCGAAGGACGTAAACTCCCTTTTGGACTCGGAAAGTGAAAAATGAGCAGCACCTGCCCATATATAGTAGCAGTACACAATTTTCGGCTTGATTTGCCTCTTGCAAATGTAGAAGAGGTTTCGTAGAGAATTGTAGAGTTGAAAATAATTCATGGCCCACAAGGCTGCGTGACTGCTTTTGAACTCTGTCAAGACTGGACGGAGAGGACTTTGTAAGTTCAGCCCAAATATGGAAGCCGACCTCCATAATCGTTGAAGACTTGATATTTACTTGATCCTCCTCAAAAAGGCGGAATGTTACACAAGGCCATTTTTTCCGAAGGGCATTGAGAGCGTGTACGGTCGGGAAAATATTTCCCATATACCCCGCATACGCAGGTGTCGGGCTCTCGTTTATTTACCCAATATGAGACTGCTCTTCGGCATAGCCCCGACCTGGTTTGTATCCGCCCGAATTTTGAAGAGTCCGATAAGGTCAGAGTTTTGATTCACGTTTGTAGTCTTTAGGAACTCTGACAACGATTTTCCAAGCGTAGCTTAGATGTGGCACAAGGCCGAAAGTGTGGAGCACTAAGTGAAGATCGAACTCACTATTCAGTTGTAATTGATCTAGTAAGACAAGCTCGCTAAATAAATATGCAATCTCTGAGTGTTATGAGAAAGATTATCGCACCACCACCAAAACCATTGCCTCGTTTTCATAGACTTTAAAAAAGTCATTTAGTGATTACTCAATGGCTTTTTGAAGTCGAGACAGTTATTTCGTTGGTGGTTCGACAGAAAGTGGTTGCGTTGGTGGTGTGCCAAAGTAATGTCGAAAACCATCAACAATAGTTAATAAGGCGATCTGCACTGTTCATCAGTTATATATTGAACAGGTGAAGAGGCTCATCCCTGTTTTAGGATGCGGTTTCCGGTTTTCTCTTTTCCAATCTTTTCACTCTTTTCTGTTTTCTTTTTTTTTCAATTGGAGTAGATAGACTGAACTATCGCCCGGTTCACACTCCAGCCACACCTATTGAACAGGTGAAGAGGCTCATCCCTTGTTTCCTGTTTAGGATGCGGTTTCCGGTTTTCTCTTTTCCATTCTTTTTACCCTTACGTAGCCCCCTGCGCATCAGTGGCGTTACCGCCTTGCTTGGGGTGATATGATTAAAAAAAAAAATGATAAGGTAAGGAGCCCTACCAGGTTACCTTTAGAAAGTAGTTCCACATATAAATCAGTGTTCATACGGCTGTCTTTTGTCCCTTAAACTCTAGCATTTTCCTTGAACGCCTTATGAATGCCCTTATGGAACACCAAGAAACAATCAGCATCAGATGGTTTAGTTGGCAAAGAAAAAGAGCTTGTCAATCTGGAGAAGAGTATGAATGAACCATTCCCCAGTTTTTTTTGTTTTTTTTTAATCATATCACCCCAAGCAAGGCAGTGACGCCACTGATGCGCAGGGGGCTACTTAAGAGTAGAATGATAGGAAAAAAAGAAAGCCGGGAACCACATTCTAAACAGGGAACAAGGGATGAGCCTCTTCACCTGTTCAATAGACGTGGGTGGAGTGTGAACCGGGCGATAGTTTAGTCTATCTACTCCAATTGAGAACAAAAAAAAAAGTGAAAGAAGATTGGGGGAAAAAAAGAAAAAGAAAAGAAAAGCCGGGAACCACATTCTAAACAGGAAAGAAGATATGAGCTTCTTCACTTGTTCAATAGACGTGGGTGGAGTGTGAACCGGGCGATAGTTAAGTCTATCTACGATATGGAGATTAATGTCGTTAAATAAATTTATTTGAAAACAACCGGAAAAGACTTTCAAATAAGTTACAAGTCGTTTGACAAGAAATTAATCGTGAGCTAATTCAGATACCGACAAATATCGATTTTCGTTTGATTTGGCTTGTTTGTTTAACGGCGTATCAAATTCTTATGGCTCATTTGATGCCGAAAGTTAATTTTCTGGGCGTTTTGTTATTTTTTTTTTATAATTGTATTGCTACTAACTTTTTTTTCACCATGAATATGTATTGCTGGTATATATTTTTTTTACTATGAAAATATATTGCTGGTATTTTAAATATAAAGATATATTTTTCATATTTTCATAATGTTTTGACTTCAGTTTGGAGGATTACTACTTTCCCAACGAGGTGCTACCATACCGAGACAGTGTGGACCCAAGAACGTCAGCAATTAAGAGCTAAAAATCTTCGTCTCAGAAAAAAACAAAACCAAAAAACAAACCAAAAACCAAAAACAAAAAAAAAAAATGGAATATCAAAAGGACAGTTTTTCCTAAGACACCGCTTTTCTTTAAACTACTT
Organism: Ascarosepion bandense; assembly: GCA_037127315.1. Classification (NCBI taxonomy): domain Eukaryota; kingdom Metazoa; phylum Mollusca; class Cephalopoda; order Sepiida; family Sepiidae; genus Ascarosepion; species Ascarosepion bandense. The sequence continues at coordinate 6,413,899 of JBBBDQ010000175.1, read as the reverse complement.
TCACTCCTTCGGCTATGGATATTGTTTAAAATACCGATGATTAGAATTGTAATAAACCCCAAACACGTGAAAGTGAATTTATGCATCATTTTTGTTTATGAGAATTGACAACAAAAATAATAAACACTTTTTATTTATTAGATTATTTATTTGCACGACTTATGATATTTTTTATTGGAATTATTGGCAAAATATCGGCTAATTGACAATTGATTCAAACTTAAGTTAATAAAATGGCCAATAATAGTTCGTTCATATATTTCAGTCATTTAGTAAATGTTAAAAAATTTATCAATAGAAATTGTTTTTGCATTTATTTCTTTGTATATTGGTAAGTGATAAAAATTGCATTGCATTAATTTTAATTGTATTAGTTTTTAGAATGTTGAAAATATAAAATTACTCTTGTAAATAAACAATCTAATAAAAATAATGTTTTATATTTTTGTGGTAAATTTTCGAGAATAAAAACTGTATAAATTAACTTTTATCTCATTCTTATATTTAGATTTAATGACAATACTAACTGTGATGAGGAGACAACGTCGAATATCATCTTTAGAAGTTAGGTTCTGCTAGGCTGAACTATTAGCAGTTTGATGGCTTTTATACGGAGTGGTTAAAATTGAAAAGGTGTAGATTGTAGGACACAAATCCTATATCATCCATCAGTCAGTTAAGTGCCATACGTGATACACGCTTGGGCGATCATGTCTCGAGAGAGACATGACAGACTGGGCAGAAGATTATCCCGCAGTAGGTTGCCATTGCTTTCTGCGGTAGACTGGTTGCCGACCAAGGCTATAGAACCCAATCTGTCCTGTTATTTAACCCATAACTGGAAGGAATAGGTGGATTAATACCTTTCCCAAGGGTATTTGCGCGTAAGTGAATGCAATGAATTTGGCTGGAATTCGAACTCGGCTCCCCAATTTCTTGTTCCGAGCCGATATCCAATGCACCACAATAACCAACTAAAAAAAAAAACCCAAAGTAAAATTGCACACCTGCAAAACCGGATTGAAACTTCTACAACATTTGGTAAGTAAAATTAAACGACCAACATTTGGGAAAAACCCAAATTAAAATTGCACACCCGCAAAAGAGGATTCAAATGACTAAAAGCTTTTTATTTTTTCACAAGTCACTGTGAACAGCGAAACTCTAGATCCTGATTGGATGGAAAATCGAAACATTCAAAAACCGTCAGCGAAATGGTTCTTTCACAGCTAAAGAAAAAAAAAACAGTCTGGGAGCTTACCACGTAACCAGATTTCAATATTTAAGGATCGTACCTGACCGGTCAGTCAGATGAAAGCGGTAGCTGATAGCTTCTTACAATGTAAAGAAGAAACTTTAAGTTGACTCGCCTTTGCTGCCAATTTTCCTTTCTTTTCCACTCCACACCAACCCGGACGTAGGGCACGCCAGAGTTTCGTTCGACCTCTTCTTCCAACATTCTTTTCTTCATTTTCACACCACGCCGCCAAAAGAGAACAACAACAACAACAACGACGACAAACTGGACGCGTTAAGTACAACTTCTTTATTTGTTTTTCCTTCTTTCTCTCTCAACCCGTCGCGACTTACTAAAAATAGGAAGGAACAAAGACTTTATATTCTGCTACCACACAATCATAAACTTTAAACTTAAATGGATATTTTAAATACCTACATTTCTCTACGAACAATTTTAACTACAAAACTGCATGCATTTTCTCAATGTACATTTTTATTTTCGTAAATATATTATAGTGTTTCAGTTAACAAAATTTCACTTATATTTTCCTTCTTACACTTTTGTCATTTTGTAAATAAATCTTTGCTTTAATCTACACACGAAAGATTTTATCCTTTCACATTTCAACAACCGACTTTCAACTTTCTGATATTTAGATTGTAGAAACTTCGGACGTGTTTGGCACAAAGCCAATTTACCAAGCATCACCGAGGCCCCTACAAGGTCGTAAGAGTTCATTATTATCGCAATAACTATTGCTTTCTGAAACAATAAACATTGCTGAGGAGTAGTTGAAATAAAAGTGGTGTCATGGAAAAACTGTCTTTTTGACACACCGTTTTTTGCAGGCACGAAAGTTTGTCCAGATATGTTCGGTTTATCATAAAAAAGGAGGGTCCCAGAAGAGAAATAATTACGAGAACAGGACAAACAATGATAGCTGTCGCATAACCGCATTTTATACTCTAATACCTTCTTTTCGGATGTGCGTTGTGGTCCAGTGGATATCGGCTCGGAACGAGAACTCGGGGAGACGAGTTCGAATTCCAGTTGAATTCATTGCATTCACTTCCGCGCAAATACCCTTGGGAAAGGTATTAATCCGTCTATTCCCTCCAGTTATGGGTTAAATAACAGGACAGATTGGGTTCTATAGCCTTGGCCGGCAACCAGTCTACCGCAGAAAGCAATGGCAACCTACTGCGGGATAATCTTCTGCCCAGTCAGTCATGTCTCTTTCGAGACATGATCGCCCAAGCGTGTTTCATGTATGGCACTTAACTAACTGACTGACCTTCTTTTCTCGCACTTCCTGCCTGTGGAATTCCCTTCCATATAGTTCCTTCCCCGATAGCTACAATCTCCAGGAATTTAAATTTAAGGTCATTAGACATCTCCTATCTCACTAACTCGCATCTACCGGCATTCTCATCCGTCTATTACCCTCCTCCTGACATCCCCTATAACTAAACCCGCTTTCTCATCACTTTCCCCTATGTAACCATCTGCGCAACAAAAACTGCCTAGCTTGGGGTGAAATGATAAAAAAAGAAAGAAGAAATCCATGTTTTCGCTGCGTGTATCAACAAAGTAGTAGTAGTAGTAGTAGTAGCAGTAATATCTTCTTGTTCTCTTTTTATTGTGTTGACGGCGATTGGGTGAAGATGAAAGAAAGATAAAGAAAACAGCACGAGAGAAAAGGCGAGAGGGTGCGAATATAGGCCGTCATGGTTGGGGGCGGCCTGATTATTTTCTTGCTACAATATGCTTGGCTGAACGTTGTCGGTTTTCTTCTCTCTCTCTCTCTCTCTCTCTCTCTCTATATATATATATATATATATTGACCGACCGAAAATACGGGAAATACGTAGGCTGACTTAGTCATTTTGGGCGGGAAGAAACACGATACGGGTCATTGAAAGTTGAATTTGTTGTCATTTGAAAATCGCACTCTTTTTATTGGTTAACTGATATTTTCCTACTGGCTCGCGAATTTGCAAATCGTGAAGAAAAGAAAGTTATTTATATTTTGTACTCACCACATCAACATTGGCTGGTCCTGGGTATGACGGTAAACTGCATCCGATAGCAAGGCCTCTGATTGGGAGGTAGCGAGGAGAATGGAACCACCTCTTAATTGCTGTTGTTTTCAGGTGCATCTTGGCCTGGAGTGGTAGCACCTGATAGGGTCACAGCTATGGGTAAATAGTTAACCCCCAAACTGGGGTCAAAAGAATATGAAATTATAAAAATACACGTTTATAGAAAATATATATATATATATATATATATATATATAACAAAAGACTTTTATAAAAAAAAAAAACTATACATGTTTTTGAAGGAAAAAATTTCAACTAAAACTTTTTTGAATAAAAACTAGAAGACATTTTCAGTTTTCTGAAATAAAAAGGAATAAAAACAAGAAATATTAATTAAAATCAGTCTCCGTTTACATCTTCTTTCTTTCTTTCTTTCTTTCTTTCTTTTTACAACACACACTTCTTTTCGCTTTTATTTGTTCTTGTTTTTTTCTCTTATTTACTGTTTAATCTTTTCTCTTTTACTCTCCTTTTTCTTTCTCCATTCATTTTACACTATTTACTTTTCTTTGTTATTAATCTCTTTTTAGTTTTTTCTTTATTTTACTTTCTAATGTTTTCTCTTTCTTTTACTCTCTTTCTTTCCTTCTGTCTTTACTTTTCCATTTCTTTCTAATTTACTCTCCTCTTTTCTATTTTTCTGGCTTTCTTACTTTGTTTTTCTCAATCCTTTTATTCTTTCTTTTTACAGTAAACTTTTTTCCCTCTCATTTACTCTCCTCCTTTCTTTATTTTACTCTCTTAATCAACCTTCTCACTATAACCGAACATTAAAAAAACAACCTTAACCCCCACTTTTTTGTCATTAAATAACCCATAGAGGTCGATATGCCGTTAAACAAAACTCAATATGCATTGGCCTTCCCGAGTTATTTATTTTTTTTTATCTCTGTGAATCTTGGACATTGACAGCAGAATTACAGCACAGCATCCAAGAGTTCGAAAGAATTGCTACAGAACCATTCTGGGTATTTAGGAAGATCGTACTACAAATGACACAGTGTGAGACACCATCAAGCAAGAAACAGACCTGTCGGAAATCCTCATATCCACCGTCGTTGAATTGATACGGACATGTGGGCATGTTCTAGGAGCCAACACACTTTTCTCTGGCAGCTTAAGGTACTTCTTAAAAGTATCCTTTAAAAGTACCTCTTATTTTGAGATTTCAGTTGTCTCTTACCAATGTTAAGTATAAGGGACCTTTTCGTTTCAATTTTCTCTATAACTTTGTCGTTGCTCACGTTTCTGTCCATAATATTCTCATAATCCTTCTGTAGAAACACATTTTGTTGATTTAAGAAAGAAAAGGTCAGTCAGTCAGTCAGTCAAGTGCCACACGTGATACTTGCTTGTGGAGGGGTCATGTCTTGAAAGAGATATAATAGACTGGGCAGAAGATTATCCTGCAGTAGGTTGCCATTGCTTTCTGCAGTAGACTTTTTGCCGACCAAGGCTATAGAACCAAATCTGTCCCGTTATTTAACCCCTAACTGAAGGAAAGAGACGGATTAACACCTTTCTCAAGGGTATTTGTGCGTAAGTGAATGCAAGGAATTCAACTGGAATTTGAACTCTGCAACCCGATTTGTTGTTCCGAGCCGATATCCACTGCACCACAAAGACAGTGGAAAAATCAACTGACACAGGGTCCTGGATATTGATGCATAAATGAGACATGTGGTGGGAGCTGGTCATGTTCTCAGCTGTTCACTGACTCTACGACCACACCCAGTCATAGGATTAACGGTGATGAGGATAAGTGACAAATTGATTGAAATAAGAAAAGTGATATATTTAAATCTTGTATTTTTTTTTCTGGTCGAACATTAAATGAAATGGAAAAGATGGCAAGATTTCTTGTAGCATTGGAAGTTCAGCTCCACTGAATTTTTTATTGGTTTATTTTTTGAAAAACAGACGGACTGCCTGCTTTCTTAGAATGTTATAATAACAATAAAATCGAAGCCAATCGATCAAATATGTCGCCTTCTATCTTAATCTTTGACGTTAGATGATGTTAAGAATGTCATTTCTTGGCAAAGTTCAAAAGCATCGACTGATACGCCCGAGGCTATGATATCTCAACTCATTGTTTTCAATATCACAAAAGCTTGTTTAAGATTAGAAAATGTTGCTTTTAACATTAATCTGTCTCCTTTCACGAAACAAAAACAAATAGAAAATACGAGGTTGGTTATTTAAATTCAAAATCCATTTGAAACGCGGATTTTAAAATTTCGGACACAAATTCACAAGAGGTTCATTTGCAAATTGATATCAAAGATTGTAATCAGTCGACTTCTCCTTCTTTATTTTGCTTTTTAGAAATTTAATTCAGTCTCCATTTACATCGTTTTTCTTTCTTTCTTTCTTTCTTTCTTTTTACAACACACACTTCTTTTCGCTTTTATTTATTCTTGTTTTTCTCTTATTTACTGTTTAATCTGTTCTCTTTTACTCTCCTTTTTCTTTCTCCATTCATTTTACACTATTTACTTTTCTTTGTTATTAATCTCTTTTTAGTTTTTTCTTTATTTTACTTTCTAATGTTTTCTCTTTCTTTTACTCTCTTTCTTTCCTTCTGTCTTTACTTTTCCATTTCTTTCTAATTTACTCTCCTCTTTTCTATTTTTCTGGCTTTCTTACTTTGTTTTTCTCAATCCTTTTATTCTTTCTTTTTACAGTAAACTTTTTTCCCTCTCATTTACTCTCTTCCGTTCTTTCTTTTACTCTCTTATTTTTTCTCTCTCTCTTTTATTCTTTTCTATTTTTTCTTCTTTGTCCTTTTTGTTACAGTACGCTGTTTTCTTTTATCTCTCCTTTACTCTCTTATATTTATTTGTTTCTTATTTCTTTTATTTCCTCTCTTAGTTTCTTTCTTTCTTTCTTTCTTTCTTTTACTCCCTTTCTTTCTTTCTTTCTTTCTACACATACAGAATCTTCAACTAAAACCTTTTCTGTCAGGAGACCATTCCTGGGAATAAAATAAAACAGGAAAGTTTACCCATCTCGGCGTCTCTCCGTTTGCCAAGGGCGGATAAATCATGTTCAACCGAGATATGAACCGGCAGAGAGTAAAATGAAGGCGACTTCATCGTGGAAGTAGCGGTAATAGTTGAAGAACTGTAATGATGACAAAGATTTCGTGGAACGTAAGTGGAGAAGGAGGGAGAACGCGTGTATCCAAATAACCCTAACAAGTAAATTGCTTTTGCCCAATACGCCGGAATTAGATGGGCTTTATTACAGCGTATATCCAATTACTTCAAGATGGCCGCAAATAAACGGGGGACAAAACAACATGGACGTCCGGATTCGCTAAGGCTTAACCAGTTGAAATTAATGTGCTCTGTTACGTACAATACCTAAAATGCGTGTCCATAATATCCATATATATATATATATATATATATAGGTGTGTGTGTGTGTGTGTGTATACATATATATGTATACACAGATTTATATACATAGAGGCGAACAAAGATAGTGGGTGTACATGCACACAAAGCGTAAATGCGTTCTGATATACATATATATATATAAGAATATTAGTAAGACTATTGCCTTATAATGCGAAAGTCAATTATTTCACGCAAACACCTGCCTTGTCAATGCACTTAATTCAGTGGTGAATGTTAATCACCTAAACCGAACACAAACAATGAAATGTTCAGATCAAAATTTTGTTTATATACATATATACGTTTATCTCTTTACGCGCGCGCACGCACGCACGCACACACACACACACACACACACACACACACACACACACACACACACACACACACTCGCAAACATACACGCATAGACGTTTATAGATATACACAAGTGAACATATATATACATACAAGCACGCGTACACAGTTGTGTCTGTGCTTTGTTATATGTGTATATATGCTCGTGTGTATCTATACCTATGCGTGTGTGTGCGTGTGCATGTGTGCAAGAGTATGTATATAGGTTTATTCACACACACACAAACACACACACACACACACATATATATAAATATGTGTATTGTATATATATATTTGTTTGCTCTACTTTCGCTTTGAGTGCTTTGTGTGCTCTGCTTTCCTATTGAGCTCTTTATTGTTAAAGTTTTCATCTTGGGTTTTTTTTCTTTCTTACGAATGCTTGACATTTTGTTCAGGGACTTCGTTTGTTTCTTTTTTTCTTCCCCTTCATTTCCCTCCGGGTTCGTTCCCGGTAGGTTTCAAGACGATTTCATTTGTCGTTTAATTATTGCTAGTCTTGACAGAATTAGTTCTGTTAGTATTGGTATTATTACTATAATTAATATTACTATAATATATAATATATACTATAATATATAATATATACTATAATAATATTACTATATATATATGTGTGTGTGTGTGTGTGTGTGTGTGTGTGTATTTTATATACATATACTTACATTCTTATTGAAAACAGAATTAGTATCAATTTTTCAAACATAGCAAATTCTATGACATTGCCCTTAAAAATAAATTCCCTGATTTTAAATATAACAAACTTAATAATAACAGCAACAATAAAAATAGAAAGAAAACTATTATTTGGTATGCACCCCCATTAAACCAAATGATAAGTACGAAGTTAAGGCATAAATTCCTGAAATTAGTTGAAAAACACTTCCCTAAAAATAACCCTCTTAGCAAAATTTTTAACAAAAATACTCTGAAATTAAGCTACAGCTGTCGTGATAACCTTGAGAAGATCACCCAGAAACATAATAATTGAATTTTAAACAGGCATGATAACCTAAACAATCAACGACATCCTAAGAAAATTAACAATTGCAATTGCCAAAAACCTATTGCCTGTCCATTAGTAAATAAATGTTTAACTGACTCTATAGTCTACTTATGCTCTATTTCCACTATAGAAAATCCCACAGTAACAAAATATTATATCGGCTGTAGAAAGAATCCTTGCAAAAGCTGCCATTATTTTCACACCTTAACTTTTAATAATAAAACTTACAGTAAAAGCACATCACTTTATACTTATTATTAGCAATTAAAAGATGCTAATAAACCCCAACCTTAAAATAGAAAATATTAGAAAAATAACAGAACTTGTAAATCTTTACATGAACTATGTTTTTTAAGTCTACAAGAAAAATTACAAATTATCAAATTCCCAAAACTAAACTCAATAAACGTAACAAAGTAACTTCCATTTGTTATCATTGACTAAAATATGCCCTAAAATATAGTTAATTTTCTTTAATATAATCTTAATATAACTTCTTCTTTTATGTGCCCTGTCCTTTCAGGACGTAGACGATCATGTTTTTCTATGTTTCTCTATCCCTGGTGGCTCTTAGCACGCTTTCTCTTGTTACACCCCACAACCATCGTTCCGTCATCCACCTGATCTGGTTCTTCATATATGTTATCCGCTGCATTTCACTGTCTCTTTTTCCCTCTATCTGGCCTGTCAGTATATGGTTCTCCAAGCTGTTCTTCCTCATTACATGTCCCAGGAACTTTATCCTGATGCTCAGTATTAATTTGCTTTTCGTTTCCATCCTTTCCAAAACCTCGTCATTGCTCGATTCATGATATCGTCATTGCTTCAAGTTTTTCCTTCATGTTCGATGATATTGTCTAGCATTCACTGGCATATTGAAGAACCGACATCACATAGCAAACCAGTACTCTCTTCTTTGTTTCTAGCGAAATTATCCTGTTTCTTAATACTTCCATCTTTTGATAATTAATTTCTCACTATTTTACGGACAGATCACCTATTAAGTCAACTGCATATATTTAACGCGCAGTGTATTAAAAAATGCAAAACAAAACAAAAAAACTTTCTCGTCTTGTTTTTATTATAATTTTATAATAAAAATATTACCGTATATATATATATATATATATATATATATATATATATATATATATATAACCAAGAATGAAAACGTCATAATTCTTCGTAATTTTAAAAATTGCGCGTTCAAAAATTCCCTGCCATGTGAGCGTTAAAAAAAAGACCCTCACATGAGCGTTCTTAAAAAAATAAAAATAAAATAAAAACGGTAAACGGTAAAATCACGTATTACATTTATTTCCTTACGTTAAATTATTAAATTATTATTATTATTATTATTATTATTATTATTATTATTATTTTATAATCATTTCACCCCAAGCAAGTCATTCCACTGCCACTATTGCGCAGGGGGCTACATAGGGAAAAGTGATGAGAAAGAGTGGTTAGATATAGGAAATGTCAGAAGGAGGATGATAGACGGGAAGGATACTTAGGATGAGGGTTGGGTAGATGGGAAAGTGTTTGAGAGAATGGAAGTGAGTTAGTGCCTTAGGAGGTGTCTATTGACCTTACATTTAAACTCCTGGAGATTGTAGCTGTCGGAGAAGCAAGTATACGGAAGGGAATTCCACAGGCGGGAAGTGAGAGAAAAGAAGCTGTTGGAGTAGAAATTGCGGTTACATTTTATCCGTTTCACTGTAAAAGGGTGGAACCTGGTTGCTAATCTAGTATCTCGTGCATATTCGTACGTAGGGGGCACCAGTGAACTAAGTTCATCGGAGCAGAAGCCGTGAAAGTATAGAAGAGGCACAGGGAAGCCACGTCACGCCGGTGAGAGAGTGACTGCAGACGGTCTGGCAAGTCGGCAGCGATCACATTACAGATTCTCCGTTGTATTTTGTCAAGAACCCCGAGGAGAATAGCAGGTGCACTCGACCAGATGTGTCAGTAGTATTCAATACACGGGCGGATGTTAGATTTTATTGAATAATGGTACATCACGCCAACAATGTCATGACTTCCCTGTTGATAAGGATTTACCAGGGGCATGCATCACAGTCAAATATGCACGAAAATTGTGGGAGTTTTAGTGAAATGGTTTGACTAAAAGCAGTGAAAAACTTTACAGGTACAACCCAGTTAGAAATACACTAACTGTCATAATTATTAGGCTACCCTAGTTTTTTTTAAAGTCAGTCAGTTAAGTGCTATACGTGATACACGCTTGGGCGATCATGTCTCGAAAGAGACATGACTGACTGGGCAGAAGATTATCCCGCCGTATGTTGCCATTGCTTTCTGCGGTAGACTGGCTATAAAACCCAATCCGTCCTGTTATTTGACCCATAGCTGGAGGGAATAGACGGATTAATACCTTTCCCAAGGGTATTTGTGCGTATATGATTGCAACGAATTCAACTGGAATTCGAACTCGTCTCTCTGATTTCTCGTTCCGAGTCGATATCCACTGGACCACAACGCACATCTTTTTTTTTTTAAAAGAAATTATGTATTTCATACTATTTTTAAGTGGATAATTCTAGATGAAAATAAAATGGTTCTTTTGTTATTATTACTTTGCAAAATTTTACAAGGCACAGAAGCAAAGATGAACTCGTCTGAATCACCCTAAATTTTCTTCATTCTTTCATTGATGAAACTACTATATAGGAAATTATTAAATATTTATAAATTCATTTGATGCTCATGTTATTGTGCAGTGTTAACAAAATAACCATTCTATTTTCATTTATAATTATTCACTTGGCAATAAATACTATAAAATAGTATGAAATACATCATTTTGTAAAACACTGGGGTGGCCAAATAATTATGGCCGGTAATGTGCGTTGTGTTGCATTGGAACGAGAAATCGGGGAGCCGAGTTCGAATTCCAGCCGAATTCATTGCATTCACTTACGCTCAAATACCCTTGGGAAAGGTATTAATCCGTCTATTCCTTCCAGTTATGGGTTAAATAACAGGACATATTGGGTTCTATAGCCTTGGTCGGCAACCAGTCTACCGCAGAAAGCAATGGCAACCTACTGCGGGATAATCTTCTACCCAGTCAGTCATGTCTCTCTCGAGACATGATCGCCCAAGCGTGTATCACGTATGGCACTTAACTGACTGACTTTCAATTGTGTTGGTGCTGTTGTTATTATTATTTATCTATACATCTGAGATAAGGTATTGCAACTATTTACACTATTTCCATTGATTCTACTGTCGTCCTCATCTTTATTGCATTTCTAGCAGTAAGTACCTCGCGTTGCAAGGGATGTGAAGAGAAAGAGTGGGAAATTTAATTGTTTTTATAAGACCCACATCTGCAGACATTAAACACAGGAGACAATTCTAGTATTTTTGAAAGACTTATTCTACATGTAAAAGTTATTGTATTGAAAATAATAAATTAAAACTAAGATTAAACTGAAGAGACGCGCGTGTTTTTTTCTTTATGTACAATATTTTTTTTATGTGCGTTGTGCCATACGTGATACACGCTTGGGTGATCATGTCTCTTTCGAGACATGACTGGGCAGAAGATTATCCCGCAGTAGGTTGCCATTGCTTTCTGCGGTAGAATGGTTGCCGACCAAGGCTATAGAACCCAATCTGTCCTGCTATTTAACCCATAACTGGAGGGAAGAGACGGATTAATACCTTTCCCAAGGGTATTTGTGCGTAAGTGAATGCAATGGATTACATCTGGAATTCGAACTCGGCTCCCCGGTTTCTCGTTCCGAGCCGATATCCACTGTACCACAACGCATATCCTATGACCGAAGAGTACATTTGTCATACTAGCATTGAACCAAAGCGTCGGTCGTGAACAAGCATTGCGACGACTTCAAACTGTCAGAATTGAGTGCAAATACTTTCAAGTGTCTGACATTTGTTCAAGGACTCGTCTCAGCTAAAGACGCTGAAATTAGACGTAGAGTTGTAAATAAATTGGAAAATGAACCAAACCTTACTTTATAACAAATAGTGGAAGACTGTCAGAGATTTGTAAGCGTACGCCAAATTTCGAAAAATATCGAAGAATCTGACATAACTCACATAAGAAAACTACGCCGAAAGTAAATAAACAAATTGATTCTCCCCTTAAATCAAACCAATCGAAAAAGAAAAGAAAACAAACTTCCTAACCCGTGTTTCGGTTGTAGATTATTACATTGGTATAAAGACTGCCCTTACCGGAAAAGAATACCTAAATTGTAGCCGTATTGCGCACAAGAGTTCACATTGTGGAGCGAGAAAAAAGGTTAATAGCTACGTAAAAAGCACAAAATCAGATGAACAAGACAGGGTTAAACATTAGGAAGTACGTGCAAGTACAAATCCTAGATAAAAATATTAAACTGCAATTGGATTCTGGTTCAGACATATCAATCATTACACACTTATAAAAAGATGGGAAAACTAACCTTGCTAAGAACTGATAAAATCGCCATGTCCGTGACAGAGGAGGAAATCAAGTTTACGGGAGAACTTATCGCGAATGTAACATTTCAAAGAAGGACGTTAAAACCAAAGATATTTATATTATAAAATACAGAAAATTAATTTGGCACCGACTGGATGGAAAAAATTAAGTTGTAGGACATGCCTTTTGATTCGTTTGGACCAAAAACTAGAAAACTTGACCACCGAAGCAAATAATTTAATAAAAAAACTTAAAAGAAAGTTGTTTTTTTTTTCATGTGTCTTGGTTGGCGTAATAAGATGACGGCAAAATTCGAGTTCAAAGAGGAAATCCAGCCAGTGTTTAAAAAAAACGAAATGTGCCTTTTCCCTTTTTATTAAAATAAACGAGGAACTCGACAGACCGAAAAGAACCGGTGTCTTGTCGAAAACTGTGCACAGTAAATAGGCTTCCTTAACCGTCTATGTGAAGAAGTCAAACGAGACCCGGGTCTGCGCCGATTTTTCGATGGGGCTTAATGCAGCATTCAAAGAAAATCATAATTCTTTATCTTCGCTGTTTAAGGAAAATGACGGAGTTTATAGTCGTAAATAAAAAAAGAAAAAATATTAAGACTCCTTGCGGAGTTAATACTTAGGAGTGGGGGTGTTATGGGGACTTATCCATATGCCACATGAACTCGTCCAATTTATATGACCAGCAGTTCTGCTTTGTAGAATCAGCGAGTAAGCGTGTGCAGCGAGAGCGGAAGCTATTCCAGCAGATAACTGACAGACCGACGAACAGTCACGCTAATCGCTCATTGGTATATATTTGTACTACTGCCTTTGTAATATATTTGTTTAACACTAATCCGACTTTGTGTCTTTATTTCTGGCTTAAACGGACCACAACAATTTGGTGACGGTGTCAACAAATAGCAATTTATAGCTTATACCTAGAAACCAGAACATGAATAAGATCCCTGGTAGCCGTTGTTTTAAAAAGTCACACCGTGTGGAATTTTTCATGTTCTCAAGAGTAGGTACGCCCACGAAATCACTAAAGAATCAGCACCCTGTGATGAAAACCTACTAGAATCCTAATAAAAAAATAGTTTTATCATCAAAATCTTTACGTCATTCTTAAGAGGAAAGACCAAAAGATTTAAAAAAAAAATATTCAATGAAATTTTTGACTCCTTTTTATAATATTCGAAATTTTTATCAAAATCTCGTTTTTCTTAAGTCAGCAGATGGACTATTTTTAAGCATAGCAAATATTAACTTCTTTGTAGTGAGAGACATTATTTTGCAAAATCTTGCAAAAATTAAATTATTGTCAGATTTTTATAAAATTTTCAGGACTTATTTGCTAATGAATGAATTTATTTGACAGATGTTTTTACTAGAAAATCTTAATTAATATATATTTTTATATATGTTTCAACCCCTTGCTCAATTTTATGAAAACTTGAGAAATTCAGCGTGAAAAACAGAATTCTTTTAAAAGTGTAAATTACGGATTTCTTTTTTTGTAAAATAGTAAAAAATATAATACAACTATGACATTATTTAGTTAGATAAAATTTTAATTGCTTTTATGAATAATATATATTAAGAAAATATTGTCTTAAGAAAAACTGAAGCTAAAGATGTTATTTTTGCTGCACTAGACCCGATGCTTTCTAACGAGAAATGATTGAGTGAGCGTTTTGAAGCAATCGACCATTTTGTATCAGGCTGCATGGAGGTTATAAAACTTGGCATGACAGGGTAAGTCAATATCAGCACTGGAACCTCTGCAATTTTCTTGGAAGTAAACTCCAAAAAGTTGGCAAGAACATCACTAAGACCTGGTTACAAAAATAGGATCTGAAACAATTTTATGGGACTTCACAATACATACAGACAGAACAGTCAAAGCTTATAATTATATATTTATCGAGGAAATTCGTATATGGGGGTACCAGTGAGCTAAGTTCATCGGAACAGAAGCCATGAAAGTATTTGTAGAAGAGACACAGGGAAGCCACACAAAATCCGTAATTTACACTTTTAAAAGAATTCTGTTTTTCATGTTGAATTTCTCAAGTTTTCATAAAATTGAGCAAGGGGTTGAAACATATATGAAAAAAATATATTTATTAAGATTTTCTGATAAAAACATCTGTCAAATAAATTCATTCATTAGCAAATAATTTCTGAAAATTTTATAAAAATCAAAGATCACAAAAACAGAATGTGCATTCTTATTGACATGGAAGTTCCTACATCCTGTAATGTATATTTGAAGAACTAAATAATTTTAGTAGTGATTGAGGCTCTGGATTTGATTTGAATCATTGAGCGTATCCCTGACAACATATACCTTGAAGGAATACAAAAATTATATGTTCTCACATGCACAACTCACACCTTAAGAAGGGATTTATCTATGTAAAATGTGTGTTTTAGATTTGATTTTCAGTGGAAAGCTCATTGGAAAATGTCATTTCTGATCTTAGGTGTCGGGTAGAAACCTGGAAGGAAATGAGCAGACAACAAAATAAATCAAAGGAAATAATAATAATAATAATAATAATAATAATAATAATAATAATAATAATAATAATAATAAGTAGAGGAATAAATGTAAGAACTAGGAAAAGCAGAAGAGCCGAAAGAAAATATAACATCAGGAATGTAAATGAAGTCTTATCAAATAAAGAAAAAATAAAGCAAAAAATCCAACTGAAGGCTCAAAGAATAAGACGCTATGAAAAAAGAGCAAGATTTTACAGACAAAACAAGATTTTCAGACTGATACAAAGAGATTTTACAGGGAAATAGGTAAAAAAAGAATTGAAGTGACAGTACCCACCAGAATGGAAGAAGTCACACAGTTCTGGGAAAAGATATGGGCTTGCCCTAAAGAACTTAGCAAGGAAGTACATTGGATTACGCAAGAGATAGAACGAATGAAAAATAAACCCGAACAGACATGGTCTGGAATTACAGAAGATGATGTTAAATTTGCACTAAAAAAAGCACACAATTGGAAATTCCCAGGCATAGATAAAATTCCTAACTTTTGGCTATATTATTTAAATGCAGCACATAAAAAACTAGCCAAAGAACTTCAAGAAATGGTTGACGATCCCACTAAAATTCCTGCATGGATGACCAAAGGAATTACATTTCTTCTACCCAAGAATAGTGACACAAACAACCTGAAAAACTACAGACCAATTACATGTCTTCCGACAACATATAAACTATTAACATCTATTTTAACAAAACAGACATATTTATTCTTAGAAAGAAATGACATGATACCGCTTGAACAAAAAGGGTGCAAACGTGGCTGTTATGGTTGTAAAGACCAATTGCTAATTAACAAAATGATCCTGGAAAACTGCTACAGTACAAAGAAAAATCTTAGTACTGCCTGGATAGATTATCGAAAGGCATTCGATAGTGTGCCACATTACTGGATTTTAAAGACTTTAAATATATACAAGATATCGCCCGTCATCATCAATTTCATCAAACAGTGCATGTCTATATGGAAAACAACCCTTTACCTCAATCATATAAATGGAACCTATAAGTCTGATGAAATAAACATCAAAAGAGGTATATTTCAAGGTGATTCTTTATCTCTCTTACTATTCTGCATATCATTAATAGCACTAACCAGTCAACTTAATAAGACAGAATGTGGTTATAAAATAGGCCAAAAGAAAATAAGCCATCTATTTTACATGGATGACTTAAAGTTATATGCTAAGAATGATAATGAGCTGGAAGGTCTTCTGCAAACTGTAAAATGCTTCAGCGAAGACATTGGAATGAAATTTAATTTGAATAAATGTGCTAAAGCTACAGTTTTACGTGGATCAATACAAGAAACATCCTCAATTAGCCTAGACCCTGCTGTAACAATAAAAGAATTGAAACCAGAAGAAGCTTATAAATACCTAGGTGTAAATGAGAGCGAAAACATTCACCATAAAAAAATGAAAGAAATAGTGCGTAAAGAGTACTATAGAAGGCTACGAATGATATTAAAAACTGAATTAAATTCACAGAACAGAGTTATGGCCATTAATAGCCTTGCAATCCCAGTTGTCCAATATAGCTTTAACATCTTAAACTGGACTCTAAACGACATCAGACGAATGGATGCTAAAACAAGAAAGCTTCTTTCTAAGCATAAGATGCATCATCCAAAGGCTGATGTAGACCGTCTATACATACCCCGTAAAGAAGGTGGAAGGGGTCTTATTCAGCTGGAATTGTCATACAAGACAACAACTATTGGCTTACTAACATACATAGAAACAACAAAGGATTGGATGATACAATTAGTAAGGCAACATGAAGAAAGAAAGAAAAAATATTCAATAATAAAAGAAGGCAGTAAATACAAACAAGATTTACAGTTAGTAGATTCTGTAGAAAAGCAAAACAGAAGCCAAGAACCAACTATTGCGGCAAAAAATATGAAAATGAAAGCCAAAGATAAAGCTCTTGAACAGATGAAACAGCGCTGGCAAGACAAACCTCTGCATGGCCAATATCCAGTACGTGCCAATAAATCCAATGTTGACAAAGTTAATACTCATCGATGGTTACGTGCATCTGGATTAAAGTCTGAAACTGAAGGATTTATACTTGCAGCACAAGACCAAATTCTTTTCACTAGAAACTTTCAGGCAAATATTATGCATAATAATATGGATCCAAAATGCAGGTTTTGTGATAAACACCAAGAAACAATAGACCACCTAATCTCAGGCTGTTCTGTGCTTGCCCCAAATGAATATAAAAATCGCCACGATAGAGTTGGACAATATTTACATTGGGCAATGTGCAAACATTATGGAAAAGCTGTAAACAAACACTGGTATTAACATCACCCAGCACCGGTTACAGAAATAGAAGATGTAACCATTCTATGGGATTACACCATCTACACAGACAGAAAAATTGAAGCAAACAGGCCAGACATTATTGTTAAAAACCAGAAGGAGAAAACTTGTCTATTAATTGATATGGCTTGTCCAGCGGATTGTAACATAGCAATCAAGGAATTTGAAAAACTGTCAAAATATAAAGACCTGGAAATTGAAATAGAAAAAAATGTGGAAATTGAAAACAAGAGTTGTGCCAGTGATAGTAGGTGCACTTGGAATGATAAAAAATGGAACAAAACAACACATTGAAAGAATCCCTGGAAACCCCAGCTTAAGAGATATACAAAAAATTGTCTTATTAAGTACAGCCCACACACTAAGGAAAACTTTATCTATGTAATGCTGGAGATGATAGGGAAGATAGAAAAACATGAAATGGAGCCATAACAACACGCCACTACCTGCCTTAGGTATCCCGTAAAAATTGGTTGGTAGTGAGACCAAAGCAGAAATCGAAATATGATGAAAAATGACATAATAATAATAATTAAAACAACAATGTGTTGTGAAAATGTCCAGTCCAGACAGAATAAAACTGAATAAGCTGGATATACTTGTCAATGATTTGATGGTAAAGTGTGTGTTTGTTCAGCGAGGTAATAATTTCTGTTGATACAAATATTTCAATCAATTTGTAAAAGTAAGTACATAATTTTGAAATTCAAATTAAAAACTCAAAATTCAAATTTCAAAAATCAAAACATTCGTGTTATTGGGAACTAAGGACAATAGCAAAATAAAGATTAAGAATTATGTTTCTCGACTTGTTGAACCGAGTTTGGCTGAACTGCAAAAGATTGCATTTAGTAATATTTCCAGCCTCGTCACGAAAATTTTACCAGTGTCACTGTTTATGAACCCATGCTAGTGAAATTTGCATACACATTTTCATATATTCACAGAACCCAAAGCATTTGCATAAACATTCTCATTTATTCACAACAACCTAAACATTTGCATGCACATTCTCCTATATTAACATGAACGTAAAAATTTGCATGCATAGTCTCATATATTTACAAGAACCTAAACATTTGCATCCAAATTCTCATATAATAACAGGAATCTAAACATTTGCCTGAACATTCTTATATCTTCATAAGAATCTACACATTTGCATGCACAATCTCATATAATTACAGAACCCAGTATATACAAGTCTACCATCCGCCCGCGCATTGAATATTGCTGCCATATCTGTTCCGATGCTCCTACTATCCACTTAGGTGTCCTCGACCGAATCCAACGGAGAATCTGTGATGTGATCGATCCCGACTTGGCAGCTGGGATACAGTCGCTTTCTCGTCGACGCTGTACTTTCACGGCTTCTTTTCCAATGAACTTAGCTCACTGGTACACCCTCTATACGAATTTCCTCGAGCCACAAGATTAGCAACTAGGTCCCACTCTTTTACTGTGAAACCAATAAATTGTAAACGCAAATTCTACTCAGCAGCTTCTTTTCTCGCACTTCCCGCCTGTGGATTTCCCTTCCGCATACTTGCTATCCCGACAGTTACAGTCTCCAAGAATTTAAATGTAAAGTCAATAGTCATCTCCTGTTTCATTAACTTACATCCTCTTTCTCATGCTTTTTCTTCGTCCACCCCTCTCTCACCAGTACTCTTCCCTCTCTTACTCTCTTCCTAACACCCACTGCAACCTCTCATTCCTCTTAACATTCCTCCTGTGTAAACCCCTGCACAACAGTAACAGTAAAATGCCTTGCTTGGGGCGACGCTATTATAAAAAAACTTGCATGTATATTGTAATAATATTTACATAACCCTACACATTTGCATGCATATCCTCATATATTTGCAAGAATCTAAACATTTGCATGAACATTCTTATATCTTCATAGAAACCTACACATTTGCATAAAATTCTCATATATTTACAGAACACAGTACATTTGCATGTATGTTGTCATAATATGTACAGAACCCTACACATTTGCATGCATATCCTCATATATTTTCAAGAATCTAACCATTTGCATGCACATTCTCATATAATAACAGGAATCTAAACATTTGCATGAATCTTTTTAAATCTTCACAGGAGCCTACACATTCGCATGCACATTCTCATGTATTCAGAGAACTTTACACATTTGCATGCACATTTTAAATATTCACAGAACCCTAAACATTTGCATGCACACTGTTATATATTCCCGAAAACCTGCACATTCTCATATATTCACAGGAACCTAAATATTTGCATGCGCATTCTTATAATATACTCACAGAAACCCACAGTTGACGGATTAATATCTTTACCAGGTCTATTTGAACGTTAGTGAATGCCATGAATTCAACTGAAATTCGAACTCGTCTCTCCGATTTTTCGTTCCGGGCCGATGTTCACTGTACCACAACGTGCATCCTACTTCTCTAATAAGAGGTACCAGATTTATTATTGTTAAGCGTATCCTAATAATATTCAGCTCATTTAATATGTGCACTTTGATGCAATGGACATCTACTCGGAATGAGAAATTCACTTACACGCAAATACCTATGAGAAAGGTATGAATCCCTCTCTTTTTCCATCTATGGGTGGAATAGCAAAACAGATTAGGTTCCTTAGCCTTGGTTGGTGACTAGTCTACCGCAGAACGAAATTGCAGTCTACTGCAGGAGAATCTGTTTAGTCGTCGACCGGATAAGATATGATCTCCTAAGCGTGTTTCACTTATGGCACTTAACTGAGTGTTCATATATCGAATGATATAGAAAAATGTTATGGTGCCCTTCTACGAGGAATGGGCTCTTCCTCTTGTTATATGTGATTACCTGCGTGACTCCCGGGAGCAGTTAAAATCAGTTAACGGGAGCAGTTAACGGAAGGCGATTAACGATAGCTACTAGTCTGTTAATAATCAGCGTAATAATACCTTCGAACTTACTTATTTCTATGTTACGTATTATTAACACTTCCTTTGAATATCTTGTTTCTTGTTATACTAATATACTTTTTTGAACCTTGCTTCTTGTTCTGTGTCTTACTTCCGTCCAAACCGGTCACTACAACTTTGCGGTGAAGTCTTGTCACAACTAAACAACAAATTGGCGACGAAGATCCACAACAGAAAAAATGAAAACGTCAAATTGTCAGCTGATCAAAAAGGAAATTTAATCTGTGTTAACTAGGGCAATAAATGAATTGTTAATTCTGAACTCCTACAAAACGGTTTGCTCTCTTGTTTTAATCGACTTAGAGAACTTTGTTGAATTTTATCAGAATGGCAGAATGAGTAGAAAGATGATATTGAATCAATTGTAAGGCCTGCTACAAGAAAAATTCGTTCACTATATAGGGTTTCACAATTTTTTCACGTCAGAATCTATTTTACAGATATATTTTTTGAGGCATTGTGGAGTAATAGATAGCGGCTCGGAATGAGGCATCGGAGATCCGAGTTCGAATTTTAGTCGGATTCCTTACATTCATTTACGTGTTAATACTTTTGAGAAAGGTATGAATCCATCTCTTCTCCCCCAAGCTATGGGTAAAGTAGCAGGGCAGGCTGTGTTCTATAACCTTGGATGGCAATCGGTCTAGGAGAAGGAAAACTCTGTATTCAAACTAACCTGTCTTGTCCAAAGAAACACCACTTCTACTGTTGCTGCAGTGCGTGTGGTGCCCCTACGACCCTAATGAATCGCAGAAATCTGGATCTGTATTTTAAAATCTATCATTTGTCCTGCAATTGAATGTTGTTATTACATCCAATCTGGTACTTCTGCTATGTATTTACATATTGTTGATTAAATATAAATAATAATCTGCAATGTTATCATTCGTGACCTGGCATCTCAGCTTTCTTACCGACTTAATGGCACTCCCTTTTGAATTTTCTATGAATATTTATTGATAATTGTTCGGATGAGTTTTCCTCTTTGGTACCTGAAGATTACAAATTTAAGTGCAGTACTAGATTGGCAGTTAGGTCTTATCTTTTTATAGTTGAAATTGCTAGATTTAACCGTAATTTCTATGCTAACAGTTTCTCGCATTTCTTGCGGTGGAACTCAATTCGGACTTTTTGCTTTCCAGTCAATTTTGATCTTCAAAATTTAAATGAGTGCTAACGGTCATCTTCTCTCTTATTAATTCATGTTCTTTTATTGTCCTCTCTCCTAAATGATTTATTACATATTCTTTCACACCCAGTTACTCCTTCCCTTTTAGTGGTTTCATCCTAAACAGACTATTGCTCTAAATTGTCTTTCATGGGCAATTTAACCTTAGAAATGGGTACACCTGCCCTTAATATTTGATCTAATTACGTACAATTTTTTACTTTTTAATTTTCAAAGATCTTAGCATTTTTATAGCTTGTGATATTTGAAATAACTAAACAACACCTGCAAGTGTAACCTGAGACACACCAGGGTGTCGTGACATCCTGATTAAAAATCTTTTGTCTATAAAGTCTGCGGAGCCTGACTGTGAAAAGAACCAGTAGGGTGGCAAAACTATTCGTGATACCTATAGGTTTTAGTGTTTCTTTTCTATCGTTTAATGGGATTATATTAATATTGCTAGAAATTGAATGAGAAAAGCTGTTGAAGCCGGATAAAGAAAAGAAAATAAGAAATAAAGTACACGATGAAAAAGCAAGAATATCGGAAAAGAATAAAAAGAAAAACTATATGTAAGGCATAAATAAGACAGATAAATACGTAAAAGAAAAAGAGAAGAGGGAAGAGAGAAAAAGAAAAGGAAGAAAGAAGAGGAAAGAAAAAAAGAAAAGGAAGAAAGAAGAGGAAAGAAAAAAAGAAAAGGAAGAAAGAAGAGGAAAGAAAGAAAAAGAAAAGGAAGAAAGAAAGAAGAGGGAAAGAAGAAAAGCACAAGGAATGAAGAGGGGGAAGAAAGAAAAAGAAACTGACAAAGAAACAATTTAATGATATATTAATTAAACTAGGCTTAAAATTAGATACCCAACATAAAATATATATATATATAGACATCCGCAGACAGATCAGTTTCGCTGTATTACAGCTCATCAGTATGGTTAGACATCCCATTGCTTTTTAACCCAGGATTGAAACCTGACCGAATTAGTGTCAGTTGGCGAGTCTACCTATGAGCTGTGGGTGTTCGGCAGAAGAAGACAGACTTTTTTTTAGCGTATGATGTATCATACGCCAATAGCCAGAGTGCTCTAATTCATTACCAAATGAGCGATGTGTAGGTGCTAGAGTAGCTACTGTTTTTTCAAAGTCTACCATTCTTCCAGAGTGCTCAATGAGGGTGTGAGAGCGTTATGTGTGTGTGTGTGTGTGTGTGTGTGTGTGTGTGTGTGTGTGTGTGTGTGTGTGTGTATAATTGACGATACAATACTATGACGATCGAATCAGAACCTTTTACTGAGAGTTTCATGCGAGAACGCAATCGTCAGGCGGATAAAATTATATAACGAATTTTAATGACCATCTTGATATTAAAGATAGTATTATAATATATCGTATTTAGGCGCTACCGCCTTCGGCAGTGAGCCCCCGTTTATAGTTTACTTTGAGCCTTAATTTTGTATATATGATGTTAGTAAACATCTGGCTCTTAGCTGATTGATCCTACTTTCAACATCTCGACTCCAGACTTTAGTAGGTGAACCTCTTCAGAGGTTACAGACAAATAATAACGCTTAACGTAAGCTAAAAGCATAAAATATAATACACCTATCTATCTATCTATCTATCTATCTATCTATCTATCTATCTATCTATCTGTATATGTATATATTTTTCATTTTTAAACGAGTTATTTCGCTACCTTGGTTTCTACCATCAGTGGTGTCTTCAGGTGATTTTTAATAACTTATTAAAAATTGTTTTTTAATAACTTATTTTTTATTCGTTTTTAATAACATTAAAAACGCCTGAAGACACCACTCATGGTAGAAACCAAGGTAGCGAAATAACTCGTTTAAAAATGAAAAATGTTCAAAAGTTCTACAATTGTATAGAACACTTTTTAATACAAATGTGTACTATTAGAACCAAAAACTAAGTATTAAACAATCAACACACACACACACACACACACACACACACACACACACACACACACACACACACACATATATACATATATATATATATATATATATTTGAACAATAATGATAAAAACGAGGGTCTCAGTGCCAAAGCCGTTAGTGCTAAAATATGATATATTATAATAATATCATTAATATAATAATATTAAGGGAATACTAAAAATCCGTTGCATATTTTATCCGCTTGACGATTGCGTCACCGCATGAAACTCTGAGTAACAGGTTCTGATTAACATCTTAATATTATTATACTATAGCTGATAACCCCTGTTGATTGGAAGGACACGTCCTGCCACGGATCTCATATATATATATATATATATATATATATATATATATATACTAGCATTATAGTCCGGCGTTGCTCAGGTGTAATGAAAGCTTTAAAACTAACCCATGGTCCTGGAGCTCAGACTCTTTGGACGTTGGCACGAAAGACTAAAAAGCAATAGTTGTTTCCAGTTAAAGCGAAACCGGGGAGAAATTGGAAAAAATAAGTCACCCATGACCTGACAAGATGCCTAAAGAATATTTGTGCGAAGTTTGGTGAGAATCGGATAAAAATTGTGGATTTGTATAAAGGATACACACACACACACACACACACACACACACACACACACACACACACACACATCTTGCCTTTTATATAATATATATATGTTATCGATTTTCTGCACTATTGTAAGAACTGCAACCTTGAAACTTTTGAATATCGTTTCTTATGTCTTTGTCTATGAGTGTATCAAATTTGATTAAAATCGGATCACTCCTTCTATAACTCGATTTTTTCGATTATCGATTTTCGATATTTATCGGGGATACCTCGATACAAAACCTAGCTAAGAACACTCGCATACGCTTATAATACAACTGTGTAAATTTTTAAGAAAATCGGTTCAGCCGTTTCGGAGTCTATAGGTAACGGATACACACAAACAGACACACACACACATACACGCACAGACAAAGATACATTCATAAATAAGTTTAGATTAGAATCGCCGACTGACACCAATTTGGTCGGGTTTCAATCCTGGGTTAAAAGCAATCGGAGTCTAACCGTACTGATGAGCTGTGCTACAGCGAAACAGATCTGTCTGCGGATGACTATATATATATATATATATATATATATATATATATTAGTGTGGATGTGCGCGTGTGTATATGTGTGCAGACCTGCGTAACTTGCAAACGTTTCCATGTATCCGTGCATAGGTCGATAGCATGATCGTAATAACGGCCCCAAGACAAAGAGTCCGTGTGAGGGGATGTCGTTGCGTGCGTGTCAGGGTGGTGTTATTTATGCGGTATTGCTATGCGATTAATATATTTACGTGATATACCCCCGGGCGAAGACCGAGGAGCCAATCTCTTTTCCTAGCAGTAAAGACACAAATGGTTTAATAGGAGCCGCGTGCGGTGTATCGATAGCTTGCACGCAGACATACCGTCTCGTCCATCGGTAACTTGATATGCACGTATCTGACAATGAAGGTTTCGCTTCTTTTATTTGACTCTCACACATAACGAACGAGTGTGTGCACACATGCATAAAACATATATGTAACTGGTGTTACCCCATGCAAGGCAGTAAAGTCACTAAGACACAATGGGTAACGGTGTGTGAAAGAATTAGAAACAGAAACAATAATAATGAAAGGGAAGAAAAAAACAATATTCAGGAGGACGCTTGATACGATTTGATATTTTTAAATATTTTTTCATATTAATGTTGATTGGAAAGCCTGGAGCCAGAAGGGATTTCCACAATTTAGAAGTCCAACAAAAGAAGGGTCAGCAATATTATGGGTCTTCATCTGTTATCTCGACATCTGTCACTTTCACACCGCCGTAAAGTTGCGTCTCTCCACCTTTTCTATGAATACTTTCATGATAATTATTCAGATGATCTCTTCACTGTGGTACCAAAACTTTATGAATTTAAGCTCAGTAATAGACTCGGAGGCCACAATTTAAACAACATAAGGTACGCAGATGATATAATACTGATAGCAGACACAGAAAGGAAACTATAAACCCTCCTACAGAAGGTAGCTGATGAGAGAGACAAAAAAGGACTACAAATAAACTGCAAGAAAACCGAATGCATGGTCATCAGCAAAAAGAGCAGCCCAAAATACAGGTGGTGGATACTAAAATCAAGCAGGTACAAAAATTGAAATTCCTGGGAAGTGTTCTGACAAGATGGAAAGTGCGACACAGAGATTAGAAGGCGAATTAGCATGGTGAAGGAAGCATTCCAGATCTTGAGTAGTATATTAAGAGACAGGAAAATTTGGCTAGAAACAAAGAAAAGAGTACTGGATTGCTACGTGATGTCAAATTTTTAATATGGCAGTGAATGCTGGAAAATGTAATCGAAGATGAAGGAAAAAACTTGAAGCAACTGAAATGTGGTTCTACAAAAGGATGCTGCTATATCATGGATCGAGCATGTGAGCAATGACGAGGTTTTGGAAAGGATGGAGACGAAAAGCAAATTAATACTGAACATCAGGAAGAGACAGCTAAAGTTCCTGGGACATGTAACGAGGAAGAAGAGCTTGGAGAACCAGATACTAACAGGCCAGATAGAGGAAAAAAGAGACAGAGGAAAGCAGAGGATAACATATTTGAAGGGCCTTAGCAGGTAAACACAGAACAGGAGTTGCGTAATGTTACTGGAGAAAGTGTGCTAAGAGCCACCACGAATAAGGAGACGTAGAAAGTTTTGATTGCCTACGTCCTGAAAGGACAATGTACATAGAAGAAGAAGAAGAAGAAGAAGAAGAAGAAGAAGAAGAGGCTGGCGTCATGATCTCACCAATTAGATGTAGCCGTAAATTCTATGCTAACACTTACTTTTCTCGCACCTTTTGCTTGGGGAAACTCCCTTCTAGCTCTATGATTTCCAGCCAACTTCAATATGAAAAAATGTAAATGCAATGTCAATCGCTATCTACTGTCCTTCTGATTACTCCTTTTATTCTCGCTCTTTAGTAATGTTTCTGCTTCTATTCTTCAACACCCAGTAAACCATTATGTCTTAGTGGCTTTATTGCCTTGCGTTGAGGTAGAAGCGATTAAAGAAATGTTCTGTTTTACTATCATTTTGAAATTATCTTTATTAAACATGCTACCTGCGTTCATTGACGCTAGAAGTTTTCCCAATGTGCCAGGGACCGATACCATATTTGTGTCATATGATTATATAACGATCCGAGAAGATATTATTTGAACATTTATAGCATTATTCATTTAGGTTAGATAGATTATGAATGTAAGGAATTAAATAAAAAATGGGCTAAAATCCACGTTACCCTTTCCCACAGAAAATGTAGAAGACTATGATCGCCTACGTCTTGAAGGGACACGGCACATCAGTCAGTCAGTTAAGGTCCATACGTGAAACACGCTTGGGCGATCATGTCTCGAAAGAGACATGACTGATTGGGCAGAATATTATCCGGCAGTAGGTTGCCATTGCTTTCTGCGGTAGACTGGTTGCCGGCCAAGGCTATAGAACCTAATCTGTCCTGTTATTTAACCCATAAGGGAAGAGACGGATTAATACCTTTCCCAAGGGTATTTGCGCATAAGTGAATGCAATGAATTCAACTGGATTTCGAACTCGGTTCCCCGATTTCTCGTTCCGAGCCGATATCCACTGGACCACAACTAAAAGATGCCTTTGTAGCTAATCAGTATTGAGAAAAGGTGGATTCATGTCTAGTCAGAATTTGATAAACAAATAATTATTCGGATATAAAGTGGGGGATCAATTCTCTATTATGATCAATATACAAACTGACCCCTCTCTTTGTGTACATGCTAGTTTTTATACATTTATGTTCTAGATTTATGGTCTTGAGTAGATGGACGGAGAAGCGGGGATAGAGTGAGATAACAAGAGAAGAGGTACTAAGAGCGACAAGGTAGATGTGGAAGGCCATGATCGCCTACGTCCTGAAGAGACACAGCATATAAAAGAAAAATAAAGTTTGATTCCGACATGGTCACACATGGTGTTGTTAGACGTATTTCATTTCATTGTTTTGTTGTTCACTATATCTCCTTTGTTAGTGGAAAATCAATGACTTTTTTCAATCATATCACCCCGAGCAAGGCAGTAACGCCACTAATGCGCAGGGGGCTACGTAAGAGTGAATAGATTGGAAAAGAGAAAGCCGTAAACCACATCCTAAACAGGGAACTAGGGATGAGCCTCTTCACATCTTCAATAAAAACCGGGCGATAGTTTTGTCTATCTACTCCAATTGAAAAAAAAAAAAAAGAAAAGAGTGAAAAGATTGGAAAAGAGAAAGCCGTAAACCACATCCTAAACAGGGAACAAGTGATGAGCCTCTTCACCTGTTCAATAGATGTGGGTGGAGTGTGAACCGGGCGATAGTTTAGTCTATCTACTCCAATTATGAGTGAGTAATTGAAAAATGTAACCATAGCGTTGTGGTGCAGTGGATATCGGCTCGAAACGAGAAATCTTGGAGCCAAGTTCAAATTTCAGCTGAAGTCTTTGCATTCACATACGCGCAAATACCCCAGGGAAAGGGGCTTACGGCCATATCACGTTGAATACACCAATTCTCGCTCGATCACCGAAGTTAAGCAAAGTTGAGCCTGGTCAGTACTTAGATGGGTGACCGCTTGGGAATACCAGGTGCTGTAAGCGTTTAGTGATGGATGTGCGTTGTGGTGCAATCGATAACGGCTCTGAAAGAAATCGCTGAGCCGAGTTCGAATTCCAATTGAATACTCTGCATTCACTTAAGCACTGGTACCCTTGGGAAAGGTATTAATCCGTCCCTTTCCTCCATGGGTTAAATAACAAGAGTAGGACTTGGGGACCCTGGCCTTAAAAACAAATCCAAATGAATCTTGATACTCGAAAACGAAAAAAGGTTGTACTAGACTCAAAACTTATATAAAAACAACAATTACCAGCAATAAATAAATAAATAAAATTTAGTTGGCAATAAATGACCCCCGAGGTGTTGCTATGCCATAAAAACCAAACAACCAACCCTACGGAAAGGTATTAATCCGTCTCATTCGTTCCAGTTATGCGTTAAATAACAGAAGAACTTCTATAGCCTTGGGTGGCAACCAGTCTACCGCAGAAAGTAATGGCAACCTACTTCGGGATAATCTTCTGCCCACTCAGTCATGTCTCTTTCAAGACATGATCGCCCGAGCGTGTATCACGTATGGCACTTAACTGACTGCCTGAACCATAATAAATATAAAACTAAAATGAAAATCTAAAAATATACAAAAACACAAAAAACAAAACAAAACAAAAAAACAAAAAACAATCATATAAGCAAATATTTTTCCGAAATAACTTGCTTTTATACCAGTGGTAGACTGGCTGACAACCAAGGATTCATTTTGTTCTTACTATTCAAACACTAGCTGAGAAAGAGGAGGCGGATTCTGTTAGGGCGCTCTCCACCCCTTTGTCTACAGTAATGGACTGTTCTAAGCACGAAATAAAGTAGTAGTGATGATAACTCGAGGAAGACCTCGGAAGTCAGCCGAGTGAACAAGTCAGTCGGGTATTTCCGGTATTGGACCGGAAGTGTTCTATTGGTCAGAATCTTACGTCTCACGACAATACGTTCTACTAAACCCTTGTTCTGTATTTTACTAACGACCTTTTTTGTAAATACTTCTCTTCCTGGTAATACGCCTATTTTATACAATTACGTTGTTTGTATTGATTTCACAATAATTCTTACATGCAACATAACAGATTATCTTTCCCAAGGCTATTTGTGCGTAAGTGAATGTAACAATCGCTATTTGGCTTCGAAACCGCTTCTCACTTGCACCACAACGCACATCCAGACATTTTTCATTGAATAAAACGGACAGATGCATCCGCTGAATTAACACTGAGCGTCATTTGAACCAGGATGACATCTTGCCGAAATCATGTGTCAGTGAAATATTTCGAGCACTTTCGACGATCGTTGGTCATATTCGACGAGTAAATTTATCATCATATTATAGTCAATGACTGAACAATAATCTGCCATCGCAACTAGAAAAAGCGATTTGCTCTCTCTCCCTATCAAACTTCAAACGCGTGTTACATGTCCTTTCAACGGTTAGATCCATTAAGACACGGATGAAGGAGAGGCTCGAAGCAGCATAAATGTGGTTCTACAGAAGGATGCAGAGAATACCATGAACTGGGCACGAGAGTAACTTTAATATGTTGAAGATGATGCTAACGATAAGAAAACTTATCCTTAACACCAAGAAGAGACAGCTGAGGTTCCTGAGACACGTAATGAGGAAGGAGGGTTTGGAGAATCTGATATTCACGTGACGGATAGAGAGAAAGAGACACAGGGGAAAGCACCGCGAGATATATTTGATGGGCTTAAGCAAATGGATGGCGGATCGGGGTTTCAAGAGGAAACATATTAAGAGCGATATATAGAGAGTGGGGCCGAAGAGGCGCATTGTATTGCCTTCAGAGAGACTAGCGTGATCCATGCTTATGGGTGAGTAAGAGAGATTGTCTATGGTGGTTAAAGGATAACAGCTTCGTTTTGAAAGCATTTAAATTTACAAGCTATTTCTTATCCCAGTCCACCACAGATTAGATATCCGCTTCAAGATTAGCAGTGAAGTTAGCTTTGTCAGCCATGGCAGATTGCTTATAGTAAATGCTAGTGTCGTCAACGTAGATGCCTACTTGGGTTCGGATTACACCAGGGAGATCGTTGATCAGTCATTTAAGTGTCATACGTGATACACGCTTGGTGATGATGTCTCGAAAGAAACATGACTGACTTGGCAGATGGTTATCTTGCAGTAGGTTGCCATTACTTTCTGTGGTCGACTGGTTGCCAGCCAAGGCTATAGTAGCAAATCTGTTGTGTTATTTAACCCATAACTGGAGTGAAGAGACGGATTAATACCTTTTCCGAGGGTAGTTACACGTAAGTGAATGCAAGGACTTCAACTGGAATTCGAACTCGGCTCCCTGATTTTTCGTTCGAGCCGATATCCACTGCTCAACAACGCACATCATCGTTGATAAAGATCTGAAAGACACAAGACCTAGGATAGAGCCCTGAGGGACACCCGTGTTCGTATGATAGAATCTGGTTTCATGCCAGTTCAATAAGACCTTCATTACGTGATTTGATAGGAACAATTGGAATGAATAAAAGAAGCGTCCAATTATACCATAGCTCTGTAGCTTGAGCATGAAGGTCAGCTTGACAGACTCTGTCAAATTCTTTGGAGGGATCCAGCTCGAGTTTCGCCGTTATTATCGAGTTTGTCGGAGAACTGTCAGTGGGCTGTGTGGTGTTGAACAACTTTAACACTGATAATGGCCTCGAATACTTTGCCAAAAATTAGTAGGGGGCTGATAAGGCTATAATTAAATGGATCTGAGGGTTCTCTAGAATTCTAAAAAACAGGAACCACAGAAGAGGACTTTCAGCAAGCAGGTAAGCAAAAAGCAGAGAGGCATTAGCGGTAGAGTTGAGAGAGGACAGTTCAGGGGTACATTTCTTCATGAAGATGTGCTGTGGATTCCGAGAATGGGAACCGCACAAATAAAAGGAACAACAACCAGAATTTGAGATAGAAAAATAAGTATATTAACGAAAAAGGATACAAACATGAACGCAGGTTAATAATCCAGGAAACCGAGTTAGTACTAAGTATATACATACAAGTCTCTGAAGTGAAGCCGTAGTATAATTAGTATAATTAGTATGTCCACGTCGGAATCTGGCGGGTGCTGTGTAATAATCTTCTGGCTGAGTGGAGCACAGAGCTACTATGAACTACTAACGCTGTATTCTCCATGAGACCTCGGTATCTTCCGTTATCGTTCGGTATCTTTCGGTATCTGTCGGTATCACACTATGGCAGGAGTATATGTATACTTTAGACGAGTCTATGTTCATGGAAAATTATATATATATATATATACACATATATATATATATGTGTGTGTGTGTGTGTGTGTGTGTGTAATAAATAAATAAATAAGAAAGAAAGAAAGAAAAAAGAAAGAAAGAAGATAAATTTAGGAAAGGAAAATCTATCTATCTGTTGTATCGTGGAATGAAGAGATACACAGTGAAATGTAGATAAACTACTATATTACTAGAGTGGT
The DNA here is from genome assembly GCA_037127315.1 of Ascarosepion bandense. NCBI lineage: Eukaryota > Metazoa > Mollusca > Cephalopoda > Sepiida > Sepiidae > Ascarosepion > Ascarosepion bandense. The sequence goes on along the minus strand of JBBBDQ010000175.1, from coordinate 6,382,145 downwards.
ACAACCAAGAGGTATATACAATATTTTAAGTCTCTCGTTGTAGTAGGTGTTGCTTCCCGAAGTCCGTGATAATGACAACCTCTTGTCATCCATCCCCAAACATTTTAAATTGGGTTCAAGTCCGGTGAGCATGCAGGATGTCCCAAGAGATGGACCCCATTTTCTTGTAGAAAGGTCAAGGTCCGTCTTGCAGCGTGGATTGCAGCATTATCCTGTTGGAATAACCATCCATCCCCACACAAACGATGGCTCTCTGTCATCAAAGATGCTTTTTGTAGCATGTTAACACAACCAGCCGCTCTCTGACGACCCTGCATCACCTGGAGCCCCATCGTCCCTCTGTAAGAAAAGGCACCCTATACCATTAGGGACCCTCCACCACTATGACGTGCGGAGAAAATTTCAGGAGGCATGTTTTATTATACCAATATCGTTGGAAGAGATCAGGACCATCGAGATTGAATTTTTTCTCATCAGAAAACAGGAATTTCTTCCACTTCTCAACGTTCCATGTTTGGGATTCACGACCAAACTTTAAGCGGTCCAACTTGTGACGTGGAAGCAGCCGAGGAATTTGTTTACGCTTTTTATTTACCATGCCTTTTTGTCTTAAGTGTCGTCTGATGGTTACGGGACTGCAATCAGCATCTGTGACTGCCTTAATTTGACTAGAAGAAAGTCCCCCGTCTTTCATAACAACCCGTTTTATTCTCCTACTCAATGCAGAAGAAATTTTTTGGGGCCTACCAGAGGATTTTGCTTTTCCATAATTCTCACTGTTCTTTAGAAAGTTGCAAATCACAGTTTTACTGCGATTTACCTTAGCTGCGATCACCCACTGTGACAAATCTTGCTTAAGGAATTCGAGAATTCGAGAATGCTCAACTTTGGTAAGTTTGCTTGCTTTAAGCATGGTAACACCTTTACGCAGTGATTGCTAATCTCTAACTGAACTAAAAACATTGGAATTACCATAGATCTAACAATTTATACCCCTGGTCTTATAATTTTGATCATGTGTAAATTGCCTCATTTTATAAAATGTAAATTTCTAAATAAAATGTTTGGAATGTAGCTTTTTGTTTCCATAACCTTTTAGATTGTAGTATTGGTAACCTTAAATGGGAGGAGTTTAAAATCTATCCGTAAAAAAAAATTCTTTTTAAAGATTTTTAAGTGGTCTTAAATTTTTGATCAGGAGTCTGTCTGTCTATCTATCTATCTATCTATCTATCTATCTATCTATCTATCTATCTATCTATCTGTTGGTTGTTTTGTTTTTATGGCATATCAACCTCGGCGGGTCATTTATTGCCAATTAAATTTTATTTATTTATTGCTGGTAATACATTTTTTTCTTTCAACAACTTTATTGTTGTTTTCATATGTTTTGTGTCTAGTAATACTTTTTTCTTTTCGAGTATCAAGATTCATTGGGATTTGTTTTTAAGGCCAGGGTCCCCAAGTCCTACCCAATTATTTCACCCATAACTGGAGGGAAGGGACGGATTAATACCTTTCCCAAGGGTACCAGTGCTTAAGTGAATGCAGGGTATTCAACTGGAATTCGAACTCGGCTCACCAAGTTCTCTTTCCGAGCCAATATCCACTGCACCACAACGCACATCCATCACTAAACGCTTACAGCAATCTATCTATCTATCATATTATATTATATTATATTATATAATATATGTGTGTATGTATGTATTTAAACCTCTGTTTCAATGAAATGCGGAATTACAAGATTTACGTGTTTTTCGATGTTCCTCGAAATTCAACTTTTTTAAGTGTTAATATTAATATTTTATTTTTATTTTTACTACTATTTTAACGTAAATATAAAATTTTCTTATTATTTATTTTATCTGCTTTTCTTTTAAAGATCCTGATTGATTAATCAACTAGTTTTCTTTTCTGTATTATTCCTTAAAGACTACGATATTAGCTGTAGATATTTCTTGAAAAAACTACGATATTCTTACAAAGACTACAATATCACTTGAGGATATTCACTTCTTTCTCTTCAGGTGGACCACTGTCAGCATCGTCCGACAGGGCGTTTCCTGATTAGATTTAATGTCCTTTTGAGTAAAATGAAGAGCTTTAATTATGTAGACCATATTTCCTACTCTTTTCTCAATTAAACCCATTTTACAGAAAGATTTATTATCCTGAAACATCTGGAAAATCGGGTTGATAGCGTGTTGTAGATATTGTGTTTTTGTTTCTTTGAGAAGTAGCTTGTTGAACACAAACCTGATTTTACGTGCAAACATTGCCTCGTGGGTAATGTTGATGTTGTGCTGTCGTTGAGAGTGATTATATACACCTGAAGGAACTGTTGTAGGACGTTTTCTGTGGGTGTGCCCCTAGCTTTCTTCAGGGCTCTTTTCAGCGTGTCAACTAAGCGCTCGGCCTGCCCGTTGGACCTTGGATGATATGGAGCGATCGTAATATGATTGATCTGGAAGTTCTCACAAAAATTCTTAAAATCTCCGGAAGTAAATTGTGTCCCATTGTCTGACATTAAACAATCGACTACCTTAAATCTGGCAAACAGTTCGTGTAGGAAATTGATTGTCAGTTCTGTAGCGGAATTTCTACATCTAAGAACTTCAGACTACTACCTATTATCATAAGAGAGTAGAATCCATTTAGTGGATTTTTAAAATCCACATGAATTGGAGACCATGGTCAGTTCGCTTTGAGCTAATAACTATATTTGATTAGAGGTGCCTTAGCTACCAAAGCACAGCCTTTACAGGATTTTACGATGTTTTCGATGTCCTTATCCATGTTCGGTCAGTATACATAACTGTGCATCCGTGTAATCACTGGTTGACCGATATGGAAATCTTTCAAAATTCTTATTTATAGTGTTGTAGGAATGACGACTCGCTCACTATACAGTAGTAGTTCGTCGCATAAAGAAAAAATATATGAAGTTTGTTGGTCCTTTTCACAAATTTTGGTTTTGATTTGACTGATATACTCCTAGTTTAGAGCTTCTTGTTTGAATTAGTCGAAAGTTACAGGTAGTTTCCTTACTGTGTTGCATAATGTGGTTTTAAATTATTCTTCTGTTCGAAGAGAAGCAATTATCGTATCTTTAAGAGATTATCTGTGTTTCGGGATTCATCTGGACAGTCTGTTGGCATGACAGAGTTTTTTAAACGGTAGGAACTCCATTTTAAAGTTATAATTTAAAAGGATTGTTTCCTATCTCCGCAGTCTATTTGCTATATATACAGGCAGACCTTTTTTAAGAACTGAAGATGGTCAGTGACGGTTTATGGTCCGTCTGCAATGTAAATTGTATACCGTGAATATACCAGTGAGACTTCGTTACTGCGAAAATAATCCCTAACAATTCCTTCTCAATTCGCGAGTAATTCTTTTCTACAGGAAGAAGTGTTCTCGACGCATGTGCTATTTGTTTGTGCGATCCATCTCGCATCTTGTCCATAATACATACTCCAGTGTCATACGAGCTGGCGTCGCTGGCAAATATAATGTCCAGGTTTGGGTTATAGTGGGTGAGAAACAAATCCGACGTCAAAACTTCTTTTATTTTGACGAATTCTTTTTGGCATTCCGGTGTCCATTTCCAGTCCTTGTATTTTTCCAAGTTTCGTTTAAAGGAGCACGTAAGTTGTTCATATTCGATACAAATGCCTGGTCATAGTTTGCCAATCTTAAGAAACTTTGTAAGGTAGAGACATTTTCGAAAGCTGGCATGTCTTTGATTGCTGTGAACCAGTTCTTGTTCTAGTCTTATGCCCTTGTATTTAATCCTCTCCATCAAAAAGTCACACTTAGATTCTTTCAATTTGAACCCGTACTCCAGAATTTTTGAAAAGACCTTATGAACATGTCCCATATGCTGTTCTACATTTTGACTGATCATTAATATGTCGTCCAAATATGCAACCGCAAAGTCAAGGTCACTCAGCACATTGTTCATTACTTGTTGGAAAATTGTCGGTGCAACCTTGACCCCAAATGGTAGATGTTCGAATTTGTACAACCCACGATGAATGTTGATACAGAGCAATTAGAACATTTTTCCTCCACTGGTATTTGAAGATACGTGTCACTACGGTCGATTTTTGAAAAAAAAAAAAAAATTCTCTCCATTTTGTTTTGCGTAAATTTCTTCCGGTCTAGGGAAAGAATAATGATTGTCTTTGAGTGCCGCATTAAGACCCGTTGAGAAATCGGTGCAGACCCGGATCTCGATTGACTTCTTCACATATAGAATCGGTGAAGCCCAGTTCTTTCTAGTCTGTTGAGTTCTAAATTTATTTTTGATAAAGAGGCGAAAGGCACATTTCGTTTTTGCTGAAACACTGGCTGGATGTCATTCTTTAACTCGAATTTTGCACTCATATTATTACATTGACCAAGGTCACCAGAAAAATTTCCATTTCTTTTAAATCTTTCATTAATTTATTTGCTTCTGTGGTCAGGTTTTCGAGTTTTTTGGCAAAATGCAATAATTGACATATCCCACAACTTAAATTTTTCCATCCATTCGCTGGCGAATAAATTTGCTGTATTCTTTAATACGAACGTTTTTAGTTTTAACGTCCTGTCTTGAAAAGTTACATTCGTGATAAGTTATCCCGTAAACTTGATTTTCTCCCCTGTCATGGACCTGCCTATTTTACTAGTCCATAGCAAAGTTAGTTTTCTCAACTTCTTCCAAGTATGTAGATCTATGATTGAGAAATCTAAACCAGAATCCAACTGTAGTTTAATATTTTTATTTAGGATTTGTACTTGCACGTATTTCCTAATCTTTACCTCGTCTTGTTCATCTGCTTTTGTGTGTTTTACGCAATTATTAACTGTTTTCTCGCTCGACAATGTGAGCTTTTGTGTCAGACACGGCAACAATTTAAGCACTTTTTGTTCCAGTAAGGGCAGTCCTTCTACCAATGTAGTAACCCACAACCATAACATGGGTTAGGGGCAAGTTGCCTTGTTTTTTTTTAACTGGTTTGATTTAGAGAGAAAATTTTTTTTTTTCTTTTGGTGTACTTTTATTCCGTGAGTCATGCCAAATTCCTCGATATTTTTTGCATTTTGGTGTACACTTACGAATCTCTGACAGTCTTCCGCTATTTGTTGAAGAGTAAGATTTGGCTCATTTTCTAATTTATTCAGAACTCTACGTCTAATTTCAGCGTCTTTAGCTGAAACGAGTCCCTGAACAAATATCAGACACTTAAAATTATTCGCACTCAATTATGAGTTTGAAATCATCGTATGTTTGTTTAATACCTATGCGAATGTAGTGGAATATTTACTATTCTTTTTGGTTAAATTCATAAACTTTCATATCTTATAAAAGAGTGAAGTTTTCAGACTAAAAAGGTCCGTAAGAAGTTTAACCGCTTCGGTAAATGTCAGGGTAAAATATAGTTCACATATTTGGTGTGCTCTGTGGGGCCCAGTTTTCGAAGAATAAGCCGAAGTTCTTTAGAGTCCGACCAATTTATGTAATCTGTGGCGTATAAATCTTTGAATCTTTTAAAATAGGATGCGAAAGTTATATCCTCGTCCGGAGAATATGTAAAAGTGGTCATGTTTCGTTTTCACTAATTTGTCCCCAGTTTGCCAGTTCAAACAAGGTTCTTTGCTGTTGTTGAGTTTGAAAAAGAATTTCTACGAGTTTTTGATGTTTGCTTTCTGTTTGTTTTTGAAATTCCATCCGTTCCTTTTCAGCTTCCTTTAGCATTTCAAGTCGTTCCTCTTGCCATTTAAGTTCCCGTTGGTTTTGCTGTTCAAGTTGGAAATTAAGAATTTCGTCCATATTTGACCGTGACTTATTTTAGGATTAAACCGAAATACAATGAAATTGAAGTGAAACACTTTTCTTTCCTTTGAACAAAAATCTTCAGCAACCCGAAATAAAAATCAATTAAAATGAATAAAAAATAACTTTAATTTCTTACTCACTTAGGGAATCACGTGTGCTTTTTTTTTGAAAAAAAAAAAAAAAAAAAAAAAAAAAAGAAGAATTCTCGTAGTTTAACGGCTTGCGTTCAAGTTTAGGTTAAGTCAGTCACACCTTTTTTCCGTTTGATTTCCTTTTCTTGGTTGCTAAGTACTGTTGAGTAGAACAAGGTGTGACGAAAATAGAAATTTTTTTTCGTTCGGTTTTCTTTCCTCGATTGCCAAATCGTTTTGAATAGAACATAGTGTGAGGAAAATAGAATTCTGTGCGTCCAATGTTGAACCAATATTGAGAATTTTCACGCAGTCTTTTTGGGGTCTTTAAGGGTTTTTAAGAGTCCTTGTTGCTAAGATGTTGTGGCCTGGTTAGGGGCCAGAAATAAAGACACAAAGACGGAATGGAGTTAAACCACTATATTAACAAAGGAACAGTAGTACAGATACTAACATGAGAAAATCACCAGTGCGACTGTATTAGTCCGGCTGTCGGAGCTATCTGCTTGAACAGTTTCAGGCTCTTTCTCACTCCCTCTCACTCTCTCTCACTCAAAACATAAACTGCTGTTTATTTAGAGTTAGGAAGATTTGATTGTGTGCATGGGTATATTACCATAACAGTAAAAATTACAGGGAGAAGCACTTGGAAAGAACAGGATAAATACGGTAATTAAGAATTATAGACATTTTCAGAAGACTGGAGAAAGAAGTAAAGAATGACAGTGAGAGTCATTTAAAGAGAACGGTGGTAAGAATGTAAGTGGGAAGGATTGATAATGATAGATTTTGGAGAGAACGGGAGAAAAAAGTAATTAGTAAAGAATGATAAGGAGACACATTTCGAAATGTTGGGAGAAAGAAAGTAAGCGGGAAAGAATGATGACAATAGACATTTGGATAGAACAGTAGAAAGAAGAAAGTTGTAAAGAATGATAGGGAGAGACATTTAGAGAGGACAAGAGAAAGAAGACATATTGTAAAGAATGATAGCGAGAGACATTTACAAAGGACGAGAGAAAGAAGACAAGTTGTAAAGAATGATAGGGAAAGATATTTAGAGAGGACAAGAGAAAGAAGACATATTGTAAAGAATGATAGCGAGAGACATTTAGATAGAACGAGATAAAGAAGACAAGTTGTAAAGAATGATAAGGAGAGACATTTAGAGAGGACGAGTGAAAGATGGTAATTGGGAAGAAAGATAGCGAGAGACATTTAGAGAGGAAGAGAGAAAGACAAGTTGTAAAGAGTGATAGGGAGAGACATTTAGAGAAGACGAGTGAAAAAAGGTAATTGGAAAGAATGATAAAGAGAGAAATTTAGAGAGGACGAGAGAAAGAAAGTAAGTTGTAAAGAATGATAGGGAGAGACATTTAGAGAGAACAAGAGAAAGAAGACATATTGTAAAGAATGATAGCGAGAGACATTTACAAAGGACGAGAGAAAGAAGACAAGTTGTAAAGAATGATAGGGAGAGACATTTAGAGAGGACGAGAGAAAGATGGTATTTGGGAAGAATGATAGTGAGAGACATTTAGAGAGGACGAGAGAAAGAAGACAAGTTGTAAAGAATGATAGGGAGAGACATTTAGAGAGGACGAGAGAAAGATGGTATTTGGGAAGAATGATAGTGAGAGACATTTAGAGAGGACGAGAGAAAGAAGACAAGTTGTAAAAAATGACAGGGAGAGACATTTAGAGAGGACGAGAGAAAGAATACAAGTTGTAAAGAATTATAGGGAGAGATATTTATAGAGAACGAGAAAAAGAAGAGAAGTTGTAAAGAATGATAGGGAGAGACATTTAGAGAGGACGAGAGAAAGAAGACAAATTGCAAAGAATGATAGGGAAAGACATTTAGAGTGGACCAGAGAAAGACGACAAGTTGTAAAGAATGATAGGGAGAGACATTTAGAGAGGACGAGAGAAAGGAGGCAAGTTTTAAAGAATGATAGGGAGAGACATTTAGAGAGGACGAGAGAAAGGAGGCAAGTTTTAAAGAATGATAGGGAGAGACATTTAGAGAGGACGAGAGAAAGGAGGCAAGTTTTAAAGAATGATAGGGAGAGAAATTTAGAGAGGACGAGAGAAAGGAGGCAAGTTTTAAAGAATGATAGGGAGAGACATTTAGAGAGGACGAGAGAAAGGAGGCAAGTTTTAAAGAATGATAGGGAGAGACATTTAGGGAGGACGAGAGAAAGAAGGTAATTAAGAAGAACGATAGGGAGAGATATTTAGAGAGGACGAGAGAAAGAAGACAAGTTGTAAAGAATGATATGGAGAGACATTTAGAGAGGACGAGAGAAAGAAGATAGGTTGTAAAGAATGATAGGGAGAGACATTTAGAGAGGACGAGAGAAAGAAGACAAGTTGTAAAGAATGATAGGGAGAGACATTTAGAGAGGACGAGAGAAAGGAGGCAAGTTTTAAAGAATGATAGGGAGAGACATTTAGAGAGGACGAGAGAAAGGAGGCAAGTTTTAAAGAATGATAGGGAGAGACATTTAGGGAGGACGAGAGAAAGAAAGTAATTAAGAAGAACGATAGGGAGAGATATTTAGAGAGGACGAGAGAAAGAAGACAAGTTGTAAAGAATGATATGGAGAGACATTTAGAGAGGGCGAGAGAAAGAAGATAGGTTGTAAAGAATGATAGGGAGAGACATTTAGAGAGGACGAGAGAAAGAAGACAAGTTGTAAAGAATGATATGGAGAGACATTTAGAGAGGACGAGAGAAAGAATACAAGCTGTAAAGAATGATACGGAGAGATATTTAGAGAGGACGAGTGAAAGATGGTAATTGGGAAGAAAGATAGCGAGAGACATTTACAGAGGAAGAGAGAAAGACAAGTTGTAAAGAATGATAGGGAGAGACATTTAGAGAAGACGAGTGAAAAACGGTAATTTGAAAGAATGATAAAGAGAGAAATTTAGAGAGGACGAGAGAAAGAAAGTAAGTTGTAAAGAATGATAGGGAGAGACATTTAGTGCGGACGAAAGAAAGAACGTAATTGGGAAATATAAATTATTGTGATAAACATTTGGAAAGAGCGTGTGAAGATCTAAGTGGATATGAATGAGGAACAAGCAGAAGCTAAAAAATGAAAATAAAGAAAAATTCGAAATTTAATGAATGAAAAAGGATAGATGAACAAAGGGAGGCAGCGTGAGAACATTTTTTTTTCGAATTACACTGGAAGAGAATGGAATATATAAGGAAAGTAGAAAGACAACAAGCGTTGTTCATTGTTTGGTTGATTTATTATGGCTTATCAACCCTTTATTGGTTATTTCAAACCGAAACCTTTTTGAATTGTAACAATACTTCATTTTGACGAGTGAATATTTTGATTGAGAATAGGAAGCATTTTGTTTTTTCAGTAAAATGCCTGCTATTCAACTTTTAGCTGAGGTTGGGTGCACGAGTGCATGTCTTTCTCGGTGGCATTTCAGCGTATATAAATATAATGAACTCGACTGGAAAGCGAACTCATTTCTCTAATTTCTCATTGAGATGGTATCCATTACGTCACTCACAAATTCACAACAGGGAGCGAACAGACATAAAGAAAGAAAGAAATATATGACAAAAGAAAAAGGGAAGGAAGAAGAAAGGAAAAAGTCACGGGAAAGTAGAGAGAGAGAGAGAGAGAGAGAGAGAGAGAGAGAGAGAGAGAGAGAGAGAGGCCCGCAAAAGAAGCGAGATTTAGAAAGAATGAGAGTGAGAAACCGTTGGGAAAAACTAGGAGAAAGACAGGAACGAAAGAAACATAATGAATTACAGAGAAATAAAAGAAAGAAAAAGAGGGATTAAAGAAAGAGAAAGGGAAATAAAAGAAAGAGAAAGGGGAATAAAAGAATGAGAAAAGGGAATAAAAGAAAGAGAAAGAGAATAAAAGAAAAAGAAAGGGAATAAAAGAAAGAAAAAGAGGGATTAAAGAAAGAGAAAGGGAAATAAAAGAAAGAGAAAGGGGAATAAAAGAATGAGAAAAGGGAATAAAAGAAAGAGAAAGAGAATAAAAGAAAAAGAAAGGGAATAAAAGAAAGAAAAAGAGGGATTAAAGAAAGAGAAAGGGAATAAAAGAAAGAGAAAGAGAATAAAAGAAAGAGAAAGGCAAATAAAAAAAAAGAGAAAGGGAAATAAAAGAAAAAGAAAGGGAAATAAAAGAATGAGAAAAGGGAATAAAAAAGAGAAAGGGAATAAAAGAAAGAGAAAGAGAATAAAAAGAAAAAGAAAGGGAATAAAAGAAAAAGGGGAATAAAAGAAAGAGAAAGGGAAATAAAAGAAAGAGAAAGAGAATAAAAGAAAGAGAAAGGGAAATAAAATAAAGTGAGCAGGACATGAAAGGTAGTGAGAGGAAAGAGAGAGAGAGAGAGAGAGAGAGAGAGAGAGAGAGAGAGAGATGGAAGAAGATAGAGAAAATGCGTGCCTATATATTATCTGTGTAAACGTATATACATAGAATGTATGTGTGTATGTATGAATGTATATATATATGCAGAAATGTAATTATATTCGCACGTTTGTACTAGAGAGTTCGCTTAAAATACATTTACATCCAGGAGAAAATTACCTTTTAAATATGTTCTCAATTTTATTATAGACAAGCACATCCCCACTCTGCTTAACCCCCTACCACGTTCGCCTTAACCCTACACTGAGTGCTTTATTGCCATACAACATGGTTACGCGTTGTTTTGTTTTAGATCTCACCTCCCCGTCTACCATGTTTTCATTTACATTTGTTCAAACACTAATGATAAATATTAAATATTCTGAAACAGGAGGAAAAAATGAAATGGACAAACGGAGAATGCTTAATCGAATTAACAATTGCTGGGAATTGGAGAATTTCTTTATTTGCCGCGGGATCAGAAAAAAAGAAAAGATAAAACGAGAAAAATTTCGCGCGTTCAATCGAGAACGAGGCTAGCGTTCGCCATTCTGATACAAACATGGCGATGCATATAATCTTGCTTATATGAAAATGCCTCGATATACATACTTTCTCTCTTACTCGGTCCCCCTTTCTCTCTCTCTTTGATACAAAACCAGTCGCACGCAGACACACAGACAAACACTTATTATCGATGACGCACAGTTGCCGATAAATGTTCACTTTCATTTGGATTTTTTTTTCCCTTTTCGCGCGATTCGAACCTCGAGTTGCAAGTAATTGCGCTTCTATAGGCGAGCAGAAATGTTTTCTTTAAACACTTTTTGCACATATAAAGCTCGAGGCAAAAACCTAAGTGCGTACACCTCGATAAGCATATAGACGATAATAATTGATTCCATCCATCCATACAAAAGAAAAGAGTAATAGCCAAATGTGTAAAAATATGAAGTTCTGATACGTTTCTAACGAAATTTTAAGACAGACATTTACACAGACTTGTTTATGTATGCATAAGCCTTAATAGGTTAACAAACACTCACCCAGACGTGTTGATGTATATACGAACATAGTAGGTATTGATGTATGCAAAAACACTAATAGGTTAACAGACACTCATCCAGATACGTTAATGTATGTATGAACACAGTAAACATTGCTGTTTGCACAAATATTAATGGTTTAAAGGTCATTCACCCGGACCTGCTGGTGTATCAGTCAGTTAAGTGCCGTACGTGATACACGCTTGGGCGATCATGTCTCAAAAGAGACATGACTGACTGGGCAGAAGATTATCCCGCAGTAGGTTGCCATTGCTTTCTGCGGTAGACTGGTTGCCGACCAAGGCTATAGAACCCAATCTGTCCTGTTATTTAACCCATAACTGGAAGGAATAGACGGATTAATACCTTTCCCAAGGGTATTTGCGCGTAAGTGAACGCAATGACGTCAGCTGGAAATCGAACTCGGCTCCCCGATTTGTCGTTCCGAGTCGATATCCAATGCACCACACCGCACATCCTGCTGATGTATACACAAACATATTTAGTTATTCACGCTTGTTTATGTACACAGACATATTAATAGTTTAACAGGCATTCACTCAGATGCGCGTATGTAGATGGAAAATAGAAAGTAGTGATTTATCCGTAAACATCAAAGAGTCAACAGACTCTCACCCAAATATCTTGATGTATATAGGAACATAGTAAGTGTTGATTTATGCACAAAAATTAAAAGTTTAACAGACACTCACCCGGATGTTTTGATTTATACATGAACTCAGTGGGTATTGATGTACATACAAGAATTGATACTTTTACAGACAAACACCCAGGCGTGTTGATGTATACCTGAACATAATAATTACTGATGTATGCACAAACCATAATAGCAGTCCTTGACATGACAGTAAACTACATCAGGCAGCAAGGCCTCTGACTGAGAGGTTGTGAGGAGCATGGAACCACCTCTTAATAGCTGTTGTTCCCGGGTCCACCTTGACCCGTGGTGGTAGCAGCTGATAGGGCCCCAACTATGATCAAATAGTTTATCCCCAAACTGGAGTCAAAACACTATGAAAATATAAAAATAGACTTTTATAGAAATATATACATAAAAATACACTTTTATAGAAAAATATATATTTTTGAAGGAAAACTATTACCAACAATGCCTTTTTGAAAAAAAAAATTATTACCATAACATATTTTTGAAGGAAATAAATTATTCTTAGCAAAACATTTTTGAATACAAAACTAGAAGACATTTTCAGTTTTCTAAAATAAAAAGTAAAAACAAAAAAATTTAAATAAAATCTGACTAAATCAACCTTCTCACGATAACCGAACATTAAAAAAAATACCTTAAAACCCCACCTTTTCGGTATTAAATAACCAAAGTGGATGATATGTCGTTAAACAAAACTCAAACTCAAAACTCAAACAAACCATAATAGGTAGGTAGACATGCTAACGTGTTGATGCATACATGAACACAGTAGGTGTTGATGTATACACAAGCATTAATAGTCTAACAGACTCTCATCCAGATGTGTTTATTTATATACGAACTTAAAAGGTACTGATGCATAAACAAACATAAATAGTATTGCAGACGCTCGTCCAGATATGTTTATTCATAAACAAACATAGTTGGTGCTGATGTATACACAAGACCTTATTAAGTTAACAGACACTCACCCAGACGTGTTGATGTATACACGAACATGGATGTTGTTGTACGCACAAACATTAATCTAAACTTATTTATAAATGGAACTTTGTCTGTGCGTGTGTGTCGGTGTGTGTGTGTGTTCGTTACCTTATAGACTCCGAAACGGCTGAACCGATTTTCTTTAAAATTTACACAGTTGTACTATAAGCGTCTGCGAGTGTTCTTAGCTAGGTTTTGTGTCGAGGTACCTCCGATAAATATCGAAAATCGATAATCGAATAAATCGGGTTATAGAAGGAGTGGTCCGATTTTAATCAAATTTGATACACTCATAGACAGAAACATAAGAAACGATATTCAGAAGTTTCAAGGTTGCAGTTCTTACAATAGTGCAGAAAATCGATAATATATATATATATATAAAAGGCAAGATGTGTGTGTGTGTGTGTGTGTGTGTGTGTGTGTGTGTGTCTGTCTGTCTGTTTATCTGTCTGTATGTCTGTATTTTTTCAGCCCTTTTATTTTAGTTTTTGCTTCGGGTTTGGCTCTAAATAGGTATAATTGTAGTTCTTAGTCTCAGCCATGATACCATTTAATCAGAGAACTTATTTAGCCTTCAAAATTCAGTTTACGACGAAAAAACTGATTTGATATCGATACCAGGAAATCAAAATTTGACTTACATCCATTCATTTTTCTTTCAGTCAACGGTTTCGCTTTAATTGGAAACAACTATTGCTTTTTAGTCTTTCGTGCCAACTTCCAAAGAGTCTGAGTTCCAGGACCATGGATTAGTTTTAAAGCTTTCATTACACCCGAGCAACGCTGGGTTATACTGCTAGTAGTTTAATAAACACTCATCAGAATGTGTTGATGCATAAAATGTGATGAAAATGTATCGGGATTTGTCGTATGAAAAAAACAAACTCCAATACTTATCATTTCGGAATTTAATCTCCTTCGAAATAGTCATCTTCTGAAACCACAGACTTTATCCAGAGTCGTTTCCATTGATAGAAGCATTCCTGGAATTCTAACTCGCATATATCCTTAATGGAAGCTTACCTTGTTTCTCAGTGTCTCTTGGATGTATTACGTGATTTCTTAACCATATTCTTTGTTCGGTATATATGGAATTTTTGTTAATTTTGTGCATGTCAATATTGGATTAAATCTTGATTTTCACTCCCATATTTACCCTTCTCCCCCACTTGAGAGAGATGTGACACAAGGACTTTTTTAACGTGGGGAACCTGAGCGCGTACACCCAGGTACTGGTCAAATATTACCTATCCACCGCGATGGATAGGTTCAAAACCAGTCATAACTGGTCTTTACTTGTCTTAGGTGTGCCCAGCCCTACTCTCCAATCACGTTCTGTGGAACATAACAAACTAGGTCTCGTAACTAACCTATACTTGACCCATTTAGTATCTAAATCCACTTATGAACGAATAGACAATTTTATCGCTTCGAAATCTTTTGTCTAAGTCTACCCTTCACTAACCATTTCTGTCATCTGTTCTTCTGTTTCTGCTCTTTATCGAGAGATACTTGAACAAATTCACAGAAGAATCTACAACACCGTCTGTACTGATCAGTCATCGCGGCTTTAAACTCTTTCCCACTATCATAAAGTCGCATTCTTGTGCTGTTTCTATAAATATTTTCATGGTAATTATTCTGTTGAGCTTTTTTTTTTTTTTTTTGGTACCTTGAGTTAAGTTCCATACAAGATGTGCGTTGTGCTACAGTGGATATCGTCTCAGAACAAGAAATCGGAGAGCCGAGTTCGAATTCCAATTGAATTCATTGCAATCACTTACGCGCAAATACCTTCGGGAAAAGTATTAATCCTTCGTTTCTCCTTCCAGCTGTTGTTTAATTAGCAGGACAGACTGGGTTCTATGGCCTTGGTTGCCAACCAGTCTACCGCAGAAAGTAATGGCAACCTGCTGTGAGAAAATCTTCTGCCCAGTTAGGTCATGTCTTTTTCGAGACATGATCACCCAAGCATGTATTTTTTTTATTTGGTCAAGAATCTCTAGATATATGCTCCAAACCAGATATGGCAAGAATATTCAATGCAAGAATGAATTGTAGACTTATCAAAGTGTAAGATTGATTATGACGATAAAAATTGTTTAGAACGATAAAACCGACTTCTTAACAGCAGACTTAGCAATTCGACTTAAAAACAAAATTACATTGCCTACAATGTAACCAATCATCGGTAAATAAATGAAAATAAAAAGAGAGTTTTTTTTTAATATATATTGCACATTGAGTGCAAGATAAATTATGACAGGAAAATTGTCTACCAGGACACAGTGAACGAACTTTCCTAGCAGTACATCTAGCGATTTAAAAAAAAAATCATTCCACTTCATGCCAAAAGGCCTAGTGTTACGTACTGGAAGTTGTAACAAAAGAAAAGAAAATGATTTACCAAAGAACAGAGCTAAATCACAAACAAATATTTAATTTTCTATAAAAACCCCCCAAAATATTTTTTCATTGTACTATGCTGTTTTTCCCGCAAAGTAGTGGAGTTACTTATAACACATTATACACCGGAACAGATACACACATAAAACAATGTAAAATAAATTACAAGAAGTATACGCACATAAACACGCACACATGACACAGTCACGGACACGCACACACCACGAGATAAAGCAGATAGATAAACCAACAGTAATAAAAAAATCCTCTTCAACTTAGGCAAAAATCAAACTCACGGTCATGTCACACATAATTAGATAAACCACATATTAAAGCAGACTGATATCATCAGACCAGAAAAAGGTCCCAACTGTTAATCACACACACACACACACACACACACACACACACACACACACACACATATAAATATATACCATAAACACACACATACATGCTCTAACACACACACACACACACACACACACACACACACACACACACACACACACACACACACAAATGCACTCGCTACAATTAATGACAGCAACAGCAGCAGCAGTAGCCAGGAATGACCATTCCTTGAAAGGTACGGACTCACTCGGACAGACACACGCACACGCTTCTCTGCCATTCTGAGGATGATATTTTGATCTCGAAATATTAATATATAATAAATAGGTAATACCCAACAACTTCTCTACTGTCATTTATTTTACTAAACGCATTGCGACAGCCTTTAGAACCTAACCATACACAAAAATAAGTCAGTCAGTTAAGTGCCATACGTGATACACACTTGGGCGATCATGTTTCGAAAGAGACATGACTGACTGGGCAGAAGATTATCCCGCAGTAGGTTGCCATTGCTTTCTGCGGTAGACTGGTTGCCGACCAAGGCTATAGAACCCAATCTGTCCTGTTATTTAACCCATAACTGGAAGGAATAGACGGATTAATACCTTTCCCAAGGGTATTTGCGCGTAAGTAAATGCAATGAATTCAGCTGGAATTCGAACTCGGCTCCCCAATTTCTCGTTCCGAGCCGATAACCAATGCACCACAACGCACATAAGTACAAAAATAAAACTGTGGCATAAACGCAGAGGCCTGTTGACTTATATTATTAATATTATTTATATAGAAATGCATCCTCGTAACAGTAGCGAGTTGCTCTTCTTGAAGTTAACGTTAGCCATGAAGGTTAACAACGTTTGTTTTTAATTAACTAATAAGAAGAGCCCACTGGAGAAGTGTTACGAGGCAGAAGGAGTAAGTGGGAGTCAAGTATCTTTACCACGTTAGGGCTAGCGAAGTAATCTAAGTGCTATTAATGGAAATCCACTAATATACGTATATATAGAACAATTTTTAGTTTGGTCAATGAAAATATTCAAAAGCTCTATTTATTAATTTAGTTCCAGGAGGTCTTCTTTTGGGCTTTTGTTGGTCGGTAAATTTACATAGAGATTCTTTTTGGATTCTTTTAATCCACGAATCAACCGGAGTTGATAAAACCAGAAATTCCCTTTTTACAAATGACAGTCAGTCAGACAGTTAAGTACCATACGTCATACACGCTTGGGCGATCATCTCTCGAAAGAGACATGACTGACTGGGCAGAAGATTATCCCGCAGTAGGTTGCCATTGCTTTCTGTGGTAGACTGGTTGCCGACCAAGGCTATAGAACCCAATATGTCCTATTATTTTACCCATAACTGGAGGGAAGAGACGGATTAATACCTTTCCCAAGGGTATTTGCGCGTAAGTGAATGCAAGGAATTCAACTGGAATTCGAACTCGGTTCCCCGATTTCTCGTTCCGAGACGATATCCACTGCGCCACAACGCACATCCTTACAACTGACAACTCTCTTCAAAAACCTATTTTTATAAGGTATCACTTAATTAGCATATTTCTCGAATCATCTAAATTTTTCTGGAATATACTGGAATGATCTAGAATCTTCCAAACATTCTATTTCTAATTTCTCTATTTTACAACTATTTCATGAATGAAAACTTCTTTGTATTAACAATTAGGACTCAGTAGAATCCTTTACTATAAATTTTAACCTTCTTGTTGACTTATATTATTAATATTATTTATATAGAAATGCATCCTCGTAACAGTAGCGAGTTGCTCTTCTTGAAGTTAACGTTAGCCATGAAGGTTAACAACGTTTGTTTTTAATTAATTAATAAGAAGCGCCTTCGTTTTGAAGTCTTTAAAGTTAAAAAGTCCATTTTTTGCCCGAGTTAACAACTTGTTTAAGGTCATTTTCGAGATCCCATTCAATTAGATTATATCGAATCTACCAGACAAGATCAACTATTTGTGTCACATTGATGCCCTAAATGTGCTTGTGTCTTCAATGTTTGTTAAGGTTAGTTTGAAATCCAAACAATGTTCCGGTCCTGGGTATGACGGTAAACTGCATCCGGCAGCAACATCTCTAATTAGGATGTCGTGAGGAGCATGGAACCACCACGTAATTGCTGTTGTTCTCATTTCCACCCTTACCCGGAGTGGTAGCACCTTTTAGGGTCCCAGCTAACTGGTGTCAAAACACTATGAAAGTATAAAAATAGTAGACATTCGTAAAAAATATACATTTTTTAAGGAAAAATACTATCAACAATACATTTTTGAGGGAAAAAAAATAATACCAGCAATACATTTTTTTATACAAAACTAGAAGACATTTTCAGTTTTCTAAAATAAAAAATAAAAGATTTTCTTATCAAAATCTGACTAAATCAACCTCCTCAATATAACCGAACATTTAAAAAATACCTTAAACCCCCAGTATAAATAACCTAAAGAGGTTGATATGGCGTTAAATAAAACTCAAACTCCAAACTCCAAACAAGGTTCCATATACATGACAAGGAATAGCACTCATTGTGAAAGCTTCAAGAATGTTACGCCGGTATTTCTTGTTTACGAAAATAATATGTGGATAGATATTCGATACGTCACTTCTCAGAGGCCATTATGTCTATTATTCACATTTTATTTATTTATTTAAAGCCAGAAAATATTCTTAGATTGTAAAAATCTCTTGGTATTTTTGCATAAAGGAAAGTAATGAACCAAACTAGAACTAGAACTTGACTCTTCGATTTCAAATTCCAAGCCGTTATCAGCTACACCACCATCACGTACAAGTTTATAGCACTTGACATTCCCCAGCGGTTAACCATCGAGCTACTGACCCAACTCGACTTTGCTTAAAGATAATGTGGACGTAACATTCAAATTATTTCCAATGGTATTTCCAAGCGGTCACCCATCAAAGTACTGACCAGGTTCGTTGTTGCTTACTGGTGATGGTACGTAAACTGATGTTTTAATGTGATCTGGCCGGAAGACATACCACAGGCACATCCAAATTTACAATACCTGATTTTCCCAAGCGGACACCTTTCGAGGAACTGACCAGGTTTGTTATTGCTTAACGGTGATGGTACGTGAACCGGTGTTTTAACGTGTTATGACCATAAGACATACGCATACAAGTTACAGCACCAAGCGCTCAAGCGTAAGACATTTTACTGCATCTGGTATTTCCCAATCACCCATTGAGCTACTGACCAAGTTAGACGTTGCTTAATGATGATCTTATGAATGTGCGCTGCGGTGCCATGGATATCGACTAGGAACGACAAATCTAGGAGCCGAGATCGAATTCCAGTTGAATTCGTTGCATTCACTTACGCACAAATACTCTTGGGAAAGGTATTAACCCGTGTTTTCCTTCCAGTTAGAAGTTAAATAATAAGACAGATTGGGTTCTATAGCCTTGGTTGGCAACCAGTCTACCGCAGAAAGCAATGGCAACCTACTGCGGGATAATATTCTGCTCAGTCAGTCATGTCTCTTTCGAGACATGATCGCCCAAAGCGTGTATGGCACTTAACTGACTGAATGACTGACTGAGTATATGAACCGGTGTTTCAATGTAAGGCAAAAGCAGTTGAAATCTTCCCTTTTACCTTAATTGATTGTGTTGACAATAGAATTTGCGATTGTCTTAATGAGGAGGTAAGCCAATAGATATCTACGTTTATGGTCGCAGAAATACATGTACCTGTCTACATCGATGCCATTGAGGAAGCTTGCTTGCAGGCAAATGTACAGATTACTATTTGTACGGCCTCATTAGCAATCCTTGTCTGAGCTGAAACAATTTGTTGTAAAAATAGCGGATCAAGCGTTCGTTGGACAGGGAGATCTGTAATTCATGAATAATAAAGTTTTAGTAATTGGCTGAAGTGGTTAGATGACGGAGAAGGCGCCAAGTAGATGATCCAATTAGCATATGCAACGGTATTACTTTCTCTGAAAACAACTTGTATATATATATATATGAATGATAAAAATATAGTTTCATGATATATCTATGGACTAAAATACCCATTATCAGGAGCATATCTTATCTAAATATAAAAATGGACAGTGAGGTCAACACCCAGCGGCGACAGTCTGTTTCGCGCAATTTTCAATCAAATAAAATAAAATTATATATATATATATATATATATATATATATATATATATATATATAATTTATTCATAAATTATAACATGGATATGTTACAATATCACTACAAAAGTAGCCATTTTGTTTCAACACTTTTGTGTCTTGTCAAGTGATGTGATGGTTCTTAAATGAATGGTTTAAAGTCTGAAAACTAGCGTGGCCCCTTTAATCAGGGAGGTATTATTGTATGGGGGTCACGCTCGTTTTCAGACTTTAAACCATTCATTTAAGAACCATCACATCACTTGACAAGACACAAAAGTGTTGAAACAAAATGGCTACTTTTGTAGTGATATTGTAACATATCCATGTTATAATTTATGAATAAATAATATTATTAGCTCTACTTTTTTATTGAGCACTTTTTAAAAAATAGTGCTTCTTTTGACAAGGAATATTATTCCAACAATACTTGTATATATATATATATATATATATATATATATATATATAACAGAAATATGTTATAATATCACTACAAAAGCAACCATTTTGTTTTGACACTAACTGTGTCTAATCAAGCGATGAAGTTTATTTCAAGTTGGAGAGTTTTAAAAGGTTCAAGAGTAGCCAAGCCCTTTATTCAGGAAGGCATTGTTACATAGACAGAGTAGACACTAAAAATAATTTATTGGGGCCTTAACATTAATCTTTGATTAAAAGAGATATCAGCATTATTAATCGACGATTAGATTCACTTTAGTTTATTTTTATTACGAACTTTAAATTCTGAGTTTAACAAAAGCATTAAATTTAGGTTGTTATAAATTTATTTAGATATTAGATGAGTAAAAGTCGTTGATATAAACATATTCAAATCTAAATACATCTGCATATGGGCAAACAGACGAGTATATACACACACACACGAACACACACTGGCAAACATACACATGTTTGTAGAGAAATATACGCATGCATGCGTGTAAGCATGCAAATATACGCGTATTTCTGAGTGTATGTGAGATTTGTTAGTATACTTGCGTAAATATATGTTACTATTACGCATAGAAATATATATATATATATATATATATATATATATATATATATATATATATATATATATAAACCCACTATATATATTGGTTTTACTACAACCGCGATTTCCCGTAGACTTACCTGTCACCTTTCTGATCAGAGTACAATTAAACAAGATTTCTCAGAAAACATAACCATGTAGGTAATATCAGACATATTTTAGTCAACAATACAATAATCCTCACTCATACACACAGTAAAAAGAACCTTCAGTTATTAGTGGCCATCTAGGTTAAATCCAAACAACCCACACTTAATAAAATCGCGTTTAAATCTGGTCACAACGCATTAGATTGCATTTGAATACATGGTTCTGTTGTCATTTCGCGCTATCACGTCATAAAAACGCATTGCAAATTTGCGAACTGGGTTTGCTGTTTTTGGTAACTGTTGTCGTTGATTAGTGGAGTTTTATGTCAACACAAGATAAAATCGTCGCTGATGGTGGATGTTTTTGTGTTACCTTCAATATAACCTCTCTGAAGATGGCTCATATGAACCCAAAGTTTAGAACCAACTTAATAAAAAATTATCCAAATGTAGGAGAATTTTTGTCTTTATTTTCAACTGAAATTAAAGCCAAAATACGATGTTTAAAACGGCTCAAGATTAAACATAATAGACATTCATTGTCTCGTATATTTAACAGTATATGTTTAGAGAATATATATATATATATATATATATATATATATATATATATATATATATCGCCAATTTGAGTGTGGTGATTTTCTAAGCATAGCTTAAATGTGGCACAAGGCCGAAAGTATGGGACACCCAGTGAGGATCCTCTTGAGTGTGCAGTGAAATATTGTCTCGGTATACATATATAGGTTTGTGAAAGTAATAATGTTATAGCGTTACTATATGGATAAATGAATAAATATTAAAGTCTTTTGCAAATAAGTAATTTCACCATTGTTCGATTATGCTGTTTTAAATAATTTGTTTTGATATTTTGTTCTTGAAAAAGTATTCTTATTTTTAATTTAACTTTTTAATATTTTCCTTCATTTAAATAAATGAAGATTACCTTTTTGTCTTACAATTGTATACGACATTCTTATTTATGCAAATTAAGTTTCTCAACCCTGAATAGCATAAAAAATAAGAACCAAGAAAGACTTCGTTCAACTGAAAAAGAAATGAGTAACAGCTTATTAAACATTCGACCATACTTCAAGAAATGGCAAGAGGTTTCACATTAAATAAATTATACACATTGTTGAAAAATTGAAATAAACTTAATTAATATTTGTTTTTTAATATGTTTTTTTTTTAATAACATTTAAATGTATACCCTTTAACAGTTTTGCTTTGGGTGCCATGATATTTTCATTTGCTTCTTTGGGTATCAGTCTGTTAAGTGCCATACGTGATACACGCTTGGGTGATCATGTCTCGAAAGAGACATGATTGACTGAACAGAAGATTATCCCGCAGTAGGTTGCCATTATTTTATGCGGTAGTTAAGGCTATAGAAGCCAATCTGTCCTGCTATTTGATCCATAACTGGAGGGAAGAGACGGATTAGTACCTTTCCGAAGAGTATTTGCGCGGAAGTGAATGCAAAGGATTCAACTGGAATTCGAACTCGGCTCCCCGATTTCTCGTTCTGAGTCGATGTCCACTGCACCGCAAGAAAGTAAAAAGGTTGCGCAGCACTGATATATACACACACATGTATATGCGAAGCACTGATATACACACACACATATATGTGTGTGTATATGTGTGTGTGTGTGTGTGCTTGCGTAGGAGTAGAAATTTATCTATTGTTTACGCTTGAGGATTGGATGAATATATATATATATATAGCGAAACAGATCTGTCTGCGGATGACTATATATATATATATATATATATATATATATATATATATATATGATAAACTATCGTTTTTAGGTATGTTTTATTTTTGGGTTAAAGTGCTCAATATCAGGGATAGAGTAAATATGTAAATATAGAAGCGGCTATTGACGTCATCATGAAGAGGCGACAGTCTGTTTTTTACTAAACCCAGTCGTGGGGCAATGTGCGTTGTTTATTTGCATGACTATTTATATGTACAGGTCAGTGATAACATTGTGGGTACCCTATTGTATTGCGTTGTGTGTCGTCTATTGTATTTGTCCAACGGTTAATTTTGTCGCTGGTAACGGAGGTGTTTTGAATTACTTTAGGGGCTATTGATTGAGAATAACTGTGGATTCGAATGCTGGTTTTACTGGCTACTTATGTTTAAAAATCAAATACGAAGAACAAATTGGAAAAGGACACTCGAAATGGGAGTCGCTAAAGGAAGCAATAGTGACATCAGCAAACAACATTGCCCCAAAGGAAATTAAGCGCAGAAAGAAAAACAAGTGGATGACCGAAGACATTCTGGACATGAGGCAAAGAAGGCAGAAAATGATATCAAAACATGAAATAGAGTACACGGAACTACACAAGGAAATAAGAAAAAAATGTAGACAGGCTAAAGAGGAATGGCTCAATGACAAATGTGCAGAAGTAGAGAGACTGAGCAGAAATAATAAAGCAGGCATGTATAAAGAAATAAAAGTACTGACAGGACAAAAAAACTGTTCTTTAACAGGATGTATAACATCTAAGGATGGAACAATCATTTTGGAGAAAGATGCAAGAATATATAAAAGATCTTTTCTACGACAAGAGAGAGCAACCGATAATAAGCAAGGATGAGGACGGACCGGAAATATTAAAGTGTGAAGTGGAATCTGCAATAGCCAAACTGAATAGAAACAAAGCAGCTAGACCAGCCGGCATAGTCATAGAGCTGCTGATAGCCCTGGAAGAATTTGGTATAGAGAAAATTACAGAAATAATAAATGAAATTTATAATAGTGGTGTAATACCAGATAACCTCAGCGATCTTCATAGCACTACCTAAGAAGCCAGAAGCAAATAGAGTGCGAACTTCACAGAACCATCAGTTTAATGAGCCAGATAACAAAACTGATCGTCCGAATCCTGATAAATAGAGCGAGAAGCAGAATCAAGCCAGATATAGGACAAGAACAGTGTGGTTTCGTCAAAGACACTGGAACAAGGAATACCATATTCATGATTAGGATGCTCTCTGAAAGGGCAATAGAAATGAAGAAGCACTTATACCTGTGCTTTATTGATTATGCGAAGGCGTTTGACAAAATTCGCCACAAAGAATTGATGGAGATGCTCGGTAGCCTTGACATATTTGGGAAAGACTTAAGAGTAATCAAGAATCTTTACTGGCAGCAAACCGCTTGTATACGGACAGGTAACGAATTCAGCAGATATACAAAGATAGAAAGGGGCGTAAGACGAGGATGTGCCTTTTCACTGGATCTGTTCAACTTGTAAAGCGAGAATATTTTGAGGACCCTAGAAGTTATGCCTGGATTTGTCATCAGAGGCCACAATTTAAACAACCTAAGGTACGCAGATGATACAGTGTTGATAGCAGAGACGGTAAGGAATCTACAAAACCTCCTATAGAAGGTAGCTGAAGTGAGGAACAAGAAATGACGACAAATAAACTGCAAGAAAACCGAATACATGGTCATCATTGAAAACGGCAGCCCAGTATGCCAAATACAGGTCGGGGATACTAAAATCAATCAGGTACAAAAATTTAAATCCCTGGGAAGTGTTATAACAGAAGACGGAAAGTGTTACACAGAGATCCGAAGGCGAATTGGCATGGCGAAGGAAGCATTCCAGAAATTGAGTAAGGTATTAAGAAACAGGACAATTTCGCTAGAAACAAGGAAGAGGGTACTGGATTGCTATGAAGTGTCCGTCCTTTAATATGGCAGTGAATGCTGGACAATATCATCAAAGATGAAGGAAAGACTTGAAGCAAGTGAAATATGGTTCTACAGAAGGATGCTGTGAATATCATGGATGGAGCATGTGAGCACTGATGACGAGGTTTTGGAAAGGAAGGAAACGAAAAGGAGGTTAATACTGAGCATCAGGAAGAGACAGCTGAAGTTCCTGGGACATGCAATGAGAAAGGAGGGCCTGGAGAAACTGATACGAACAGGCCAGATAGAGGGAAAAAGAGACAGGGGAAAGCAACGGATAACATATTTGAAGGACCTGATCAGGTGGATGACGGAACGAGGGTTGCGTGGTGTAACAGGAGAAGGCGTGCTAAGAGCCACCAGGGATAGGGAGACGTGCAAAGCCATGATCGCCTACGACCTGAAGGGACAGGGCACATTAAAGAAGAAGATGTTTGCATCTATAATTTATTATTAATTATTTTAATGTTGGATTTTATTTCTACGTTTTATGTAATTATAAATAGTCAAGCGAAAACACAACGTGCATCGTCTGGCCATTGCGTTACGCATGAAACATACTTCATTATCCTCTTTTGATATATATATAACGATCGGTAGCCACAGAAACCACAAATTGCTCTAAAAAGAAAAGACGTCATACTTGTCCCAAACCCGAGGAACCTTTCGGCCAACACTTTTCAAGGGCTTCGTTGGCAAAATTATGAATAGGGCTAGAACGAAGACAATATCAAAAGGTGAATTACTCACAGTACTGGGAGAAAGTGGAATTCGTTTAAAAATAAACTGTAATGGAAAACATTAAAATGTGACAGGGGTTGTACATTTAATTCTGCAAGAGTGATTTAAAAAAGAAAAATGTTACACTCACATACTCTCCAGTAACTGCAAGGAGCGAAAGAAATGCTCTTTCTGTCTGCACATGCTCGGTTGCTGGATTTTCAGTCAAATAGCCTCCAAGACCCGTAGATGATATGATGATATATATTGTTTTTCTTTAATCCGAAGTGGAAGAGTATGAAGGTAAATTCCAAGAACCTGATCCTAATCAATATTAAAAAATTTTAACATTAAATGTGATGCAGGCAGAGAGCTCAATGTATTAAGAATACAGAGCCAATTCACCTTTGAATTTTTGAAAATTTTCTCTAATATATATATATCCTTTGAGAGTTGAAAAAGAAATCACTCCACCAGTGGCCGAGAGCGAGGGAAAATCATTTTACTCGACCGACTCCATTTTCTTAATCGTCACCTGACGTAAACATAGCGTGAATCGTTGACGGAAAACAAAGAATGAAATTAATTAAAATTTTAATTAACATTTCGAACGTTTTAAAAAGGGTTTTAAAAAATGTTACAAATAATAACAAAATTTGATCCTTCTTCTTAGTAATAGCATAAACATTTTGATGATAAAACTTTTTTTTATTATGTTTGAGCCCTTTTAACATCATGATATACCGTTTTTATTTTTTGGCAATTGAGTGGAGGTATCTAAACTCGTAGTTTCTTTCTTCTGTTTGACTACAACATCCATCTCATAGATGATAAAAAAATAACAAATCTGATTTTCTACAGAAAATGACTTGTATAATTTGTTTTTTGGTGCGTGGTTAAAAGAAGTATGCATATTTGTTTCTTTCTTTCTAATGTTCGTTTTTACTTTTCGTCAGCGGGGAGGAAATATAGTTACTGAGTCAAAGTTAATATTTTTCCAAATGAGTTTCTAAAAATCTGCGAGCATCTTTAATCTGGGCGGCAGAGACATTTTGGCTCCACTCTGGAAGCGTTAATTAAACGAATGTTTACACTGACCGGGATGATAAAAGCAAGACAAGAGCTTGTCATTCAAAATTCCATTTGTCAGATCTTGCTTTGATGATTGCGGGATTTCACTGTCTTTTGTTTAACCACACATTTCGACGTAAATCAGGCGTCATGCATAAGACCAAAGTATTCAATAATATCATTGTAGGCCATTCTTAGTAACTTGTTAATCTTTAATGACATACTTTTGCGTTGTAAAAGGAATCAGATTTTCTGTATTTTTTTCTTTATTTTTTATATTTTTTCTATATTTGAAGGGACACGTTTCATTGCGAGATTTTTTAATCGACCGCGGGCGAGTAAAGCAATAAAGTTTAATCACCCAATTAATATTTTAATCGACTGAGTCGATCGGGAAAGTGAAATCTCAAAGGCTATATATATATATATATATATATAGTGGCTGGCCATTCGTATTCGAGGATACCTGTCTGCCAGGCATACTTGTATTTGTTTAACAATTAGTTGTGGCACAAGGCCGAAAGTATGGGGTACGCATTAAGGATCGAACCCCATTACTCCTCAGTTGTAATAGACAATATTGCTAACAATTACACCAAGATTGTTAACCATTACATCACGATGACAGGCTCAAAACGCCTGGATAATCCAAATAAACAAATCTGTTACTTCGATCCCATTCTGACGGATTAAAGGACTTCTCCTGGATTAATTTCAGATAATGCCGACTGAATTTCTTACTTTTGTGCCAATCTGATAATGAGGGAGGATTTTACCTTTAATCAGATCCGAAAAAGATGAGAAAATTTGAAAACTTTCGATTTCAAGCAAGAATTTTTTTTTTTTTTTTAATCATATCACACCAAGCAAGGCGGTGACGCCACTGACGTGCAAGGGGCTACTTAAGAGTAGAATGATTGGAAAAAAGAAAGACGGGAACCACATCCTAAACAGGAAACAAGGGATGAGCCTCTTCACCTGTTCAAAAGACATGGGTGGAGTGTGAACCGGGCGATAGTTAAGTCTATCTACTCCAATTGAGAACAAAAAAAAGAGAAAAGAAAAAAAAGTGAAAGAAGATTGGTGGGGGGAAGAAAAAAGAAAGCCGGGAACCACATCCTAAACAGAAAACAAGGGATGAGCCTCTTCACCCGTTCAAAAGACATGGGTGGAGTGTGAACCGGGCGATAGTTAAGTCTATCTACTCCAATTGAGAAAAAAAAAAGAGAAAAAAAAAAGTGAAAGAAGATTGGTGGGGGGAAGAAAAAAAGAAAGCCGGGAACCACATCCTAAACAGGAAACAAGGGATGAGCCTCTTAACCTGTTCAAAAGACATGGGTGGAGTGTGAACCGGGCGATAGTTAAGTCTATCTACTCCAACTGAGAACAAAAAAAAAGAGAAAAGAAAAAAAAGTGAAAGAAGATTGGTGGGGGGAAGAAAAAAAGAAAGCCGGGAACCACATCCTAAACAGAAAACAAGGGATGAGCCTCTTCACCATTTTTTTTTTTTTTACTTGGAGAAAAGGCACTAGGAAACTATGTTACAGTGGAAGGAAAGTGACCGAAGCCGAGATGCCAGGTTATGACTAATAACTTTGCAGATTCATCTTTGCATTTTATCAAGAATCTCCGAATTTGTAGCAGAGATTCTTGATAAAATGCAAAGATGAATCTGCAAAGTTATTAGTCATGTCGGAATAATCATTATTGACAAATACACACACACACACACACATACACACACACACACGCACACACACACCCATTTACACACACATTTACATATTCACACACACTTACATTTATATTTAATTCTTTCGTTTTGGGATTTGATGAATAGCGAAATGCATAATCAAATTTGTTTTCAATAAAATCTCTCTCTCTATATATGTAGTTTTTGGTCATAATTGAATTAGAACAGTAACCAGTTGAATTAAAACGTGCTCAAAATATTTATATTGTAGAACTTTTGAATATTTTTTATTTGGAAATGAGTTATTTCCGCAATCTAGGTTTCAACCTTTCGGTATCTTCAGAAATGATGCATTTCATACGACTTTTAAGTGGATAATTTTAAATGAAATGAATGGTTCTTTTCTTATTATTACTTTGCAAAATTTTACAAGGCAAAGAAACAAAGACGAACTCGTCCAAATCGCCCGAAATTTTCTTCATTCTTTCATTGATGAAACTGCAATATAGATAATTATTAAATATTTATAAATTCATTTGATGCTCATGTTAACAAAAGAACCATTTTATTTTCATTTACAATTATTCAGTCAGTTACGTGCCATACGTGATACACGCTTGGGCGATCATGTCTCGAAAGAGACATGACTGACTGGGCAGAACATTATCCCGCAGTAGGTTGCCATTGCTTTCTGCGGTAGACTGGTTGCCGACCAAGGCTATAGAACTCAGTCTGTCCTGCTATTTAATCCATAGCTGGAAGGAAGAGATGGATTAATACCTTTCCCAAGGGTATTTGCGCGTAAGTGAATACAATGGATTCAACTGGAATTCGAACACGGCTCCCCGGTTTCTCGTTCCGAGCCGATATCCACTGTACCACAACGCACCTCCTTTTTAAAAATATGGAACGCTTCAGCAAAAAATACTAAAGACGAGTATGAAATACATCATTTTTTTAAAACACTGGTGTAGCCTAATAATTATGGCCGATAGTGTATAAATATATCTAAACTTATTTATAAATGGAACTTTGTCTGCGTGCGTGTGTGTGTGTGTGTGTGTGTGTGTGTGTGTGTGTGTGTCCGTTACCTATAGACTCTGAAACGGCTTAACTGATTTTCTTGAAAATTTACACAGTTGTACTATAAGCGTCTGCGAGTGTTCTTAGCTAGGTTTTGTGTCGGGTTATAGAAGGAATGGTCCGATTTTAATCAAATTTAATACACTCATAGACAAAGACATGAGATACGATATTCAGAAGTTTCAAGGTTGCAGTTCTTACAATAGTGCAGAAAATCGATAATATATATATATATATATATATATATATATAAAAGGCAAGATGTTTGTGT
Organism: Ascarosepion bandense; assembly: GCA_037127315.1. Classification (NCBI taxonomy): domain Eukaryota; kingdom Metazoa; phylum Mollusca; class Cephalopoda; order Sepiida; family Sepiidae; genus Ascarosepion; species Ascarosepion bandense. The sequence goes on along the minus strand of JBBBDQ010000175.1, from coordinate 6,352,422 downwards.
GTCTGTCTGTTTATCGGTCTGTATGTCCTTTATACAAATCCACAATTTTTATCCGATTCTCAGCAAACTTCACACAAATATTCTTTAGGCTGAGTCTGAGCTTCAGGACCATGGATTAGTTTTAAAGCTTTTATTACATCCGAGCAACGCCGGGCTATACTGCTAGTATATATATATATATATATATATATATATATATATATATAGTGACACCCATAAGTAATGGATACATGTTATTTTCTGTTATAACTCTAGTTTATGTTTGCTATTTTGCCTGATATTTGGTACGTAATATCTCGTAAAGTTGTTTTAGTTGTATGTGGAAGGAAAATTAAAGACTGATGGTTGAATCCATTTGTTTTATCAAAGTTCAAAATTAACTGAGGCAAAATTATTGGATACATCAATTTAATATCTTGTTGCGTAGCCTCTATTTTGTTTCACTGCTTCCAGTCGCTTTCATTAGTTGGCCACAAATTTTTCACACTGATCCACCGTTATTTTACCCCATTCTTCCTTGCATAATTCCTCTAATTGCTTGATATTTTGTGTATTCCGCTTATGAACTTTAGCCTTCAAATCAGGAGACTGACTTGGCCAATTGAGAGCACTAATACCATTATTTTCAAACCATTTCTTTGTAAGTTTTGTGGTATGTTTGTGATCATTGTCGTATTGAAGTACGAAATTCCGACCATGTTGCAGATTTTTGAAGGTTCTTCTCTAAAATCTCCCTGTACATGCTACCATTCATTCTACCATGGATAACTTGTAACACACCATGCCCTTGGATGAAATGCATCCCCATATCATAATAGGACCACCCCCAAACTTAAATGTGGGGATGGTATTGTGCTTGTTGAAGGCAGTGCCATTTTTTCGCCAAACACTTGTTGCTGTGTTCCTTCCGATTAGTTCAACTTTCGTTTCATCTGACCAAATTACCTTTTCCCAAAACTGGATAACTTTCTTTTCATGAGTTTCGACAAACTTTAATCGGTCTTTGACATGTTTGGTTTTCAGTAAAGGCACTTTTCTTGGTGAAAGCCTGTACGATATCGAGCTCTGCTAATGGTATTCTTACTTATATTAATTCCAGTACCTTCAAGATCAGTTTTAATTTCAGAACGAGTAATGAAGGTTTTTTTCTTTTGCACATTTCTGCTGATCCACCTTGAAGTCCCCTCATTTATTTTTCTCGGTTTTCCATTTCTTGGAAGGTTTGCTGTACCGTCGCCATTCTTCTTATACTTTCTGATGATATTTCCTACTGTACTTAGTGCTAGATTCATTTCTTTGTTAATTTTTCGGTAACCTTGTTCTCCTTTGTGATGTTCAATGATTCTATCTCGTATATCTTTGGATAATTCTTTAGTTTTTGCCAGTTTTTAATCCTTGAATTGCAAAATGCACATCAAAGAGTCAGATGATTAGTAGCATTATCTTGTAAGCAATTGTGTGCTCCTCTGATTGGTCAGAGGTAACATTCCAATACTATCGAAAATTTGATTATTTAAAGTCTTTTAAAATACAAAGTTCCGATTGGAAATTTGAAAAAAGTGTAATGTATCCAATACTTTTGCATAGGGTAATTTTGAACTTTGATAAAAAATGTATTTAATCATGAGTTTTTAATTTTCCTTCCACATACAACTAAAACAACTTTACGAGATATTACTTACCAAATATCAGGCAAAATGGCGAACATAAACTTGAGTTATAACAGAAAATAGCATTTATCCAATACTTATGCGTGTCACTAAATATATATACTAGCAGTATAGCCCGGCGTTGCTCGGATGTAATGAAAGCTTTAAAACTAATCCATGGTCCTAGAGCTCAGACTCTTTGGACGTTAGCACGAAAGACTAAAAAGCAATAGTTGTTTCCAGTTAAAGCGAAACCGTACACTGAGAGAAAAATGAATGGATATAAGTCAAATATTGAAGTTTGGTTAGAATCGGATAAAAATTGTGGATTTGTATAAAGGACATACAGACAGATAAACATACACACTCACACACACACACACACACACACACACACACACACACACACACACACACACGCAAACATTTTGCCTTTCATATATATATATATATATATTATCGATTTTCTGTACTATTGTAAGAACTGCAACCTTGAAACTTCTGAATATCGTTTCTTATGTCTTTGTCTATGAGTGTATCAAATTTGATTAAAATCGGACCACTCCTATAACCCGATTTTTTCGATTATCGATAGTTACCGAGGATTCTATTATAAATTACCTTGTGCTTATCAAATATCTCTTTGTTGGATGAGTGTGTGTTAATGCGACGTTCAACTGATGATGGGATGTGTTTAATAATGGATGGTGGGTGATTAAAAAAAACCCTATAAAATAAAAAATATTTCATACCGAAAAATTCAAAATTGGAAAGAAAAAACACCCCACTCCTATCACGTCTATCTAAGAAACCCCAAAGTGAAAACGTAAACACAGAATCCAAGTGAATAAATGAATTAGGTCCACTAACAGCAGACATCAATCAATTAGACGATAGCCAACCATAAAAATGACAACTCAACACGACTGCCCTTTTAGAAACTCTAACCAAAAGAAATACCCGACCGACCGACAAAACGTATATTCCAACAGATAATACAATTAATCAAAAATTTCACACTTACGCACCAGATTCTTCAAAAGTCTATAATGGTCAAAACGAGAAATACATTCACTTAATTACCAATAACCCCAACCAGCCCCAACAACAACAACGAACCAAATATAAACAGAGAATGATTCCAAACTTTTACTTCTCCCGATGATGTGTTTGAAGTCGAAACACTGAAACAGCCATATGATTGTAGAGAAGAGGACATATATAGAAGAAATTATATACATGTTCTAAAACATAATTTATAATAAATATTCACAGCTCTATACATCATATATCGAGCACTGTTTTAAATTAATGTTTTGGAAGGAAAAAAAAATTTCTTTTTTCTCTCGGATATATATATATATATAGATAGATAGATGTGAACTATATATTACTGGCCATAGTTATCAGGTCACCCCCAGTTTAAAAGAAAAATGGATGTATTTCATACTATTTTTAGTATTTAGAGCCAAGTGGATAATTCTAAATGAAAATAGAATGGTTCTTTTGTTAATACTGCACAATAACATGTGCATTAAATGAACTGTTCTGGTGTCCAGTTTTTGTGCTCTCTTCCCCATGCTAGTCTATTCTTCTTATTGACTGCCCGAAGCAAGAGCTTTCTGGCTGCCTTGTAAAATTTTGCTAAGTAATCATAACACATTAGGATATTTTTCAATAACAACTCATTTTCATAACTAAAAGAAGTTTTTCTTTCTTTTTTGGTTATTGTGTTTCATTACAAGAAATTTAGTAAATATATATATATATATATATTTTTTTTTTCGGATGTTGTTACAAATATTATTTTTCTCCAGTCATCTAAAGAAATCTGAGATATTAGACAGACCAATAAACAGATAGATAGATAGATAGATAGATAGATAGACAGATAGATAGATAGATAGATTTAGTTATGTTAGATAGATAGATAGATTGATAGATAGATAGATAGATGTGAACATACTAAGATAGATAGATTGATAGATAGATAGATGTGAGCATGCACGATAGATAGATAGATAGATAGATAGATAGATAGATAGATAGATAGATAGATAGATGTGAGCATACTTATTGATAGATAGATAGATAAATAGATTTGAACATATTGAGATAGATAGATAGATAGATAGATAGATAGATAGATGTGAGCATATTGCGATAGATAGATAGATAGATAGATAGATAGATAGATAGATGTGTGTCTGTGATAGATAGATAGATAGATAGATAGATTTGAATATATTGAGATAGATAGATTGATAGATAGATAGATAGATAGATAGATAGATAGATAGATAGATGTGAACATATTGAGATAGATAGATTGATAGATAGATAGATTTGAACATATTGAGATAGATTGATAGATAGATAGATGTGAGCATATATATAGATAGATAGATAGATAGATAGATAGATAGATAGATTTGAACATATTGAGATAGATAGATAGATAGATAGATAGATAGATGTAGACATATTGCGATAGATAGATAGATAGATAGATAGATAGATAGATAGATGTGAGCATACTGGTAGATAGATAGATAGATAGATAGATAGATAGATAGATTTGAGATAGATAGATAGATTGATAGATAGATAGATAGATAGATGTGAGCATACTGTGATAGATAGATAGATAGATAGATAGATAGATAGATAGATTTGAACACATATTGAGATAGATAGATAGATAGATAGATAGATAGATAGATGTATGAATATTGCGATAGATAGATAGATAGATAGATAGATAGATAGATAGATAGATAGATAGATAGATGTGAGCATACTGTGATAGATAGATAGATAGATAGATAGATAGATAGATAGATAGATAGATAGATAGATAGATAAGAGCTACAAAGGATATATGTATTGTCTAAAGTTTTCAATATCAGGGTGGATCGTATATAAATATACGGACCTCTACGCTCAGAGGCGACAGTCTGTTTCATGATTAGAGGCAATCGTTAGAACTGATTATTTGTTTCTGCCCTGTGTGCTGCCGGATATTGCCCATCTTTTTATTTGAATGCGTTTACAACACGCATTTTTGTTAACCAATACGTAAGCGATCCATGGAAGAGAAAAGAATTCAACCGGTGCCATTTTTATTTTCTCCACTCGACGCACAAACAGACGAATCTTTGTAAGACACAAGAAATCAAATTACAGAACACTATCCTTAAAGTTTACAAAATCTCAAGGTCAAATTAACGTCAAGCGATGGTTTAGCTGTTTATTTATTTAGTTTTTGAGTCGCTCGATGAACAATTCGAGCTGTAAAGGGTAATTGAGCCCCCTACGTCCTACAAGCTTGGCCTTTTGGTGATCTCCAGTGAAGAGTTCATGTCGGTTCAAGTCAACAAGTCAGTATGGCCGTTAATTATATTAAGCCACGCTGACAGTAAGGCTGAGTTGCCATTAACCAGTGCCATTTGTAAACAATTAGACAAGGACCGGCTTTTGGTTATTGAACGAGATTTGTAAGAGGGAGGCGCCGCGGACAGGAAACATGAGATGGCAATGTTCGTAGTTTGACTTTGGTTTTGAGTAGAGCGTTGCCCTTGGAATCGTTCGGGTGTAGATGGCAGTAAATGTCAGAAAGAAAGTGACAATGAGCAGGAAAGAAAGAAAGTGTAGAATGGTGAGGAAGAAATGACGAGAAAAGAGGATATAGAGGAAGAAAAAGGATAAAATCAAAACAATAAGTATGGAAAAAAGAGGGAAAAATGAAGAAAGCTAGAGAGAGAGAGGCAGAGTGGGAGAGAGAGAAATGATGCCAGAGAGAGAAAGAGAGAGAGAGAGAGCGGAAGAAATGATGCCAGAGAGAGAGAGAGAGAGAGAGAGAGAAAGAAAGAAAGAAATGATGCCAGAGAGAGAGAGAGAGAGAGAGAGAGAAAGAAATGATGCCAGAGAGAGAGAGAGAAAGAAATGGTGCCAGAGAGAGAGAGAGAGAGAGAGAGAGAAAAAGAAAAATGATGCCAGAGAGAGAGAGAGAGAGAGAGAGAGAGAGAGAGAGAGAGAGAGAGATGATGCCAGAGAGAGAAAGAGGGGTACTGGATGGAGATAGAAAACATCAGGAAATAGGAACAAGATAAAAAGATGATAATATTGATGAGAAAGAAAATGGGTGTTGTGATACAGTGGATATCGGAGAGCCGAGTTCGAATTCCAGTTGAATTCGTTGCATTCACTTACACGCAAATGCTCTTAATCCGTCTCTTTTCCCTCTAGCTATTGGTTAAATAATAGGACAGATAGGATTCCATAGCCTTGGTTGGCAACCTGTCTACAGCAGGAAGTAATGGCAACCTTCTTCTTCTATGTGCCCTGTCATGTCAGGACGTAAGCGATCATGGCTTTCCTGATGGCTCTTAGCACGCCTTTTCCTGTTACACCACGCAACCCTCGTTCCGTCATCCACCTGAAAAAAACGACGGAAATATTTGATGAGAGAGGAAAAAACTAGAAAAAAGAAAGAAGAACAGGAAGAGGAGAAGTGAGAAGAGGAAAAGAAGATTAGATTATTGGATAAGGAATTGGAGGAGGGGGAGGAGGAGGAGAAGGGTAAAAAGAAGAGGAGAAGGAGGAGCAGAAGGAGAAGGGTAAAAGGAAGAGGAGAAGGAGGAGCAGAAGGAGAAGGGTAAAAGGAAGAGGAGAAGGAGGAGCAGAAGGAGAAGGGTAAAACGGAAGAAAGTAGTTTTAAAAGAGATGATGATATTGGAAATTAGAAAAAAAAAAAAAAACGAAAACGAACAAGTCAAAATGAACGTAAAACAGGTGGGAAAGATTTCAATATTAGGACAAAATATGAATTATCCTCTTGGCGGATACATTAAGTATTTCGCCTAAAATTTAAATTATAAGCAAGTGCTGAAAAACTCTAGGCCCGACAAAAAGGAATTAAGAAAATTTTAAGTGAGTTGGGTCAAGATCATTTTGACATCTCATCCGCATGGGGAAGGGAGACGACCCATCGACTTCAAACCCCGGTTAGTGCCATTTACGCTCACTTTAAATTCTGGGATTGAACCTTTTTTTACGGTTTATCACACTATTATGGTTAAAAACTGAAACATATTTCGGATTATAGAAGGTTTCTTACAGTACTCGGCGTTTTTCCCTAATGAACGGCATGAATACACTTTAGAATTTCAGAAGAGATGCAGGTGATTTCGAAGTCATCTGAAGGCCGTGTTTGAAGTTAGTGTCGATTATAATGAATAAATACAGTCTTTGATACTTCAACTAACTTTTGTGTAATTTTGGTAAATATATTTGTTAAAATGAGATGTTAGTGTTAATTCAATTTTTTTACGTAATTTGGACGACAATTTACCCATCGCACCCTTTCTCCACACCTGTGTATATATATATATATATATATATATATATATATATATATATATATATATAGGCTGTAAACATGTTTCAATTGAGACACTTCGATTGAGCTTTACAGTACATTTGACTTTTATTCGTACAAGTTGTACAGAGAAAATTAAACACTCTCATTTGACCAAAAACCCACTACCACCATTCCTTCTCGGCCTGCGGCCATGTGTAACGCAAAAAATGGACCTGTTTAATTTTCTCTGTATAACTCCACTCTGCTAATAATTTACATGTTCTATGTTCACTGTATATTAAATGTTCATCCTTTGATTATGGCTTATGTAAACCGAAAGCTCAGACCTGATAAAAAAATCAACAATCATTGTGATTTCTTATCTATCAAGCTAACCAGATCATACGAAAGGATCTTGCACAAAATAAATAGACAGAACTTGTCTATATTATTCAATGAAACCTGTATTAATATATATATATATATATATATATATATATATATATATATATATATATAAGATAGTAGCATGAAAATGCGAAAAAAAATAATAAAAAATAAAAAAGGCCAAGAATTGTAAAGTAAAATAGAAAAAGCGAAAAAAGATGTACAAGAAGAAATAAAAGATAATAAAGAAAGAATAAGAATGAAAAAAAAATAGGCAGATAGAAAAGTAAAAATAAAGAAGAAGAAGAAGAAGAAGAAGAAGAAGAAGAAGAAGAAGAAAAGTGTGTCAGCAAAGAAAAAGATAGAGAGAGAAAAAGGGCCTTGGAAATAAAAAATGTTTTAGAGACACGAAACAGAAACGTAAATAAAGATCCAATAACATACGCCCTTATTAATTCGAAATAGGAACCAAATCGACGTATATTCGTTATTTGCCACCCTTGTCCCTATTGTCAATCTTGTCAAGGTTTCATCTTGTCGTCCGTGCCATTTTATAATCATTATATCCAGAGTCAAATTTCGACATTTTATAATCTTAATTCTCTCTCATTTAATGCCCCACTTTTTTTTCGACTGCTACAAAAGGATTATGTCCTCGTCCTGAGGTTTCAAATTCACGTACGTTTTTCACAAGGACAAACTGGGGTGAGTGTAAAGGTATTAATTTTCATAGAAAAACAGTGTTGCGACAGTTTTGTGATAAGGTCAGTTATTTTAAAAATAAAGTTGATAAAATCCCGACTTTTACATAAAAATACATAATTATTTCAGTATTTTTTGCCTGAATTTCTGGGATGAAGAATTATAATTTATATCTGAATTAATATCCTCATTTCTGTTGCTGTATCGACTCGGAACGAGAAATCGGGGAAGCGAGTTCGAATTTCAGTTGAACTCCTTACAATCACTTGCGCACAAATACTCTTGGGAAAGGTATTAATCCATCTCTTCCCTTCAGTTATGGGTTAAATAACAGGACAGATTGGGTTCTATAGCCTTTACTGGCAACCAGTCTACCGCAGAAAGCAATGGCAATCAACTGCGGGAAAATCTTTTGCCAAGTCAGTCTTTTGTGTATCACGTACGGCAATTAACTGAATCAGAATAGTTTGGGTGTTGTGTTTTCCGGCTTCCTTCATGTATCTGTCGACTCAAGAAATTGCGAGCTTTACACTTTATTTAAACAATTATAGATTGCCCCTTCACGGAATAAAGCTTAGTGATTGTGAGTTCAAACCCTAGGCCAGGTAGTAAAGACGCCGGCTCAGAGGAAAAAAAAAAGCAGTTGATGAACAGTACTAAAAAGGGTAAGATGCTTATATAAGGACAATAGAACAAGAACAATCTATTAAACAGATTAAATAAAGGTGTCAGTTTCAAATTTTGCACTAAACATAATTACAATTTAACACTATATATATATATATATGTGTGTGTGTGTGTGTGTGTTTTAGGTAACAACCTCTCTTTTATGCCACAAGATAATATCATTAATTTTTTATATATAATTTTTCATGTGTTCTTATCATTTTTTTTTTCAAACTCAAATTATGTCCAAAGGTTTTGTACTTTCGAGCGCTTTCGGCTATACTTTTAGCCATTATCAAGAATCAATTTTGTTTTACTTGTAAATAAACATGTATAAAGTTTATGAATATAATGTCTTGTGTATATTTTTCTTTTTTTTTTTCATAATCGTGTCGCCCCAAGCAAGGCATTTTACTGCCACTGTTGTGCAGGGGGTTACATAGGAGGAATGTTATGAGGAGTGAGAGGTTGCAGAGGGTCTCAGGAAGAGAGTAAGTGAAGGAAGGGAATACTGATGAGAGTGGGGTGGACGAAGACAAAAGCATAAGAGGGAGGATGTAAGCTAGTGAGACAAGAGATGACTATTGACTTACATTTAAATTTTTGGAGATTGTAACTGTCGGGAAAGCAATATGCGGAAGAGAATTCCACAGGCGGGAAGTGCGAGAAAAGAAGCTACTGGAGTAGAATTTGCGTTTACAATTTATTGGTTTCACAGTAAAATCGTGGGACCTAGTTGATAATACATATATAGGAGGCACCAGTGGGCTAAGTTCATCGGAGCAGAAGCCGTGAAAGTACTTGTAGAAGAGAGACAGGGAAGCCACACTGCGTCGGTGAGAAAGCGACTGTATCCTAGCTGCCAAGTCGGGATCGATCACATTACAGATTCTCCGTTGGATTCGGTCGAGGACACCTAAGTGGATAGCAGGAGCACCCGACCAGATATGGCGGCAATATTCAATGCACGGGCGGATGATAGACTTGTATATGTGCAGGTTTGTTTTGGACGGGAAAAACTTCCTGGCCCTACACAGAGAACCTACTTTCTTAGCAGCGGATTTAGCTATGGATTCTATATAGTTATTCCATTTGAAGTCTGATGTGAGAGTTAATTCGAGGAGACACAGTGTTTTACTTTCAGGGAGAGAAGCCTGATCCAGGTTAATGGACGGGTGGAACGATTGTCGTGGTTATTAGATAGTAGCTTCGTTTTGGAAGCATTAAAATTTACGAGCCATTTCTTACCTCAGTCCACCGCGGATTGGAGGTCTTTTTCAAGCTCGGCAGCGAGGTTTGCCTTTTCAGCCTCGGTAGATTTTTGATCGAAACGGGAGTAAACCGTAGTGCCGTCAGCATATATGCCCACTTGGGATTTTATTGCATCAGGGAGATCGTTAATATAGATAAGGAAAAGCGTAGGACCGAGAATAAAGCCTTGAGGGACACCCGAATTCATGTGATAGTATTGGGAGGCTTGTCCGTGCAATACAACCTTCATTGTACGGTTTGAAAGGAAGGACTGGATTAGGTCAAACAATTGTCCAGTTATACCATAGCTCTGCAGCTTGCATAGAAGGTCAGCAAGCCAGACTCTGTCAAACGTTTTGGAGATGTCAAGGACCACAGTTCGGGCTTCGCCGTTTTTGTCGTGGGCCTGGTGTATATACTCAGTGATGATCGTGAACATATCAGCAGTAGACCTGTTAAAGCGGAAGCCATACTGTTTGTCAGAGAAGAGTCTATGGGTTGTTAGGTGTTGTACCACCTCTGCGTTGATGATGGCTTCGAACAATTTGTCAAAGATCGGTCGGAGGCTGATAGGGCGATAATTAGCGAAGTCAGAGGGTTCTTCAATATTTTTATATATAGGAACCACGGAAGAGGATTTCCAGCAGGCAGGAAAGCAGGAATTAGAAAAGCAATAGTTATAAAATTTAGAGAGTACAGAAGAGAGTTCAGGACCACATTTCTTTAGGATAATGATTGGTATTCCGTCTCCACCGCTCACCTTATGGGGTTAAGCTTGGAAATTATTTTGGAGACCACTGAGGGAGTAATTAGGATGTCAGTCAGTTGGGCTTGGGTTCGGAGAGTGAAGTCGGGTACAGATACTCCAGACGAGTCCAGTGTCGAGTTAGTGGAGAATCTGCAAGCGAAGAGGTGAGGGCCTCAAATTCGTTGATTCGAGGGGAAATTGAGGGCTTACAGTTGTTCAGCACGCTTTTACAGAGCCTCTAGTAGTTTTTGGAGTCGAACTTAAGGGATGCTATGCGCTGCTTCATTCTGGCTGCAAACATCAGCTTAACTCCTTTAAATATCTTCTTGCATTCATTGCGAGCCGAGGCAAAAAGTCACCTGTTATGGTCTGACGCGTGACTCCAGTAAAGCTGAAAGAAGGGATTTCGGTGGGCGATGGCAGCTGAGCAGGCAGGGGAGAAGCAGGTGGATGAGTGGGATTTAAGTCTCAACTTTCTGTCAGGGATGAAAGCATTGATTCCAGCCTTAGCCCAAGAGGAGACCTCAGTCGCAGAGTCTTCAACAAGAAGGCTAAATACTTTATTCCAAAGAAGGTCACTCAGGAAATCACAGAACGAGTCCCAATCGGATCTTTGGTAGCAGTAAGATATTCTGCTGGTCTGAGGTTCTTGGGTGGGGTGGAGGTGGAAGGAGATATTGGCGGAAACTAACGCATGGTCAGAGTTTGCGAGAGGGCAGAGTTGCTTGACATTGCAAGAGTCAGGAGTGGAAGCAAAGCACAGATCTAGTTGTGAATCGTGTCCGTTAGGGTTATTACAGAAATGCGTGGGGAACTCCACCACCTGCGTAAGGGACTGAGTGATAGAAAATTTCATGGCGTGTACACCAGCAAGATCTTTGACGGAGTTATGCAGCCACTCAGCATGATGGGCGTTAAAGTCGCCAAACACAAATATATGGGCAAACGGGTGGGAGGAGATGGTCTTGTCGATATTGTTAAAGATGCTGTCAAGAACGGAACAGTCGGGAGATGATGGGGAGCGGTAGATAAAGAAGAGATAGCTAACTGAGCTTAGAAGAGAGAGACGGAAACACATATAAGAATGATGCGAGGATTGAAGAGAAATCATCCTAGAGGAAGGCTTTCACTGACGTAAACCCCAAGTCCATGCATGTGGACAATGGAGTCCTTTCTGAAGAGGGGATGTTAACCAGGGATAGAGAAATCAGAAGAGGGAATTGAGGTGTTGAGATTAGTCTCACAGAGAGCTAGGATGTCAGGGGACTTTTGATGGAGAAAAGATTCTACGCTACTGAAACTGGTTCGGATACCGCAGATGTTAGTAAAGGAAATGTTAAGAGGTTTAGGTGATTTTAATTTGCCTGGTTTAGCTTTTTTAGCGGAGATATGGGTGTTTATGCTTAATGTTGTTGTTGTAGAGAGACATCGAGTAAGTGAGTCAAACGGTCATTAGCTGCGACATGCACTGGAAAGAAACTGGCGTGGGCTGCAGCAAAGTGTGGCCTCGGGTTCCGAACACGGTAAGCACATTGTTACCATGTTAATTGATATTATAAAAGTGTAGGATGTCTCTTTTTTTTTTTTTATTAGTAATGCCTCCATTATTTTTAATCTTCTTTTGCATGTGGATGATGCCATTATGTATGTATTATCAACACGTATATCATGGATTGGTTCTGGAAGATCACGAAGCGTGTTTAAATTGGATCGGATGAAAAAATTGTGGGAAAGATGCAATGTCAGTCCTCTCGTCAATTTTGTGGTGGTGTAGCCAATTTAATTGTTTACGACTTTGGATGGCTGAAGAAAACAGTTCTTCAAAGAACATAAATTCGTAAATTGCTGTTTAGATTTATCAGGTGAATTGTTATTATTGACGATGTAGTTGGTAGTTTTTAATTTTTTACAATAGATAATTACTTTAATTTTCTTGTTTGACTTGGTCGGTGTTGCATAATTTTGGATGATATTGCGAAGTGAACATTCGTCCTGTCTGTAGTTGTTGTGCCTTTGATGTAAAACATATTAACGCTATTGTTTTTGTCCACGTGTTTGTTATTGACGTTGGTTATGTTACAAAGAAAAAGTTTGATATGGTCGTCAAGTAAATAACTTGGAAAGCTGTTATTAACAAGCGTTTGTTTCACGTGTTTATTTACAAGTAAAAACAAGATTAATTATTGGTCATGGTTAAGAGTATAACCAAAAGCACTCGAAAGTACAAAACCTTAGGAGAATTCTTATATAATCTGAGTTCTGAAAAGAAAAAAATCATTAGAACACAAAAAATTATGTAAAAAGTTTGGCAATAATACCTTGTGTCTGTCATATATATATATATATATATATTTTTTTTTTTACGGGCAAATAGTGACCCCCATTAAACAAAAATCAACAAGTAATTTTATAGGAAAAGGACAAAGAATACATTTTTATAGGAAAATGAAAATCAGTGCTATGCTAAAAAAGTATAAAAAATATTTTTATATGAAAAAATTAACAACAATACCTTTTCATAGCGAAATTACCAGCAATGCATTTAAAAATACCCACAATACATTTTATGATCTATAAACACTGTATCTAATTTCTGGCATTCACTTACGCACAAATACTCTTGGGAAAGGTATCAATCCCTCTCTTCCTTCCAGTTATGGGTTAAATAATAGGACAGATTGGGTTCTAGTAACCAGTCTACCGCAGAAAGCAATGGCAACCTACTGCGGGATTATCTTCTGTCCAGTCAGTTATGTCTCTTTCGAGACATGATCACCAAAAGCGTGTATCACGTATGGTAATTAACTGACTGACTGAATATAATAGTTGGAATCATGATTAAGGCTTCTACTGGTCATAAAGTGGGGGATCGGTTTTTTTATTGTTATGAAGTAATAAACTGATCCCCCACTAATTGTACTTAATATAATAATGTAATACAATCTTCCTCGAGCTATGAGTTAAATAGCAGGAGAAATTGGGTTCTACAGCCTTGGCTGACAACCAGTCTACCGCAGAAATTAATGGCAACCTACTGTAGGATAATCTTCTGCCCAGTCAGTCACGTCTCTAAAGAGATATGATCGCCCAAGCGTGTATCACGTATGGCACTTAACTGACTGACTGATCTAAATAATATGCCTTTACTCTAAAAGTATTAAACTATGTAAAAAATATTTAGATTTTGACATTAAAGTGGTTGATATACGGCTAAACAAAATCCAACAATCCATCACCTGAAACATATAAATATTAAAAACCATGACGAGAATAAAAAGGAAAGAAATGAAAAAGATAAAATGCACGCGGAAAATTTGACGTTTGTTTTTCCAAAGTGGGGCTGAATTATGGTCCCCTTGCGCCTTTTAAAAGTTTGTCTGTTTCCCAGCTTATCAGTTAGATTTATTCGCTAAATTTCGCACGAGTTACATGGCTAATTTTCCTGCTTATTCGTGCGTCAGCCATTTCAGTCTCACCATTCTTTTTTCTCTCTCAATCCGAACTCGGAAAAAAAAAAAAATTCCACTGCATTCCTCGCCTCTTTATTCTTCTCTAGATTAATGCCTAGTTCTCATCCCTTTTTAGTCATTTACACCGGAGAAATACAGAAGGCGATCGTCTCCCCTTGGTAGAGATAAGTCACACTGGTCACGTGACGGCCAGTTAGTGACATCCCTTCATACAGTGGAGAGAGTGGTCAGTCATTCAGTCGGTTTACAAGAGCCGAACCTAAATGCTGCTTTTTTGGATGCCCCTCAACTCCCATGTCTTGGTCTAAGATTAAATCCACACCCCCTGCAGGTTAAAATTCCATGGTGCCATTTTTATTTTAAGAATTTATCTTCCCCTGATAGAGAAAGAAATTCCGGCTTGTATTTTTCAGTTTGGTAAAAAAAAAAAAAAAATCATTTTTTCGCCTTCGTGGAATATGTAACTGCCTGGGACACAAATGAATCAGGCGCATTTAAATTGGTCATTTTAAACAAGGCTTCTCCAGAAACAAAGAATAATCACTATATTATATGAAAGGCCATTCATTTTTGTTTCCCCTTACACTCTGGTTACTGTGTCAGTCAGTCAGTTAAGTGCCATACGTGATACACGCTTGGGCGATCATGTCTCGAAAGAGACATGACTGACTGGGCAGAAGATTATCCCGCAGTAGGTTGCCATTGCTTTCTGTGGTAGACTGGTTGCCGATCAAGGCTATAGAACGCAATCTGTCCTGCTATTTAACTTCTAACTGGGATGAGAAGAGATAGATTATATTACGTTATTATGTTAAGCATAATTAGTGGGGGATCAGTTTATTACTTCATGACAATAGAAAACCGACCCCCACTTTAAGACCAGTAGAAGGTTTAAATATATTTCCATCTATTATATTCAGTCAGTCAGTTAACTGCCATACGTGATACACGCTTGGGCGATCATGTCTCGAAAGAGACATGACTGACTGGGCAGAAGATTATCCCGCAGTAGGTTGCTATTGCTTTCTGGTTGCCGACCAAGGCTAGAGAACCCAATCTGTCCTGTTATTTAACCCATAACTGGAAGGAAGAGACGGATTAGTACCTTTCCCAAGGGTATTTGCGCGTAAGTGAATACAATGGATTCAACTTGAATTCGAACTCGGCTCCCCGGTTTCTCGTTCCGAGCCGATATCCACTGTACTACAACGCACATCCCTATTACTGTGTAGATATGTCATATTTTTCTCTACGTAAACAGGAGTAAATTTGTATACTTACTTCTATGCATGTGTTAATTATATAAAAGAAAACGAAACATCAGAACAAGCATCTTTCAACCATTCATTTCATCCGTGAAATACGATGTAATATCATAGAAATAATATACATAACGGTTAAGTACAGATGCAAGAATAAAGATTTTTTCCACAGATTTTTTTTGTTATAAAACGTATGCCGCATTTATTCACCCACCAAATCCCATGTTTTATCATCCATCTTCCTCTTCTAAGATCTTCTCTTTTCTATTTAACTTTTCCTACTGAATACCTCGCTTTTATCTTCGTTCTGTCTAAGATTTCCTCCCTGTTGTCACTTTGTCTTTACGCCATTGAAAGACCATTATATTCCATTGTGTTAAGATAGCTTTCTGACAATAACTGTTTTTAATCCTACTGAGTGTCTAGTAAGTCTTCTCACCCTAAAAGCCTGGTGAAGAAACTGGCTGAGTTATCGTAGGCCCCGCCATGTTGCAACTAGTACTTGGTTACATCCTACCTGTAGCTCTCTTAGAGGAAACTGGTATTTAAAGTTACTCGATCTTTCTTCTCACACTTGGAAGGTTTTTTTCCCTTATCTCGTTCATTGTCCCTTGATATCCAGCATAGATATTCTCTCTTTTTTTCTGTTTCCTGTCCCTTATATTTCCTTCCATCTCGTTTTCTTTTCCTGTAATTTGTCAATTTTAATACCAACATAACTGATCTCTTTTATTTTTTTAAAAATCATATCACCCCAAGCAATGCGCAGGGGGCTACGTAAGAGTAAGAAGATTGGAAAAGAGAAAACCGGAAACCACATCCTAAACAGGGAACAAAGGATGAGCCTCTTCACCTGTTCAATAGATGTGGATGGAGTGTGTACCGGGCTATAGTTTAGTCTATCTACTTCAACTGGAAAAGAAAAGAAGAGTAAAAAGATTGGAAAAGAGAAAACCGGAAACCACATCCTAAACAGGGAACAAGGGATGAGCCTCTTCACCTGTTCAATAGACGTGGGTGGAGTGTGTACCGGGCTATAGTTTAGTCTATCTACTTCAACTGGAAAAGAAAAAAAAGTGTAAAAAGATTGGAAAAGAGAAAGCTGGAAATCAGATCCTAAACAGGGAACAAGGCATGAGCCTCTTCACATGTTCAATAGACGTGGGTGGAGTGTGTACCGGGCTATAGTTTAGTCTATCTACTCCAATTGGAAAAGAAAAAAAGAGTAAAAAGATTGGAAAAGAGAAAGCCGGAAACCACATCCTAAACCGGGAGCCTCTCCACATTGCTCGGCTTGTTTTTGCCATCTTTATTGCCATATTCACGACGTTTCGAAAGTTGTACACTCCGACCTACTTTGGGTGATACACAAATCTACGTGTCATTCCTTATTTTGATATTTCAGTTTCAGTTAATTCTCTTTAGTAATTCAAATCTTCACCTTTTTTGTGGTAACGTACCGAACTCACCACTACTTCGGGTCAAGTCACTGTTTGGGTTACTCAATCAACGCTTTTATCCATCGGTCCAAATGGACATCACTCAGTTAATTTTTAAGACTTATAGACGATACTTTTTTTTGCCAGAGCTCATATTACAGTTTCTGTTAATGTTATTTTTTCTCGCTTTCTATATTACTGGTACCCATATTGTATTTATGTTCATATTTTCGTTGGCTGAGAAGATTTTGTGACAAAAAATCTCCTAAACCGGCCAAGCATTGGAACGTACAACGACCGAAAGATCAAGAATATGGTCATAAAAAAGAGGACAACAGTCCGAATAATGTAAATAGCGTAAATAGTTACAATACCTAATCGCAGAAATATGAACAGATTCTGAAGAAGGTCGGTGCTTACAACGGCCGAAACACCAAAAATATGACAATAAAGACGAAAACAACAGCCCGAACAATATAAATAGTGTAAATAGTTCGAAAACTTCATCTCAGAAATATAAACAAATTCTGAAGAAGGCTGGAGCGTAAAAGAGTCGAAACCTCATGAATATTGGAATAATGATGAAGAGGACACTGAAAACAAGTCCTAACAATGAAATAATGTAAATAGGTATATCAAATAATTTAAAATTATAAACTAATCTTGGAGAAGGCCGCAGCGTACAACGGCCAAAACGACGGGAATATGGCAATAAAAATAGGACAACAGTTCGAATATTGTAAATTGTGTAAATAGTTAAAATGTTTCATCTCAGAAATAGAAACAGATCATGAAGAAGATTTGAGTGTACAATGACGAAATCGTGAATATCGCAATAAAGATGAGGACAACAGCTTGGACAATGTAAATAGTTACAATAGTTCATCTCAAAAATATAGACAGATCCTGGAGAAGACCGGAGCGTAAAACTGCTGAAACGTCATGAATAATGCTGAAAACTGTCAGAATAACGTAAATAGTGCAAATAATTACAAGACCTCCTCTGAAAATATAGCCAGATATTGATCTCTTTTAATCATCTTTGAGAAACTTTTTTTTTACTGACCATCAATCTGACCAATATTATACCACAGGATAGTAGCTCATTTTCGGTCTAACGTATACCACTGATGTGAATTGGAATAATTATACCGATTGTCAAGCCACCTACAAGGAAAGTTGTTATCCTGTGTCGGGCTAGACATTTTTTCTCACACGAAATTATCGTGTACCTTTATAAGTCTACGAGCAGTATAGCCCGGCGTTGCTCGGGTGTAATGAAAGCTTTAAAACTAATCCATGGTCCTGGAGCACAGACTCAGCCTAAAGAATATTTGAAATAATAAAATCGCGACAATTTACCAATCGCACCTAATATATATATATATATATATATATATATATATATATATATATATATATATATATATATACTAGCAGCATAGCCCGGCGTTGCTCGGGTGTAATTAAAGCTTTAAAACGAATCCATGGTCCTGGAGATCAGATTCAGCCTAAAGAATATTTGGGTGAAGTTTGGTGAGAATCGGATAAAAATTGTGGATTTGTCTAAAGGACATACAGACAGATAAACAGACACACACACAAACATCTTGCCTTTCATATATATATTATTGATTTTCTGCACTATTGTCAGAACTGCAACCTTGAAACTTCTGAATATCGTTTCTTATGTCTTTGTCTATGAGTGTATCAATTTTGATTAAAATCGGACCACTCCTTCTATAACCTGATTTTTTCGATTATCGATTTTCGATATTTATAGGAGGTACCTCGACACAAAACCTAACTAAGAACACTCGCAGACGCTTATAGTACAACTGTGTAAATTTTCGAGAAAATCGGTTCAGCCGTTTCGGAGTATATAGGTAACGGACACACACACACACACATTCACACACACACTCACACACACACACACAAAATTCCATTTATGAATAAATTTAGATAGTTCGTTTGTGCATTTAATATTGTTTGCATATCTGGTCTGTCGGGTGCTTGAGATGCCACAGTTCGCCTTGGTTACAACAGCCCGACTGACGCTGCTCTCTTCCACCGGTTTGACCGTTGAGATTTTGTAGATATTTACCTATTCCGTTGTTGGGATCTTCGGGTATTGGACGCATACAGTCTAGTCCTTCCTCTTTGAAGTGACCGCCTTAAAAGAGTAGGATTTTGGGATCACTGGAACAAGTAAGCCTTCTTCTGTGACAAGGAATGACCATGTACATATTACACTAGATGACAGAGTAAACAGTTTGTTCTCAACGTACCATTTTGACTTATTCTTACATTAATGACAATAACAGTAACTAACAAATATAAAAGGAATATAACTAACTAACAGTATAGCCCGGCGTTGCCCGGGTGTAATGAAAGCTTTAAAACTAATCCATGGTTCTGGAACTCAGACTCTTTGGACATTGGCACGAAAGACTAAAAAGTTTCAAGTTAAAGCGAAACCGTAGACTGAAAGAAAAATGAATGGATGTAAGACAAATTTTGATTTCCTGGTATCGATTTAAATACATATATATTATCGATTTTCTGCACTATTGGAAGAACTGCAACCTTGAAACTTCTGAATATTGTTTCTTATGTCTGTCTATGAGTGTATCAAATTTGATTAAAATCGGACCACTCCTTCTATAACCTGATTTTTTCGATTATCGATTTTCGATATTTATCTGGGGTGCCTCGACACAAAACCTAGCTAAGAACACTCGTAGACGCTTATAATACAACTGTCTTAACTTTCAAGAAAATCGGTTCAGCCGTTTCGGAGTCTATAGGTAACGGATACACACACACACACACACACACACACACACACAAAGTTCTATTTATAAATAAGTTTAGATAGATAAAAGCATAAAATTGAATAAATTAGTATTCTCTTAATCTTGCATTTATTGATTTGTTTTTAAGGTTTTTCAACCAGGGTATTTAAAGCCAGAAAATATTTTTAGATTGTAAGTCGTTTTTGAGATAATAGTGATTTATTGATACAAGTCCTATTATCAAAGGTAGTGAATATAACGAACTCGATTGGAATTGGAATTCGGCACTCCGATTTCCAGTTCTGAGATGTTATCCATTACATCATCGGCCCACTCAAGCTTATAGCACCTGTGATGTGCAAGCAATCATTGACCAGGCTCGATGTTGCTTAACTTTTGTGATCGTACGAGAAACATTGTTTCAATGTGATATGGCCGTAAGTCTCCTCTTACCTTGAACCTCACATTTTTTTTCCGCTGTTCCTATTTTAATTCTGGAATCGGATCTTTTCTGCTCTTTTCACCTTAAATAATGTAAAATTAATTTTCGCAAAAAATCATTCACCCCAAGAAATTATAAATAAAAATTTGTTTAGTTTCTCTCCTGCCCCCTGTACCTGTTTTGGCATTCACCCTAGTCATGTTGAGCCGGCTTCCTTCCAAGCGATGGAGAAAGATTCGTTCGGATTTGTTTAAGGGTAAAGTCCCAAGTCTTACCCTCTACAGATCTCAAGCATTTTTATTATCTCGCAACAGGTTGCCAATACCTGCTGCGGTAGACTGGTAGCCAGCCAAGGCTATAGAAACCAGTCTTCGCATAACTGGAGCGAAGGTACGGATTAATATCTTTTCCAAGGGTATTAGTGCGTAAGTGAATGTAGGGCATTCAACTGGAATTCGAACTCTGCTCCCCGATTTCTCTTTCCGAGCCGATGCCCACTGCGTTACAATGCACATCCGTCAAGAAACGCTTTCAGCACCTGGTATTCCCAAGCGGTCACCCATGTAAGTACTGACTAAGCTCAACGTTGCTTAACTTCTGTGATCGTTTTAGTTTCTCTCACAACAACTCCAACGCTCAGAATAAAAAAAATTGCTGCCATCAGGGGGTTATTCACATTTCGTAAGTACGCATGATATTCGAGGTACTTATCAGGAACTTTTTTGCAATTAAAAAAACATGTGTTTTTGGATTTTTTATCGGGGTGAGCACAATCGCGAACCCCAGACGTAAAATTTGTTCACCCGAGTCACCCACGTTTGAGGCGATCACTAAGATCAAACCAGCCAAAGTGCAATGGAAGGGCTTCACTCTGGGATATTTTGATGTGAATTTTAGTAAACAGAAATTCGTTTTATTTTAAATTTGAATGAACAGAAAAGACTCCTGGATAGTTCTTCACCTCCAACTCATTCTCTCCAACACTTTCCTCCCAACTTCTTCCCTCCAAATCATTCCACTCTTTCACTCCAACACTTTCCTCCAATTCTTTTCCTCCAACATCTTTTGTTCAGCTTTTTCCGTTCAACACTTTCCCTCCAACTCTTTCCATTTTTCTTTCCAACTGTTTTCTTTCAACTCATTCCCTCCAACACTTTCTTTTTAACTCTTTCCCTCCAAATCTTTCCACTCTTACCCTTCAACACTTTCCTCCAACAATTTCCTTCTAACTCTTTCCCTCCAACTCTTTCCATTTTTCTTTCCAACTGTTTTCTTTCAACTCATTCCCTCCAACACTTTCTTTTTAACTCTTTCCCTCCAAATCTTTCCACTCTTACCCTTCAACACTTTCCTCCAACTTTTTCCCTCCAACAATTTCCTTCTAACTCTTTCCCTCCAACTCTTTCCATTTTTCTTTCCAACTGTTTTCTTTCAACTCATTCCCTCCAACACTTTCAACTCTTTCCCTCCAAATCTTTCCACTCTTACCCTTCAACACTTTCCTCCGACTTTTTCCCTCCAACAATTTCCTTCTAACTCTTTCCCTCCAACTCTTTCCATTTTTCTTTCCAACTGTTTTCTTTCAACTCATTCCCTCCAACACTTTCCTTTTAACTCTTTCCCTCCAACTCTTTCCATTTTTCTTTCCAACTGTTTTCTTTCAACTCATTCCCTCCAACACTTTCCTTTTAACTCTTTCCCTCCAAATCTTTCCACTCTTACCCTTCAACACTTTCCTCCAACTTTTTCCCTCCAACAATTTCCTTCTAACTCTTTCCCTCCAACTCTTTCCATTTTTCTTTCCAACTGTTTTCTTTCAACTCATTCCCTCCAACACTTTCCTTTTAACTCTTTCCCTCCAAATCTTTCCACTCTTACCCTTCAACACTTTCCTCCAACTTTTTCCCTCCAACAATTTCCTTCTAACTCTTTCCCTCTAACTCTTTCCACTTTTTCCTTCCAACTCTTTCCTTCTTACTCTTTCCCTTCAACACTTTCTTTCCAACTCTTTCCCCCAACACTTTCCCTCTAACTCTCTCCATCCAACTCTTTCCACATTATCCTTCCAACTTTTTCCTTCCTACTCCTTCCCTTCAACTCTTGCACTTCCTCCTGCTTTAAATATTCTTCCTTTCACTCTTTTTTTTTCACTATTCAGATTTCTTCTTGTTTTTTTTCTTCACATACCTCTTTATTTCTCTCTTTTTCAATCTTTTCATATTCTTTTTATTAATAACATTTTGTTTCTCATTCAGTATTTTTTCAATGTTGATTTTTGAATGTTTTTATTTATTTGATTTTATTTTTCTCTATTTTTTTAAAAACCTGTTCCTTCCTCTGCCTATTCTTCCTCTTGTCAAACATATTTCCCCACCGTCAGTCTTTAACTCCAGGGGTATCGTTCATGAGTACCTTGCATATTGACAGCCATTTTTTTTTTTTTTTTTTTTTTTTCATTCTTCCATTTCGGAGAAACACATATTGTCACGTTATTCCCGTCTCTTTGTTAGGCAAACGCGCCGTTGTTGCTTTTGCTTTTAAAGTAACACAACTGTTTTACAGCAGCCAGAATTCGAATTTGTTTACGAGGTAAGAAAAAGAAAAATAAGTTTAATGCTCAAGTAAACTTATTTTCTTTAAGCTACAGCCAGGTAGATTTATCGAATGATTATTTTATTGCCATAAACATTTTTATTCTTTTTTTCCCTAAGCACAGCTTTGCAAAGTACAAAAGCAAATAGAAGAATGTATCACGTCAATTTACAACTGTCTTGGAAATTAATGTCCGTTAAGGTCCGAACAAAGACGCGTAGAATCAGTTAAAAATAGCTAATACATAAATTGGTTATGAAATGTTCCCTGCCTAACCAGTCAGTCAGTTAAGTGCCATACGTGATACACGCTTTGATCGATCATGTCTCTTTCGAGACATAACTGACTGGGCAGAAGATTATCCCACAGTAGGTTGCCATTGCTTTCTGCGATAGGCTGGTTGCCGACCAAGGCTATAGAACCCAATCTGTCCTATTACTTAACCAATAACTGGAGGGAAGAGACGGATTAATACCTTTCCCAAGGGTATTTGCACGTAAGGGAATGCAAGGAATTCGACTGGAATTCGAACTCGGCTTCCCGATTTCTCGGTACGATCCGATATCCACTGCACCACGACGCACATCACCTAACCAAGAACTTCTTAAAAACAAAAATCGTTTCGTCTGATTCTGAGAAGTCAGTCTGGTTGAAAATACGTTGTACATAATGTATTCGTTCAGCGTTAAGATGCTTTCTAATATCTAAGCAAAATATTAAGAAACAGGAAAATCTCGCTAGAGTTCTGAACCATGACGTAATAAGAATCCTCCTATATAGTGTAGTGATAGGAAATTAAGAATTAAAAGCAACCTTCTTCTTCACTTTTACAAAAATCCACAATAACGTGTGAAATCCAGGTTTGTCTCAAATAGAAAAAGGATTGACCATGTGCTTAAAGAAAAAGTCGCAACCGGATTTCGCGAGTAGATGTTAAATTGATTTTCTGACCAATAGAAGCGATTTGCAAGACTAAAAAAGACTTCGCGATCCAGTGCGAAAAATCTAAAAGTTTTAAATGATTTTGATCAGCGTCAGTCAGTCACATGGAAGCAGGAGAGACAACAAGCTAAAATGTAACAAGGCAGAAACTTCAAGTCGACCCGAACGTAAGGTCGCGTCGCATATTCATTCTCTTTCTCTTTCTTTCTCGTGTGCTGATTCCTTTTACTTCTTCTTTTCCATTCAAATACATTCCTACCAAACAAACGCTAATACATACATACGTACGTATGCATAAACTCTTCCCAATTAATTATTACTACGAACATTTATTCAACTTTTGATACCCTTAACTCATTACTTGTTTCTCATTCAACTTTAATTTCTACGAATTGTTGTTGTTCCTTTCTTTTAATAAATTTCTATTTTAACATGAAAAGTATACATTCTTCCACTCATCCACACTCTTCCACACAAATTTCACAATCTCCAACCTTCTGCTGCCAACCAACCTTCTGATGAAAACTTTTTCTGATGATGATAATGAAAATAACCTTTTGATAATTTTGAATCAAACTTGTAAGCTGTAGAGAGTTCGGTTATGTATGACACAAGGCCGAATTAATAAGCATTAACCATTTTCCTATAGCTACAATGGCAGTCAATTCTGGTTAATCTCTTTATAAATGAAGAAAAAACAGAAGGCAACAGAAATGTGTTTCCGCAGAGGGGTGTTGAAAATTCCATGAATTGAGCGCCTATGCATCGAAGAAGTCTTCAGGAAAAAGTAAACCAAAAGAAATCAGGAGGAGACAACTTGCACATGTAATGAGAAAGAAGGGCGTGAGGAATTTGACACTCACAGGGCGTATCAATGGTAAAAGAACCAGGGGAAGAGAGTGAGCCACCTACCACACTTGAATGAATGAATAGCCGAGTGCGGGATAAGGGGCTTTGCAACGAGAGATAGCGTTGCTAAGAGACACAATGGGCAGGGGTTTGGTTAGAGCCATGATCACCTACGTTATATAAGAGACACCAAACAAAGAAGAAGAAGAAGCGTTTAAACATCTGATTTCGTTTCATATGTGATGGAATTTTTTTAACAAATATACGTATTCAGAAAGATGAAATTAAAAATTTTTATTCTATATAGTAGTGATTTTAAATGAAAATGAAAGATAATTGGACGTACTTGCATCTTTTGGTTCTCTTTTATTACCGGAAAAGAAAAAGAAATCTCTGTACTAACAGCAAAGAAAATATGTGTCATTTATGTAAAGGTGCCATAGCTAAGAGTAATATAATTAAATGGTTTGATTATTTCAGATGTTTAAATTTTTTATTTAGAAGTTAAAGAAATATGTGCACGCGCTGTTTCTTTGTTTATTTGTTGATGGTCGCTCAGTCGTCAGACTGTTAAAAATGAGAGAAAACTCACACACACACACACACACACACACACACACACACATATATATATATATGTGTGTGTGTATAAAAAATATTAAGAGGAAAACCCATCACATAAATGGTTATAAATACAGAATTTATTTCGGTAGTTGTAAAAATTGTCAAATCTAAAAAATCAAATGTTACATTTAACCAATAATATTCCAAAGCAATTTTCACGCGGAGGAAGTAAGATTAGGTCACTTAAGATTAGGAAGTAAGATTAGGTCACTTAAGATTAGGAAGTAAGATTAGGTCACTTAAGATTAGGAAGTAAGATTAGGTCACTTAAGATTAGGAAGTAAGATTAGGTCACTTAAGATTAGGAAGTAAGATTAGGTCACTTAAGATTAGGAAGTAAGATTAGGTCACTTAAGATTAGGAAGTAAGATTAGGTCACTTAAGATTAGGAAGTAAGATTAGGTCACTTAAGATTAGGAAGTAAGATTAGGTCACTTAAGATTAGGAAGTAAGATTAGGTCACTTAAGATTAGGAAGTAAGATTAGGTCACTTAAGATTAGGAAGTAAGATTAGGTCCCTTAAGATTAGGAAGTAAGATTAGGTCACTTAAGATTAGGAAGTAAGATTAGGTCACTTAAGATTAGGAAGTAAGATTAGGTCACTTAAGATTAGAAGTAAGATTAGGTCACTTAAGATTAGGAAGTAAGATTCGGTGAAAGTTAAAGGTGTATAATGTTAAACATTGCAACGCCAATACAGGAAATGTCACAAAATAAAGAATACATACACCAGTTCACGCATACATACAAAAATCTGAAAGAAAAAAAAATAAAGAAACACAAAACAAGATACACAAAATAAACATATAAAAAGCCATATATACAATAATAACAATAATAACACGCAATAATTGCACAAAATTAACAATAACTAAAGAGAAACAAATAAAAATTGTAAAAACAAATAAAGAAAAAATACTTTAAATAAAATTAGTCACAAAGAAATCATAAATTAGCAATCACATATTTTAAAAAGTATTATTAAATAATCAAAAATAAAGATTCACGAGAAAAATATTATACAAGAATAACAAAAGAGACTCGCAAAGAAAAAGAATCACGATATATATATATTCAGAAATTATAACATGGATATGTTATAATATCACTACAAAAGTAGCTATTTTGTTTCGACACTTCCAGTGTCTTATCAACTGACCACTTGATAAGACAAGAAGTGTCGAAACAAAATAAAAAATATATATACATAGTTTAAACTAATGGATATATATACCAAAGTTTAATATTTACTTCTTTTCTAAGTGTTCAATAAATAAGTAAAAGATTTATAGCTATGTAGTTAATATTACTCTTATACTAAAAGCATACTGCAACTTAAAAGATATTAACTTTCAGTGCTCAGTGCACCATCATCAGGCAGATGACTGTGCATTGCGCTTCGAAACTTGATAGTTTAATTTTTTTACACACACACACACACACACACACACACACACACACACACACACACACACACACATATTTATATATATTTTTTTTTCATGTTTCTTTGTTTCTATCTCTAAGAAAATAATTGGATTTCCTTCGCGTTGATGGTTTTGTCAATTTAAACGGCTGGAAAATAAAATATCAGAAATGAATTTTGTAACTCCCCCGAAAAAATTTAATTCATCTCCTGCTGATGGTAGACAGAAAAGTGTGGAGAACCCTTATCGCCCACGTTCTGAATGGACACGGCAAAAGAAGAAGAAGAAGAAGAAGAAGAAGCTAGAGAAGTCGCATCTCAATTGACAGTGATACTCTTGTGTGTATCGCTAATCGGAATAAAACATTTTTAACGAGAGCTGCAGGTGTGACCACCTGAATTACGATGAAGAACTTACCCCTGCCTATCAGACCAACCGCAGAGGAATTCATAATCAACTTCCATACCCGACCGAACGCGTCCAGTCCCCCAGCTCGGATAGAGGGCCCACCCGTCGGGGCAGAGCAAAACTATTTTTCACATCTGAGAGTGCCGCCTGCGGTAAATGATTTTTCAATGTGGATATGTCGACGTGTTCAGGATTCCTCGAGGGAGCATGATAGCGTTTCTTTTTCCTTTGCTGTCTTCAAGGCAGCGGCAAGTAAATTTTCTGATTCGGAAAGGAAGTCTGCAAGGAAAAAAAAAAGACTTTAGCAGATGCTGTGAGGATGGAGCGTCCAGTACCAACAACGAAGCTAGGATAATTGTCATTGTTTACGTATAATATATATTAAAATACGTACAAAAGCGTGGGTGGGTGTGATCTATCTATCTATCTATCTATCTATCTATCTATCTATCTATCTATCTATCTATCTACATACATGTGAACTGGAATCAAATAGAGATCAAATATACATCGGTATCCAGAAGAATGATAGGATAATGAACAAATAGAAAAGTTTATAAATCTGATATGTTTAAATTTTATTAGAGTTTCACCAGAGACTGACATAAAAAAAGAATCTTGAATTCCTTTTTTTAATCATATCACCCCGAGCAAGGCGGTAAAGCCACTGAAGCGCAGGGCGCTACGTAAGAGTAAAAAGATTGGAAAAGAGAAAACAGGAAACCACATCCTAAACAGGGAAGAAGGGACGAGCCTCTTCACCTGTTCAATAGACGTGGGTGGAGTGTGAACCGGGCTATAGTTTATTCTATCTACTCCAATTGAAAAAAAAAAAGAAGAAAAGAGTGAAAAGATTGAAAAAGCGAAAGCCGGAAACCACATCCTGAACAGGGAACAAGGGATGAGCCTCTTCATCTGTTCAATAGACGTGGATGGAGTGTGAATCGGGTGATAGTTTATTCTATCTACTCCAATTGAAAAAAAAAAAGAAAGAAAAAAAGAAAAGAGTGAAAAGATTGGAAAAGAGAAAGCCGGAAACTACAACCTAAACAGGGAAGAAGGGATGAGCCTCTTCACCTGTTCAATAGACGTGGGTGGAGTGTGAACCAGGCGATTGCTTAGTCTATCTACTCTAATTGAGTGAAAAAAAAAAAAAAAAAAGAAAAGAGCAAAAAGATTGGAAAAGAGAAAGCCGGAAACTACAACCTAAACAGGGAAGAAGGGATGAGCCTCTTCATCTGTTCAATAGACGTGGGTGGAGTGTGAACCGGGCGATAGTTTATTCTATCTACTCCAATTGAGTGAAAAAAAAAAAAAAGAAAAGAGTGAAAAGATTGGAAAAGAGAAAACCGGAAACCACATCCTGAACAGGGATCAAGGGATGAGCCTCTTCACCTGTTCAATAGACGTGGGTGGAGTGTGAACCGGGCGATAGTTTATTCTATCTACTCCAATTGAAAAAAATAAAAAAGAAAATAGTGAAAAGATTGGAAAAGAGAAAGCCGGAAACCACATCCTGAACAGGGAACAAGGGATGAGTCTATTCACCTGTTCAATAGACGTGGGTGGAGTGTGAACCGGGCGATAGTTCAGTCTATCTACTCCAATTAAATATATATATATTTTTTTTATTTGCGCGTATGCACCATGTTTTGTCAAGCAGCATTTTTGTTTTTAATCATCCCCGCCCCACCAAGTAAGGCAGTTTTACTGCCACTGGTGCGCAGTGGGAGGAAAGGAGATGAGAAAGAAGGACAGGTTACAGGGGGTGTCAGGAAGTGGGTAAGAGAAAGATGAGAATACTGGTGTGATGAGAGTGGAGTGGACGTAGAAAAGAGCATGAAAGAAAGGATGTGAGTCAGCGAGATAGGAGATGACTATCGACCTTACATTTATATTCTTGGAGATTGTAGCTGTCGGGAAAGCAAGTATACGGAGAAGAATTCCACAGTTGGGAAGTGCGAGAAAAGAAGCTGGTAGAGCAGAAATTGCAGTTACAGTTTATTCGTTTCACTGTAAAAGGGTGTGACCTAGTTGCTAGTCTAGTAGCTCGAGTAAATTCATGCATAGGAGGCACCAGTGTGCTGAGTTAATCGGAGCAGAAGCCGTGAAAGTATTAGTAGAAGAGACAGAGGGAAGCCACATTACGCCGGCGAGAAAGTGACTACATTTGGGCCGCCAAGTCGGGATCGATCACATTACAGATTCTCCATTGGATTTTGTCAAGAACCTCGAGGTGAATAGCAGGGGCACCCAACCAGATGTTGTAGCAGCATTCATTACACGGGTGAATGGTAAATTTATATATGTGCAGGATGGATTCAGACGGGAAAAAAATTCCTGGCCCTACTCAGTGAACCGACCTTCTTAGCTATGGATTCGATATAGTCATTCCACTTGAGATCTGCTGAGAGAGTTAACCCGAGGAGGCACAGTGATTTGTTTTCAGGGAGGCTAGCTTGATCCATGCTAATGTGGGGTAGGAATGATTGTCTGTGATGGTTAACAGATAGCAGCTTTGTTTTGGACTTATTAAAATTCACGAGCCATTTCTTACCCCAGTCCACCGCAGATTGGAGGTTCTTTTTCAAGCTCAGCAGCTAGTTTCGCTTTGTCAGTCTCGACTGGTTTTTGATCGAGGCGAGGGTAAACGGTGGTGTCGTCAGTGTATATGGCTACTTGGGATCTGATTACATCGGGGAGATCATGAATGAAGATCAGGAAAAGCGTAGGACCTAGAATAGAGACTTGAGGGACACCCGCGTTTGTATGATAGTATCGGAAGGCATGTCATTGTGCGATTTGAAAGGAATGACTGGATTAGGTCAAACAGTTGTTCAGTTATACCATAGCCCCGCAGCTTCCGTAGAAAGCCAGCATGCCAGACTGTCAAACGCTTTGGAGATATTCAGAGCAACAGTTCGAGCTTCCCCGTTCTTGTCGAGAACCTGGTCGTGTGCACAACTCATGTGTGTATATGCATCATAATCCTAGTTTTCTATAATGAATTATAATGCATATTTGTGTGTGTGTGTGTGTGTGTGTGTGCGCGCGCGTGTGTGTGTGTGTGTGTGTGTACATCTTGTAGGTATTTTATTCTTATTTAGCGGTTGTCTATATATTGATTTGGGTACATTTTTGTGATTTTGTGTAATTCAAGTTAAACCGGTTGTAGTAGTAAGTAAAAATATATTACAGTGTTTAAGTATTGATTTACTAAAAAGTTTCTGATATAATAAAATATGTATGCGGTGTGTTTATGGATAGGAAAATATCAGAAATTCCTCAGAATATTTCCTGTGAAAAAGAAAAAAAAACTGCGTTTTTTTCTAATTCGGGTGACATTTATTGAATCGAAATTATTATTATTGCCTGTTTTGGTTTTGTGTATGAGGAGCGAGTTTAAAATGTTGCCTCAACGTAGATCTCTCTTATGTTCGTGGATGTGAGTTTTTAACTCCCAAGATGTTTCGCCAATGTAAGTTTTTCTACATTATAGAAGCTTCAGGTTATACATCAAGGCATGTGATTTAGCGTTGAATGCAATTTTATCCCTAACTATATCTCCAGTTGTCTTGGAGGTGGTGGTAAATATCCTTGGGGATAACTAAATTATTCTCTAATTTTGTTAATAGTTTGTTGGAAGGTAGTATTATGAATTTTGCGTTTTTTTTTTTGGAAGTATCTATGACGTCAGTGGTGGGGGGGGGGCTACTTTTTTTAACTTGTATAGTTTGTATCATCGGACGTGCAGTGGATATTGGCTCGGAACGAGAAATCGGAGAGCCTAGTTCGAATTCCAGTTGAATTCTTTGCATTCACTTACGCGCAATAATCATTAGGAAAGGTATTAATCCGCAACTTTATGGGTTAAATAGTAGAACAGATTGGATGCTATAGCCTTGGTTGGCAACCAGTCTACCGAAGAAAGTAATGGCAACCTACTGCAGGGAAACCATCTGCTCATGTCTCTTATCGTGTATCGCGTATGACATGTAACCGACTGACTCAATATAGCACTTGAAAATATAATTAAAGCTTTTACTAAGCATAAAGTGGGGGATCGGTTTGCTAATGTTATGAAGTAATAAACTGACCCCCCTAGAGTTTGTACAAATTCATATAATCGAAAACAAATACATTAAAAGCTTCTGTTAGATCTAAAGTCAGGGATCTAGTTTATTTCATGAAGCAATAAACTGATCCTCCACTATATGTAATAATACAATAATATAATATAATCCAACACTTCTAGCTCCAGCTATGGGTTGAATAAAAAAAACAGATTGGGTTCTATAGCCTTGGTTGGTAACCACTCTACCGCAGAAAGTAATGGCAACCTACTGCGGGAAAATCTTCTAATCAGTCAGTCATGTTTCTTTCGAGACATGATCACCCAAGCATGTAACACGTATGGGTAAACAATTATTACCCACTCTACAACCTTTTTTTTGGAAAAATTAACAGACGCGCTATAACTCCTTAATTCTACTAGTTCAGACCGTTACATCTCAGACTCGCCATGCCAAGCACACAGGGACTAACAATCCTCATTCCCTTCGTATTCCATTTGTCAGGGAGAAGTTCAGTCAGATCTATTCTTTTTAAAAACCATTATTTTAAAAATTAAATTTCTGAGATGATGCTATTCTGAACGCTACAATCTTAACCAGTTCATGATTAAGATCAACCATTACCTCTTGTTTGCACTCTCACTTTCTCTTCACTACATTCAACCTCATTTAGTAAGACTCTACCTTGAGGTGATCTTGGGCTTTGTAACTCTATTTTACCGAAATGATGTGAATTGTATATCATATAGAGAAATAGTTTTCGACATATAATATAAAAAGTTTCCTCATGCTATTCTTATGTATGTGTGTTGTGGCGCAGTAGATATTGAATCGGGATCACCCAAACGAGTATCAAGTATGGCACTTAACTGCTTGACTTATACCATTTATACAGACTTAGAGTGCCTTATTATTATTATATGAATAACTATAATAAGAATGGTATCGGATATGCATTGTGGCGCATTGGATATCGGCTCGGAACGAGAAATTGGAAAGCCGAGGTCAAATTCCAGTTGAATTCATTGCATTCACTTACACGGAAATACCCTCAGGAAAAGAATCAATCTTTCTTCATTCTGCTATGAGCTAATTAACAGGAAAGATTGGGTTCTATAGCCTTGGTTAGCAACCAGTCTACCGCAGAAATGAATAGCAATCTACTCCAGAAAAATCTTCTGCCCAGTCAGAGACATGATCACCCAAACGAGTATCAAGTATGGCACTTAACGGCCTGACTTATACCATTTATACAGACTTAGAGTGCCTTATTATTATTATTTGAATAACTATAATAAGAATGGTATCGGATATGCATGGTGGTGCATTGGATATCGGCTCGGAACGAGAAATCGGGGAGCCGAGTTCGAATTCCAGCTGAATTCATTGCATTCACTTACGCGCAAATACTCTTGGGAAAGGTATTAAGCCGTCTATTCCTTTCAGTTATGGGTTAAATAATAGGACAGATTGGGTTCTATAGCCTTGGTCAGCAACCAGTCTACCGCAGAAAGCAATGGCAACCTACTGCGGGATAATGTTCTGCCCAGTCAGTCATGTCTCTTTCGAGACATGATCTCCCAAGCGTGTATCACGATTAACTGACTGACTTAACTGACTGACTGAATATAATACTTGGAATTATGATTAAGCCTTCTACTGGTCATAAAGTGGGGGATCAATTTTATATTGTTATGAGGTTATAAACTGATCTCCCACTAATTACTACTTAATAATATAATCCATCTCTTCCCTCTCTAGCTCTGAGTCAAATAATAGGACAGATTGGGTTCTATAGCCTTGGTTGGTAACCAGTCTACCGCAGAAAGCAATGGCAACCTACTGCGTGTTAATCTTCTGCTCATTCAGTCATGTCTCTTTTGAGACACGATCGCCCAAAGCGTGTATCACGTATGGACCTTAACTGACTGAATGGTAAGAATGGCAGAAATAGAATAAAGCAACGGTTATTGGAATGCTGATCACACTGGAAGTGTTGGCATGATCACGTGGGTGATAATAGCGTGGGGTTTGCGTGGTTGCTAGTGATGACGGGTGGGGTAGGGGAATAAAATTGTTGATAATTGGGTAGGTAATTGAACAGATTAGTAACGGGAACTGGTTGGAAAAGAAAAAGAGAACTCGTTACAGCGGGCAGGGAAAGAGGAGGAGATTGGTTTTATCGGGAGCTGAAGATTGGGTAACGTCGTGGTGTAGGCGAGAGCAGGACGTTGGGTCAGTCGGTCGACTGACCGTCCGACCACACTGCATACTGACCAGTAGCAATAATGATAAGAAAACCTTTAATATGCATAGCTCGTGCCAGATGACCGTGGTCAACATCGGAGAAGATAGATTGTTTGTTATGTAAATGTACGGACGCATAATTTACATATGTAGAACTGAAGGCGGTCAGTTAGCGAATTATTTCATATTGGAGTGAGTCTGATTCTCACCAAGAGTGTTAATATTTTAGCCTGATATCAGATGGAGGGATGTGCGTTGTGGTGCAGTGGATATCAGCTCGGAAGGAGAAATCGGGGAGCCGAGTTCGAATTCCAGTTGAATTCATTGCATTCACTTACGCGCAAATACCCTTGGGAAAGGTATTAATCCGTCTATTCCTTCCAGTTATGGGTTAAATAACAGGGCAGATTGGGTTCTGTAGCCTTGGCTGGTAATCAGTCTACCGCAGAAAGCAATGGCAACCTATTGCAGGATAATCTCGCCCAGATGGAGACAGCCTGATTATGGAGCATCGGTACTCAAGAAAGATCTTCCGATTATTCACAAGTGCTGTGTGGGTGATCCTCGTTGCACTGGTCATAATGAAGTATGACAAAAAAAAAAAAAAAAAAAACCTGCAGGATGTCCCTCAAAGCCCATGCCCTTGACGCTCATTTTCTTAAATTCAAAGAGAATCTGGGGGCGTATTCAAAGGAGCAAAGCGAGCTGCTTTTAGTTTTACTTTGCGTGAACGAGAATGCACACTTTCGATAGTTTGACCAATGGGAATAGTCAGTCAGTCAGTTAAGTGACATACTTGATACACGCTTGGGCTATCATGTCTCGAAAGAGACATGACTGACTGGGCAGAAGATTATCCAGCAGTAGGTTGTCATTGCTTTCTCTGGTAGACTGGTTGCCGACCAAGGCTGCAGAACCCAATCTGTCCTGACATTTAACTTTTAACTGGGATGAGAATGATAGATTATATTACGTTATTATATTAAGTATAATTAATGGGGGATCAGTTTATTACTTCATGACAATAGAAAACCGATCCCCCACTTTATGACCAGTAGACGGTTTAAATATATTTCCATCTATTATATTCAGTCAGTCGGTTAAGTGCCATACGTGATACACGCTTGGACGATCATGTCTCGAAAGAGACATGACTGACTGGGCAGAAGATTATCCAGCAGTAGGTTGTCATTGCTTTCTCTGGTAGACTGGTTGCCAGCCAAGGCTATAGAACCCAATCTGTCCTATTATTTAACCCATAACTAGAGGTAAGAGATGGATTAATACCTTTCCCAAGGGTATTTATGCGTAAGTGAATTCGGCACCCCAAAATGTTAGAAATATCATTTATCCCGGTCACAAAACAAAAATTCTTGGGGAATCTTATAAATACATAAATAATAAAACTCGAGAAATATAAGCGGTTAATTTCTGATATCTGCTTAAGTGTAGACAGACGGGTCTGTCTACGAAACTTTGGAGTCGGGATGTTGAACGCAACATCCATAAACTAAGTGACATACTTTTCTTCTTTTTTGCGCCGTGTCACTTTCGGACTTAGTCAATCATGGCCCTCCACATCGCCTTATCTTGTCGCTCTTAATACTCCTTCTTTTCTTAACCCACTATATTCCCGTTCCACCATCCATCTACTCAAGTCCATCAAGTATGTCATTCGTTACTTTCTCTTGTTTCTCTTCCCCTCTATCCGTCCCGTAAGCATCAGATTCTCTAAGCTCTCCTTCCTCATTCAGTCAGTTAAGTGCCATACGTGAAACACGCTTGGGAGATCATGTCTCGAAAGAGACATGACTGACTGGGCAGAAGATTATCCCGCAGTAGGTTGCCATTGCTTTCTGCTGTAGACTGGTTGCCGACCAAGGCTATAGAACCCAATCTGTCCTGTTATTTAACCCATAACTGGAAGGAAGAGATGGATTAATACCTTTCCCAGGGGTATTTGCGCGTAAGTGAATGCAATGAATTCAACTGGAATTCGAACTCGGCTGCCCGATTTCTCGTTCCGAGCTGATATCCACTGCACCACAACGCACATCCTCATTACATGACGCAAAATCTTCACCTGTCTTTTCTTGTTCTCGTGTTCATCCTAAAATCCTCGTCGGTGCACACATATTCTGTCTATTGTATCCTCAATATCCTTCCGTAGAAATACATTTCTGTCGCTTCAAGTCTTTCCTTCGTCTTTGATGAGAAAATTTGTAATGAAAAATCATGACAAATTTTTACCAATGTTAATTTTCTAGGTAGATAAAAAAGTTATAAATATTCGTTATTATATGAAAAATACATGCGATTTGTATCAGTATTGGATAAAATTTCCTCATGGTATATTTATTAGCATTTACGGCCCAGACGTAAGCTCATTACATACGCATACCAAAGATAGCATTGAATTAATCAATAAATGAGAACGAATAGGTTCGCATACATATATTGATATGTCGGCCGATTAGCATTGATATATAGACATTGAAACTATCAAGGAATGACGCAGGTAATTCGAGGTAGGAAATTTGATATTATAAAGTAAACCAATTCTGAACCCAAGTACACATCGGTACACACACACATACACACACATGCCAATGAGTATCAACACACACACACACACACACACACACACACACACACACACACACACACACACATATATATATAGTGTATCGAGGCACCAAATAATTTTCTAAACGTATACTGTTAAATATCAGAGACAAGGAATGTCTATTATGTTTAATCATGAGCCGTTCTAAACGTCGTATTTTTGGCTTTTTTTTGTCTGTATAAAAAAAAGCCTGTATACTGTAAAAAATATACTGTAAAAAAAATATAATGTAAAAAAGCCAAAATACGACGTTTAGAACGGCTCATGATTAAACATAATAGACATTCCTTGTCTCTTATATATAACAGTATATGTTTAGAAAATTTATATATATATTAAGCATGTTCCATTAAATAATATAGACAAAAATACTGCCTAAATACACACAATATATATATATATATATATATATATATATATATATATATTCATGAAATGATATATACACATTTAAAAATACATTATATAATCATGAAAAGACACTTCCCATATATACATAAAAAGACACTTCCCATATATATATATATATATATATATATATTCATGAAATGATATACACATTTAAAAATATATTATATAATCATAAAAAGACACTTCCCATATATACATAAAAAGACACTTCCCATATATATATATATATATATATATATATATATATATATATATATATTCTTGAAATGATATACACATTTAAAAATATATTTTATAATCATAAAAAGACACTTCCCATATATACATAAAAAGACACTTCCCATATATATATATATATATATATATATATATATATATATATATATATCATGAAATGATATACACAGTTAAAAATATATTATATAATCATAAAAAGACACTTCCCAGCACGATAGTTGACAAGTACGTCTTCCAGATCAATTCGATCGTGATTCTCACCGGACGCCCCACCGTCGAGCCTTTATATGCGAATGCGTTTTATTTCATAGATTCTCACACACGGGGGAATTTCGAGGCTCCAGGGTGGGGAATTGTGATGTTGGAATATTGATCTTTATACAGACTGCAATTGTACGAGCCATCTTTTGAGTCGGATAGTCTTTGAATAGAAGAATGAGATTTTGAAATATGGGAATATTTTAAGAGACAAAAATGAGCTTATAAGTGGTACACGTAAGTCACTCAACACCAACCTTTTCTCAATCCATTCTCACTCAAAATTAAACACTTTTTCATAAAAGTTATTTCTTCCTAAAAATGAAAAAAAAAAAAAAATTATGGTCTGATATCTTTTTTTTTTTTAATCGTATCACCCCGAGCAAGGCGGTAATGCCACTGATGTGCAGGGGGCTACATAAGAGTAAAAAGATTAAGTAGAAGAGAGTGAAGAAGAAGAAGACGAACCAGTTAGAAAGGAGCAAGAGAAGGATGGGAATACAGGTGTGATGACAGTTGCAAAGGTGGAGAGAAAGGAAAGGATATACGGAGTAGTGAAAGAACTAGAGTCAAGTGGTTAATAGATGAGTATTGACATTGCATTTAAATTCCTGGAGGTTGTAGCCGCCAGGAAAGCTAGAATATGGAAGCGAGTTCCACAGGCGGGAAGTGCGAGAGAAGCTACATGAGTAGAATTGTCGTCTACATTTGGTTTATCTAACTGTGAATGGGTGGGACCTAGTTGTCAATCTGGTTGCACGGGTAAACACCTGTTGCAGAGGCACCAGTTCGTTGGAGCAGAAGCCATGAAAGTATTTATAGAACAGACAAAAGGAGGCCACATCTCGTCGGTGGGGAAGTGGCTGTAGTCGAGCCGCTAAGTCGGTACCTATGACATTACTTTTATATATAAAATTTTGTAACTACTGCTAGTCAGTCCATCGCACCCTCTAAAATAGCCATGCATTGCCCGATTGAAACCAAATTTTGGGGAGAAGTGCAAACAGGTAAGGAAGTACAAACTAAAATTGGGTTTACTAGGGTTTGTAGCTCAGTACAATAAATTTTTATTAATCTTTTTGGAAAAATTAAATGTTTTATTATTTAACATACAATATGCTTCCACTATTTTAAAAACAAGTTGATGATTAAAGGATGTGTGTTTTGGTGCAGTAGATATCGACCCGAAACGACAAATCGGGAATCCGAGTTCGAATTCCGGTTGAATTCCTTGCAGTCACTTACGCGCAAATCCTTGGGAAAGGTATTAATCCGTCTCATCCCTCAAGTTATGGGTTAAATAATAGGACAGATTAGGTTCTATAGCCTTAGTGGACAACCAGTCTACAATGGCAACCTACTGCGGGATAATCTTCTGCCCGGTCAGTTATGTCACTTTCGAGACATGATCGCCCAAGCATGTATTACGTATGGCACTTAACTGACTGACAAACTGACTGACTGATGATTAAAATAACAAATATTTATTTAATTGAGAAAAAAATTGTATATCTTTTCTTAAAGTTTCTTTATACAAGAATTCAGTTTCCCGTTCACTTTGTGTTTGTGACAACTAAAAACAAATCGGAAGGCCAAACGCTTCAAAAAGTTGGAATTTGACTCCAGAAAGAAATATTTACGCATGGACAGTCGTATGTTGCATGCTCAAGAATAAGAAATCTTAAGAATTTATACTTTGCTGTTAAAAAATAAAAAAATAAATTTTCTTAAAAAATACTGGTAAATTTTCGTTTTAGCTCCTGACACCTTTTCCCCTTTTCCCCTTTTCAAATTTATCCAAAATAGCATTATCTCTGTGGAAATGTATATGCTGAACTCAAATCAACAATTAGTTATTGAAGAAACTTACCTTTTTTTATCTAAATGTCCATAAAAAACGAACTATATCTCGCACTTTATGCCTCCCGTAACTCTCACGAAGTCATGTAATTAACTGCAGAATAACGTTCTACGTAGGCAACAAATTTCGGCCGATTTTTGGTCGATTTTCTTTCTTTCCTGAAACTTTCGGTGATGTACTTCCTGTAATTAAAATAATGCGCTATTCAATTCTACGCTTACTACTTTCATTACAGGAAGTACATCGCAGTAAAGGAAGAAAATCGACCAAAAATCGACCGAAATTTGTTGTTCTACTCAGTACGTCATTCTGCAGTTAATTACATTACTTCGTGAGACTTACGGGAGAGAAAAAGTGCGAGACATAGTTCGTTTTGTTTTTGGACTTTCAAAGCAAAAAGGTAGGTTTCTTCAATAACTAATTGTTGATTTCAGTTCAGCATATACACTTGCACAGAAATAATGCTATTTTGGATAAATTTGAACAACAAAGAAAAACAAAACATGACATCTCTCTCCAAATACTTTTGGAAATTAAAAGACAAAAATAAAACACTTGAGGTTGAATGGAAAATACTCAAACAAGCAAGAACAGCAAAATCTATAAAAGAACCATGTTTTCTTTGCCTTCAAGAAAAAATAGAGATACTTAAATATATAAATAGTAAGAAGCTTTTAAATCAGAGGCACGAAACTACAGTAAACTGCAAGCACATTAGGGACCTAACCCTACAATCATGCTAGGAAATACTTGGAGTTTGATTAGATATTCTTATTATAAAAGATTAAAAATGCTGTAGAAAAAATCGATCTAATAAATCCTTAAAGGAAGGTCTAATACCCACAAAAACATCTAAATAAATAAAACGTGAAATAAAGAAATAAACAAGCTCCCAAACTATTACTAAAGTCGACAGCAATAACCTTACTTACCGTAATAACCTTAATTAAATACAAAAATATTCCGTAGTGGAAAAATCAAAATTAAACGAAAAAAAATGGCTCCCAAACTCGAAAAAGAATAAAAATTCCTATATACAAAATTAAAATTAAATATACTATTTCAGAATAATTATATCATACACAAAAATAAACTGTAAGCACATTGAAGATCTAACCCTACAATCATGCTAAAAAATACTGGGAATTTTGAGTAGATATTTTTATTATAAAAGATAAAAAATGCTATAGAAAAATCGATCTAATAAATCCTTAAAGTAAGATCTAATACCCACAAAAATATCTAAATAAATAAAATAAATAAAAAAAATTAAAAGAAATAAATAGGATTCCAAACGATAATTTATAGAAAAATAAAAAATTAAAAGAAAAAAAACGATTCTCTAAACTCCAAATTAAGATTAACTTTATATAAAAAACTGATAAAATACAAATTTACATTTACTTCCTAAAAAATACAAGTTTATATTTCTTGAAATAACTTCGCCTAAATACAATAATACTCCAAACTTGAATATAAAATAAAAAAAATATATAAAAAACCCTATCCCGCTACAATAAAAATAGAAAAAACAAAAATAAAATAAAAAAAGTATCCCGTACCGGAAAAATCAAAATTAAAAAGAAAAAACACCCCACCCCGATCACGTATATCTAAGGAACCCCAAAATGGAAAGCCTCGCCACATTAAACACTAGCCAACCATAAAGCCGTCCTAAAAATTCTTAAGGTCAACAAACAAGATAAGTTCCTCAATCACACACACAAAACCCCACACAAACACACAAAACTGACCAAGTAATCAAACCCCTCCACACACCACTTTCTTCAAAATCCTAACCAAAAGATATACCCGACCGATAAAAACGTACATTCCAACAGATAATGCCATTAATCAACAATTTCGCACTTACACACCAAGTTCTTCAAAAGTCTAACGGTCAAAACGAAAGACACATTCCCTTCATTACCAATAACCCCAACCAACCCCACAACGAACCAAATATAAACAGAGGATGATTCCAACTCTTGCTCTTTCCTCCTGATGAAATGTTGGTAACCCAACATCGAAACAAATATATGATTGTAGAAAAGAGGACATATATAGAAAAAATTATGTACATGTTCTAAAACATAATTCATAATATATATATATATATATATATATATATATATATATATATATATGTTACAGTCATACAATAGCTAAATCTTTCTATTCATAAAAAATACAATACTTTTTTTTCATATATATATATATTCGGCTACTTTCCCGACAAAAATAACTTTTAGAGAAATAGAAAAATGTAGCTGTTATATATATATATATATACCTATCATACAATTCCTAAATTTTTCTATTTCTGTAAAAGATGCAGAAAACAAATATTTTTATCGGGAAAATAGTCGAAGTGATAAAAATTGGAAAATACAGATTTTAAGATACAAAGAGCGCAAATTGCTTTTGTTGGGAGAAGTAAGCGAATTTATTAAAGCTAGTTAGTCAAAGTATTTGTCAATGAATTTTGACAATATGTGACCCTAGGTCAAAATACGGCTTTGAGAAGTTTCTGTTTACTGATTACAAAGACAGCTGATAGGAACTGGCAGATAAGCAGAGAGTGGATTTTTTACCCTTCCATTGGAAATCGAAATGGTTAAATGATGTCGAGATGGTAAGTCATATATAAGGAGGTGGGAATAGAAATACCGTACTTAACTTCAACACCCCAGTTTTGCGTCTTTTTAATAAAACTGAGGTTGTGTGCATTGTTGTACAGTGGATATCCGCTCGGAACGAGAAACCGGGGAGCCGATTTCGAATTCAGCTGAATCCATTGTATTCACTTACGCGCAAATACCCTTGGGAAAGGTATTAATCCGTCTATTCCTTCCAGTTATGGGTTAAATAACAGGACAGATTGGGTTCTATAGCCTTGGTCGGCAAGCAGTCTACCGCAGAAAGCAATGGCAACCTATTGCGGGATAATCTTCTGCCCAGTCAGTCATGTCTCTTTCGAGACATGATCGCCCAAGCGTGTATCACGTATGGCACCTAAACTGACTGACTGAGGTTGAAAACGAAAATTAGTGAGTCGGAGACCAGCGATGAATTGATGCAGACAAGCTGAATTAGCCTGCCACGGGTGATATATTGCAAGAGACTGTCAATCCAAATTTAACAAGCTGCAAGTTGAGTAAACCATCATCCCGTGGACATAATAGAACACGAATTTTTCGTGCTTATGAAATACCAGTCAACTGATATTTTTTGCGTCACTTAACGTTGACTTATTTGTAATCTTGTATTCATTCTATATATATATATATATATATATATATATATATATTCATATATATATATATATATATATATATATATATATATATATATAGCCATTCATAGATGGACAGCTAAAAGCACGGTCATTCTGAGGTTTTCTCTGCCATTCTGATGATGAGATTATAGTCTCGAAATATAATAAACAGGTCATACAAACACCTCCCGACCTTTCTTTATTTCATTCAACGCATTGTGATAGCCTTTAAGACATAACACATACAACGTATATATATATATTTTTTTTTTAATCATATCACCCCGAGCAAGGCGGTAACGCCACTAATGTGCAGGGGGCTACGTAAGAGTGAAAAGATTGGAAAAAAGAAAGCCGGAAATCACATCCTAAACAGGAAACAAGGGATGAGCCTCTTCACCCGCTCAATAGACGTGGGTGGAGTGTGAACCGGGCGATAGTTTAGTCTATCTACTCCAATATATATATATATATATATATATATATATATATATATATATATATATATATAAATCTACACCGTGGCGTTGCGGTCTTACATCTGGTTTCCGTTATATTTCATTCCCTCGCATGTCTGGGCCAATCTCGTCAAGTGACAATAAGCGATCCTGATCAGCTAATCCGAGATCAACAACACAACGTGCAGGAATCGACTGAAGCTCAGAAAGGTTGGCTAGACTCAGCCTGGCGTTGTGATAGATGTATATATATTTTCTATTTTTAAACGAGTTATTTCGCTACCCAGGTTTCTCCCATGAATGGTGTCTTCAGACGATTTTTAATAACTGATTTTACCGTTTACCGTTTTTCTTTTTAAGAACGCTCTTGTAACGGTATGTAAGGGACAGCGGTAAAGTATTGTGCTAAGCAGAAAGCAAATAATAATAATAATAATAATAATAATAATAATAACTGTCAAAATATAAAGACCTGGAAATTGAAATAGAAAAAATGTGGAAATTGAAAACAAGAGTTGTGCCAGTGATAGTGGGTGCACTTGGAATGATAAAAAATGGAACAAAACAACACATTGAAAGAATCCCTGGAAACCCCAGCTGAAGAGATATACAAAAAATTGTCTTATTAAGTACAGCCCACACACTAAGGAAAACTTTATCTATGTAATGCTAGGGATGATAGGGAAGATAGAAAAACATGAAATGGAGTCATAACAGCACGCCACGACCTGCCTTAGGTCTCCCCGCAGACTTGGTTGGTAGTGAGACCAAAGCAGAAATCGAAATATGATGAAAAATGACATAATAATAATAATGATATCTGAGAAAATAATAATATATTATTTAATCAGTTTATTTCGAATAATTATCATTTATATATTAATATAGTAGTACCTACGTCACGCTCTAGGAAGATATATGAACGCACACAGTCACAAAAATTAAACAGAGGAACGCTGGACGACGTACACATGTATGATAAATCAAAGAAAACGTCAACTAGAAAATATAAAATGAATACAGAATTACTTACAAATATATATCATCAATAATGAGAG
Source organism: Ascarosepion bandense (assembly GCA_037127315.1). Lineage (NCBI taxonomy): Eukaryota > Metazoa > Mollusca > Cephalopoda > Sepiida > Sepiidae > Ascarosepion > Ascarosepion bandense. Next base: position 6,308,898 of record JBBBDQ010000175.1, on the reverse strand, counting down.
AGAGAGAGAGAGAGAGAGAGAGAGAGAGAGAGAGAGAGAGAGAGTATTATTGTACTTATATCATTTTTGTGCTTTAAATAATAATTTCAAGTCTTTCTTTGCTATCTTCATCTTGATTCTCCTTCAGCTAAGAAAAATATTTTCTCGCTGTGAGCAACCTAGCAAGTCGTAGTCTTTATATTATAATACAGTAATACCTACCGAGGTACCTACATGTTTCAGGATTTTGCTGTAATGAATGAAATTAAGTGAATTTTGTAAATGCATTATAATTCCGGAGAAAATCATTGTAATGGAAGAAAGAGAGGTAGCAAGAGAACGGCAGAGAAGACGAGAACGTTCACGAGCAGAAGAGAGACAAGCAATTCGTAAAGATAATAGAGAAAGAATGCAAGCAAGAAGGAATGATATGAACGAAGAAGAGAGATACCTTTATATTTATGATTGCTATTGCAATATTTTGTTAAAGATGTTAAGTTCAAATATTTAATGTTGCAATAGGGGAATTTCTACGGATATTTTATTGTCAGAGAATTTGCCATGTGCTTATTCAATCATTAACTGAAGAATTAAGATTCATTAGAATATTTAAATAAGAAAACCGTGACATTTTCACAGCTGAATCCCTCAATCCTCTCAAATTCCTCCTCTTATTTTTCGATCTCAGATTCTTCTTCACAAAATTACACAAAAACACGCATGATAAATGAAAGAAAACGTCAAACAGGAAATACAAAACGAAAATAGAATTACAGTAAAATATATTATGAAAGAAAGAGAGAGAAAGAGAGAGATTATTATTGTACTTATATCGTTTTTGTGCTTTAAATAATAATTTCAAATCTTTATTTGCTGTCTTCATTTTGATTTTCCTTCAATTAAGAGAAATACTTGTCATTCGTTTATTTTATCCAGTCGGTCTTCAGTTCTCGCTGCGAACAAGTCGTAGTCGTTATGTTATAATACAGTAATACCTACTCTAAATACCTACGTGTGTCACGCTTTTGCCGTAATGAATGAAATTAAACGTATTTTGTAAAGCAGTATATTTCCGAGGAAAATCATTATGGAAGAAAGAATAGCACAACAAAGAGAGACTGAAAAAGAACGGAACGAATGTAAGCAAAGAGAAATGAGATGAATGAAGAAGAGAGTGTGAGGGAGGGAGAAAGAGAGAGTACTTTATATTTATGATTGTTATTGCAATAGTTTTTAAACTTGTTAAGTTCATATAATTAATGATGCAATAGGGGAATTTTTACGGATATTTTATTGTCATAGAATTTGCCATGCGCTTATTCAATCATTAACTGAAAAATTAAGATTAATCAGAATATTAAAATAAGAAAACCATGAAATTTTCACTGGTTAAAACCAGTCTAGTATAATTGTTCTCTTGATTAATTTTCGTTTAAACAATTCACAATTGAAATAAATGTTTTTCGAATAATTGTTTTTCATTAAATATTTTTGAACGATGTTCACATAATCTTCATAATAATGGCCGCCGTTTGTTCGCACTTGTGCAGAATGAACCAGCTTTCATCCTAACTGCGCAGAACAAATATGAAGTGGATAATCATATGGGACGCATTAAAGCAATCGGAGTCTAACCGTACTGATGAGCTGTGATACGGCGAAACAGATCTGTCTGCGGATGACACTATATATATATATATATATATATATATATATATATATTCAGAAAAACTGAGCAAGAGGAAACAAACCTACCTAGGTTTCATCCTACGGCTCTTCAGGGTAAATTGGCTGACAACAAAGATTTAATGTAGCAAACATATAGGCACCCGAGTTCAAAACAAAGAAGACACCAACCCACAAGAAAGGGTGGGGGACAATCACTTTATTATTATAAAAATAATTAAAAGAGAACAATTAAAAAATAGTTTTGTTACTCTACTTTCGTATTGAGCGCTTTAGTGTTAGGGTTTTCGTCGAGGGTTTTTTTTCTTTCTTACGAGTTCTTGACTTTTTGTTCATGTACTTCGTTTGTTTCTTTTTTTACTTCCCCTTCTTTTCCCTCCGAGTTCGTTCTCGGTGGGTTGTACAAGACGATTTAAATTATAGCTTAATTAATACTAGTTTCGCAGAGTTAGTTCTGTAACTAATGGTATTGTTGTTGCTATAATTATTATATATATATATATATATATATATATATATATATATATATATCAGCTTTCACTCGTTGATTAGGACGCACATGGACATAGAAATAATTGGAGTCGAACCATGAGACTGCCTCTATATGATTTGATCATAATCTGGAAAACTTATACAGAATACATAACCGATACCAAAAAACCAGTCTGACCTGATATTTAATCCTGTTATAACTCGCTACATAAGTTATAAATTATATCGCGACTGATTCCTACCGTACAGTAAAAGACACGCTGTCAGAACACTCTTGGGCTCTGGATATTTGCTGAAAATCTCCCCACTAATACGAGATGTGACACAAGGTCGGGTTTAACGTAGGGTACCCGACCGTGTACACTCAGGCCAAGGGTCGGTATAGGACACTTTGCATTGTTTACCTTTCTCAGATGACTCTCTCTCTCCGTAGATAGAGTACAGATTGAATTGTATTCTGTTCGAAGACAGAGAGCTTGACAGTTACGAGCTCTTTCGGAATTTACCCATAGTCTCTTCACGTAGACGAGATGGGATACATGGTCGGGTTTAACGTGGGAAACCTGAGCGTGTACACTCGGGTTAAAGCTCAAAATTTACCCAGGTTCGTAACCGCGGGATTGGTATTTTGCATTGTCTGTTTTTCTCATCCGTGTCTCCGTCAGTCAATAGTACCTTGTACTGTATCCGAAGACAGCCTGACAATTGTGAGCCCGCCAGCGAATTAGGTATTTACCCAATACGGGGGATCGGGCATAAGCTCGTTTATTCTCCGCCTAGTCTCTGTCTGTAGACGAAGCCTCGACTGAACTTTGAACTCTACGAAATGACAGAAAGATTTCCTGTCATTTTCAGCTGAGTCCCAGTCAGTAGACCGAAATCCGTCCGAGTCTTTCTCTGCCTGAAGACAGAACTCGACCAACTGGATGCGACACAAGGCCGGGCTTTAAGTGGTGAACCCAAGCGCGGAGACTCGAGTCAAAGGTCAAATTATGCCCAGACTCGCATTCGCTTGATCAGGCACTAAGCTTGTTCATTCTTCTCAATCGAGTCTCTGTCCAGTGACGGAGAATTTGTCTGTTTTTCTCAGCCGAGTACCAGTCAGCAAACCGAGTTGTACTTTGCATGAAGACAGAGGGCTTGAAAATTGCGAGCCTGATAGTTGACTGTTGGAACTCTGTCGTTCAGTTCTTTATTTAAGGCGCCTTGCCTAGTTAATTTGTGTTAATTACTTTTCAAGAAACTCGTAGTTGGAGTAGAGATGAATTGATATCGTTCTTGAGAGTATTTTTGCAAGAGTGAATCTAAGTTTACTGTCTTCTTGTTACGAACCATTAATCATTACAATATATAGATACATATTACATTTAATATATTCAGAAAGAAAATGCGAGACAGAAAGGAAGAAGAAAAAAGTGATATTGGGAAATATTTGTGTGTATATGAGAGTGAATGAGACTGAAAATGAAAAAGAAAGTGAGTGGGAGAGAGCAGGAGAGAGAGAGAGAGAGAGGAAAAGAGTGAGTGAAAGAGAAAGAGCGAGAGAGAGAGAGGAAGAAATAGAGTGAGAGAAAATGAGAGAGTTAGCGTGAGATAGATAGATAGATAGATAGATAGAGAGAGAGAGAGAGAGAGAGAGAGAGAGAGAGAGAGAAAAGAGGTACACAGGTAATGGTTTTCTGTTTTGCCTTTCTCGGCTATCATCATTTCACTTCGTATGCAAGTGTCGATTTCCTTATAAATGTAACCGGATATTCCCTGTGTGCGTCCTCGCCATTCAAATCATGCATATTTTGATTCTCGTTCTTCTTCATCAGTCTGGAAGTAAAGCCACTGAGGTCCCCGGGAATGCAGGCTGGTATATTTTCCCTTCAGATATATGACGGGGCGTATATCTATTCTATGAAAAGGACAAAAAGAACGGTGACCGAGGAAAGATGACAAATATTTCAGCTTCCAATGCAAAGCTATTTAAAATGATGATTCTTTTATCCATCTTTGTTTTTGGGAATGTTTTAACAAAATTTGATCTAGTGAATTCAAGGAAAAAGACAGCATTTAAACTTATTTTTACTCCATTCAGAAAGGATGCAGTCACGGGTAGGTTATTCACAGGTTTTTCTATAGATCATTATGGCTTACGTTCTATATCACGTTGAAATAACGTTTTTCGTACAATCACTGAAGTTAACTAACGTAGAGTCTGGTCAATACCTAGATGGGTGCCTGCTTAGAAGTGGTAGGTAATGTAAGCTTGGATGTGTAGCTAATGATTCGACATTGTTAATCGGAGAGCCGAGTTCCAGTTTCAGTTTAATTCGTGATAGTCACTTACAGGCAAATGCCCTGGGGGAAGGTATGAATCCACACCTTTTCTACACGAATATGGGAAATAATAAAACTTGTATCACATTATTATCGCAAGAATTTTTACATTCTAAAATTATTTTCTGCATAGAAATTTAAATAGTTGATAAGCCGTAATAAAACAAATCAATCAATGAAATACTGATAAGACACATGCATGTTTTGAGTTCATTCTCTGGAATATAAATATATAGAAACTACCTTATCCTGAAAGTGAGATATTAGTTTATATATTAATCGTAATATGGAATTGGTCCCCCATTTCTAAAAGCACATCAAAATTTTATCATCGTTTATTAAATTCTGATTAAACATGAATCAGTTCCTTCTTTTGCACTTCTGGCTGGTGAAGACATTTCTTTCCATCTTCCTTTCCAGTCAACTTTGATCTTTCGTTATTCACTCTATTTGCGTTGTTCGAACTGCAGTCCTTAACTTTGTTTTAATTCAGAATATTTCGGCTATTGTACGCTCAACGGGGTTGTTATTTATAGTTCCGTGAGTTATGCTGTATCTATCTATCTATCTATCTATCTATCTATCTATCTATCTATCTATCTATCTATCTATCTATCTATCTTAGTCTGTTCGTATCTATCTATCTATCTATCTATCTATCTATCTATCTATCTATCTATCTATCTATCTATCTATCTTAGTCTGTTCGTATCTATCTATCTATCTATCTATCTATCTATCTATCTATCTATCTATCTATCTATCTATCTAAGTCAGTTCATTATCTATCTATCTATCTATCTATCTATCTATCTATCTATCTATCTCATCTATCTATCTATCTAGGCAGTTCATTATCTATCTATCTATCTATCTATCTATCTATCTATCTATCTATCTCAGGCAGTTCTTATCTATCTATCTATCTATCTATCTATCTATCTATCTATCTATCTCAGGCAGTTCATTATCTATCTATCTATCTATCTCATCTATCTATCTATCTATCTATCTATCTATCTATCTATCTATCTATCTATCTATCTCAGTCAGTTCATTATCTATCTATCTATCTATCTATCTATCTATCTATCTATCTATCTATCTATCTATCTATCTATCTCTGTCAGTTCATTATCTATCTATCTATCTATCTATCTATCTATCTATCTATCTATCTATCTATCTATCTCAGTCAGTTCATTATCTATCTATCTATCTATCTATCTATCTATCTATCTATCTATCTATCTATCTATCTATCATATCATTCTATCTATCTATCTATCTATCTATCTATCTATCTATCTATCTCAGTCAGTTCATTATCTATCTATCTATCTATCTATCTATCTATCTATCTATCTATCTATCTATCCAGTCAGTTCATTATCTATCTATCTATCTATCTATCTATCTATATATCTATCTATCTATCTATCTAGTCAGTTCATTATCTATCTATCTATCTATCTATCTATCTATCTATCTATCTATCTCAGTCAGTTCATTATCTATCTATCTATCTATCTATCTATCTATCTATCTATCTCAGTCAGTTCATTATCTATCTATCTATCTATCTATCTATCTATCTATCTATCTATCTATCTATCTATCTATCTATCCTATCTATCCTGCCTGTGTTAGAATGTTCGTATTCTGATCATGAAACCTGAGTTGGAATCTCCCGATGGTCGATTTGTCAGAAGGGTGACTTCTTGATGTTATCGGTCTGAGGAAGGCACCTTTGGAAAGTACCTGAAAACTATATCACAGGTCGACACAAGTCTTGTGAGTGAATTTAGGTAGACGGATCTCTTTGAGGGCTCGGCGATAACTCGAAGTCGCAAATCATCGTGACCGATGGTTTGAGCGTCCTGGCTTTGTTCATGTTGTTGTTCAGACCGGATAACACGCTAGCACCCAGAAACTGCACTTAAGCCCTGCTCAACATAGTTGCAGTACAAACCATAGGTGGGCTGTGTGGATGTTGAACAAGCACAAGTGCGCCCGAGCAAATGTTTGCAATGGGGATTAGCTAGCCATCTTAGCAGACGGGTATCCACGAATACAAGTGGCCAGCTAGTGGGGGATAAATATGGGTGTTAATCATTAATTAGACGTTCCAAAATATATAATTGCAATGAAAGAGGTTCGAACACACTGTCAGACTGAATTATTCACACACACATCGCCGCTTCACGTTTTAATGATTAAAAATCACATTAGGAGTCTTATGTGAATTTATTTTGTAAAATAATCATTTATTCGATTTTGAAATCACGGACAAAATCGAAAGCATTCCAATGAACTAGAAAATAATTTGATTAAAGCTTATCAATCCGAAAAGGGCTATTTAAAAATTCCGAGTAGTTTTTACAGACTCCATTCCACTGTGCTAACATTTGCTTATGAAGAAAAAGAGATCGGAAGTTCAGGTCGACCATGAAATATTGCAACACAAGTTTCAGTCAAACTAAATGAAGAATATATCCTCATAGATCTGACAAAAGGTGGAACATATCTTAACAATTCGAAAAACCAACAAGGATTTCACGGACAGCATGCACGATGAACGTCAATAGGTGTAGTTTTTTGCTGCATCGAGCAAATCATTGATAAACCTTTGCTTTGTGAGCACAGCCATGTTAGATTCTATTTTACCAGACTGTCACTCCCCTACTCTATATAACAGGGGAAAAAAATTGGATTATTGACGAGAGGTTGAAGCCTTTACTGACGTATTATTAGCATACGCATCTCGTGCAGAAGACATTCAAAGACATTCAAAGAGGTCTTGTGGATAAATGTATTTGTGAGCGGCTAGAGAAACTTGCTTTTAAACATGAATGCAACTTCGTATGTATATGTGATGTGATGATATATGCGTGAATGACTTTTTGTCTGCATCGATATCTCTGTGAGTCAAACTATGAAATCATCGAAGTGCAATAATTTATTCTTGGCTATGTTAGTAAATCCTCGGTCATGAAAGGGAAATGAAATTAGAGAGATTGTCCTTAGAGTTATAGACATTTTTGTCACGTCGTCAGTGTTTGCAGTAATTTATCTGTTTGCGTCTTCCAATTTGTATGTATGAGACACACCAATAAATAAGATAGAGACAGAGAAAGGACGACAAAAAAGAAGATATAGACGATTTGGTAGCTAGCTAGCTAGCTAGCTTGATAGATAGATAGATAGATATGAATACACTGAGATAGATAGATAGATAGATAGATAGATAGATATGAACAAACTGACTGCGATAGATAGATAGATAGATATGAACAAACTGACTGCGATAGATAGATAGATAGATAGATAGATAGATAGATAGATAGATAGATAGATAGATAGATAGATAGATTTAAACCCACTGAAAAAGATATATATAAACAGTCTGAAATAGATAGATAGATAGATAGATAGATAGATAGATATAAACAAACTGATTGCGATAGATAGATAGATAGATAGATAGATAGATAGATAGATAGATAGATATGAATAGATAGAACACATCGAGAAATATATATATATGAACAGTCTGAGATAGATAGATAGATAGATAGATAGATAGATAGATAGATAGATAGATAGATATAAATACACCGAGAAATATATATATATGAACAGTCAAAGATAGATAGATAGATAGATAGATAGATAGATAGATAGATAGATAGATAGATAGAACACACCGAGAAAGATATATATATGAGGCAGTCTGAGATAGATAGATAGATAGATAGATAGATAGATAGATAGATAGATAGATGATGAACACACCGAGAAATATATATATATGAACAGTCAAAGATAGATAGATAGATAGATAGATAGATAGATAGATAGATAGATAGATAGATAGATAGATAGATAGATAGTGAAATAGATAGACACACCGAGAAAGTATATATAGACAGTCTGAGATAGATAGATAGATAGATAGATAGATAGATAGATAGATATGAACACACCGAGAAATATATATATATGAACAGTCAAAGATAGATAGATAGATAGATAGATAGATAGATAGATAGATAGATAGATAGATAGATAGATAGATAGATATGAACACACCGAGAAAGATATATATATGAGCAGTCTGAGATAGATAGATAGATAGATAGATAGATAGATAGATAGATATGAACACACTGAGAAATATATATATATGAACAGTCAAAGATAGATAGATAGATAGATAGATAGATAGATAGATAGATAGATAGATAGATAGATAGATATGAACACACCGAGAAAGATATATATATGAGCAACGATAGATAGATAGATAGATAGATAGATAGATAGATAGATAGATAGATAGATAGATAGATATGAACACACCGAGAAATATATATATATGAACAGTCAAAGATAGATAGATAGATAGATAGATAGATAGATAGATAGATAGATAGATAGATAGATAGACACACCTGAAGAAAGATATATATATGAACGCAGTGTGAGATAGATAGATAGATAGATAGATAGATAGATAGATAGATAGATTATGAACACCACCGAGAAATAATATATATATGAACAGTCAAAGATAGATAGATAGATAGATAGATAGATAGATAGATAGATAGATAGATAGATAGATAGATAGATATGAACACACCGAAATAAATATGTATGTATGAACAGTCAAAAGATAGATAGATAGATAGATAGATAGATAGATAGATAGATAGATAGATAGATAGATAGATGGACAGACTGAGATAGATAAATAGAAAGAGGCTGGGTGACAGCAATAGTGATAAAGAAGTAGTAATTTAGTGAGGCGGCAAAGGAAAAGAGAGAAAGGGAGAGAGAGAGAGAGAGAGAGAGAGAGACATGAGAATTAAGGCAAGTAAAATCTAGATAGATAGATAGAGAGAAAGAGAGAGAGAGAGTGGGGAGAAAGAGTGTGAGAGTTAGTGTGAGAGTAAGAGTATGTATTAGTGGGAGGAAATGTAAGAGAGAGCTGGAGAGAGTGAGAAATAGTGAGAGTACGAGAGAATGTGAATGAGAATACGAATGCAAGAATGTGAGAATGAGAATGAGATAAAAAGAGAGAAAGAGATAGAGAGATATAGTGAGTGAGATAGAGATTGGTTTGGTTGTATTTATTTAGCTGTATATCAACCTCTATGGGTTATTTAATGTAGCGGTCTAAATATTTTCTACTTCAATGTAAGCGTGTCAATCAGAAATGTTTTGCATATGATTTCATTCATTTTGGGGCTAAAGTATACATTTTTTTTAGATGTACAGTACTGGGCTGTTATGAGACATCTGTCCCCCTGTATGACAGCGAATGCTGGACGATCTCTTCAAGGATGAAGGAGGGACTCGAAGCAACAGAAATGTAGTTCTACTGAAGGATGATGAGGATACCATGGACCAAATATGTGAGGAACAACAAGGTTTTGGAGAGGATGCAAACGAAAAGAAAACTTATACTTAGCATCGAGAAGAGACATCTGAGGTTTCTGAATGTGGAAGGCGGGCTTGGAGAATCTAATATTTACAGGATGGATAGATGGAAAGAGAGAGGGGAGGAGGCAGCACAAGACATACTTGACGAAGTGGATGGCAGAACTGGGTTTGGGTGAGATACCAAGAGGGAAAATGTTGAAAGTAACAAGAGACAGAGGCTAGTGGGAGTCCATGATCGCCTAAGTCCTAAAAAGACACGGCACAAGAAGAAGAAGAAGAAGAAGAAGAAGAAGAAGAAGAAGAAGTTTATAGATGGTAAAATGTATTGAAAGTAATCTTATAGAAATCTATTTTTTGCTATAGCGCTACTTTGATTGCCCTGTATTGCTCTAATTTCTTAGTGAACCACCAAACAAAAATGAAAACACTCTTTATCCATAGCTGGGACCCTAACAGATGCTACCACCGCAGGTCAGAGTAGACCTTGAGACAACACCAATTAAGACGTGGTTCTTGTTCAGAGGTTTTGCTGCCGGATGCAATTTAGAGAGAGAAAGTGTGTATGAAAGAGAGAGAGAGAGAGAGAGAGAGAGAGAGAGAGAGAGAGAGAGAGGAGGGGGGCAGAGAAATATAGTGAAAGAGAGAGAAATATATAAAGGGTGGACATCCAAATAGAGAAATAGATAGATAAAGAGAGAGTAAGATAGAGATACAGGAGGCATACAGACAGATAAATATAGAGATAGAAAGAGAGAAGACCTACAGAGAAATATATAAAGGGAGGGAGAGGGAGAAAGCGAGAGAGACAGAGAGAGAGGGAGGGAGAAAGTGAGAGAGGGAGAGAGAGAAAGAGAGAGAGGGGCAGAAAGAGAAGGAGAGAGAGGAGACATACAGACAGAGAAATATATATAGGGAGAGAAATAAAGAGAGAGAGAGAGAGAAAGAGGAACATATAGACCGAGAAATAGAAAGAGAAAGGGTGTGAGAGAGTTTGCGGTATTAAATCTTAAATATTTGAAACGGTAGGCGCTGGCGGGAAAGAAAACGCGGGGAAAATGAAACATGATAATACAGGGAACAAGAAATTCTGTGGTTGTCGATGGTGGGTGTGGCGAATTCGAGTGTAAGTTAACATCAATGGGTCTGTGAAAGCAAGGATTTTGAGACTGAGTGTGCCCTATGTTTATAAGCGGGTTCGTTCAGCTCGATTGTCTTGAAGGTATTAAGAATCGTTGAATGTTGAAAATTATCAGCAGCGTGTGTAACTGGCACTGGTCCACTGACACCATTTCGGTTTGGCTGAAGGTACTTTAGCGGCTATATTTGTGAAAGAATGGGGGTAGATAGTTGAATTATTTTCCTCCTCTTTCTCCGGCGAAAGTTTCTCCTTGGTCTTTCCAACACCCTGGCAGTGGTCCAGGCGAAATAATAACACGTGTTCGCAGTGTCAGTCTCGGTCCACCTTTTGGATTTGGGCTTGGCACCTGGCCATAAGTAGCGGTGGAAGGACTGACCAATCAGCTAGACTAGCTATTGAGGTCTCCGCGCGCGACGCGAGGGTGTAATATGGTGCAGTGAGAAGCGGAAACGTGCGTTTGTCCGTTCGCTCTTTCATCTGCATGTACGAAAGCACACACACACACACACACACACACACACACACACACACACACACACACACACACACACACACACACAGATACAAGCACTATCATAAAGACACACACTACATACAGACATAAACAAAGACGCACAAACATACCCAAGTAAACATACGTACACATAAATACACTTACACTTAAATGTAGATACACACACAAAAAATACACCCACAACCATAAAACACGCACCATATACAGACAGAAACAAATACACACAAACACACCAAAGAATACATAGAGACACAAAAATATGCACACACACACACACACACACACACACACACACACACACACACACACACACACACACAAATGCACGCACAACCACAAAGACACACACTCTATACAGACCGAAACACATACACACAAACACACCCAAGCATGCATATATACATAGAAATACACACACATCTAAATGTACGCACATACACACACAAAATGTTCAAATGACGTATCCGGATAATGCTGTTAAATTAGCCACACTCCACTGCTTGGTTTTTTTTTAATCATTTCAAAGCAAGGCAATAAAGTCTCTAAGATGTTAGGGGATATTGAGACTGAAAGAGAATGTGAATACTTTAGTGAGGAGAAAGGAGAAAAAAAAAGAACAAGTTTCAGGAAGACAGAAGATGGCGATTGACGTCGCATTTAAATGTGTAGGTGGCATTGTGTCTCTACTTGAAGTGGGGAATAATTTTCAAATGGCCTCTCGAGGAAGGAAGATGTTCCATATTCTATTCTAGGTGGGTGATTATTTTCAATTTATCACTGTGCGTAGGAATTGTTAACGGAATCATTTTTGATAACAATAGTTTATTGAACATCGCCATTTGCTAACTGAGTCCGCATTAGTATAAATAAAACTAAACGTTGTAGGATCTGACAATATCATCCTCAACATCTACGAAACTAGGTACGCGCACGCCAACTGTGTTAATCCCGAGGGAACATTAGTAACGAGAGCCCTGTCTTGTCGTTCCTTTTTTCCCCCGCTAGGCTTTAGTGTTAATGCGAACGCATATATCAAGAAGGTAGATACGGTAATTAAGCCCTGGATCAAAGGGGTTCCCGTATATGTCACGGCATACCACCACTTCATCTCATATAGCTCAGAGGCTTACAACCATATCACATACAATCTCGCGCAATAATCAAAGTTAAGCAAAGTCGAGTTTGGGAATACCAGGTGTTGTAAGCTTGGATGTCCAGGTGGTGTCACGAAATTGGAAATCGAAAGGCCGAGTTTCAATTCCACTTGAATTCGTTACAATCACTTACGCGCAAATATCTATAGAAAAGGCATGAAGCCACTTCTACTTACTTCCAGGAATAGGTGTTGTATCACTAAAACCATTTTTGTAATGTAAACATATTTTCTGCCTATAAATAACCCGCAGTGTTTGATAAGTCATAAAAAAACAAATCAGTCTACCAATCAATGATGTCCTTATCATTCATTCAAGGTATGCGTTATCCGGACTTTTGTGTTGTAACTCGGAACCGTTGAATTTAAACACATTTATTAGTTCAAATAAATAGTAACATTACAACATAGAAATTTCAACCAAATTTCCATTTTCTCCATGACAACACCCTTTCCTTTGCGTACGCATATAAAACAATTCTCTATGTATATCAGTTCCAGATATTGTTGAAATATATATATATATATATATATATTTTCTGTTTTCTTTTAAGAAAAACTTTAAACACCGGTCATATTTCCGTAATAAATTTATTTCAGTCAATAATTGTTGTTGCCAACAATCACCGACTTCATCAGACGGAAGGCCCTATTCGACTTGTTTCATGTCGTATTACTACGGAATGAAAGTTCAGTCAAGGCCAGGCGGAGGGGGAGGCAACATAGGATAGCCCACTATAATAAGTATTTCCGTTTCCATTTGTCGGGATATAGTGGGAGGAGAAATTTAATACAAACAAAACAACACGTGACTAATGTCACCAGCAATTTTATACATCAAATCATAATTCAAATTTCTAAGCCAAAATTTTATTTTTATTTTCCTAGATCTGTGATAAGTTAAGCCTAAAATTACGTTTAATTAGATTAAGTTAAGGCTATTATTTCTTTTCTTTACTCAATTGTTGATAAGATAATTCCATTCTATTTGTTGCAAGACTAGATTATATATATATATATATATATATATATATATATATATATATATATATATATTAGTCTACCGCAGGAAGCAATGGCAACCTATTGCGGGATAATTTTCTGCCCAGTCATTCATGTCACTTTTGAGACATGATTGCTCAAGCGTATATCACGTACGCCGCTTAATTGACTGATATATATATATATATATATATATATATATATCGATAAAAAATAATGTTCAAACAAATAATTTCATATATATATATATGAAATTATTTGATTGAACATTATTTTTGATCGATACACATATTTTAAGTAGATATTCTGTTTTTAATTAAACAGTATTATATATTTATATCTACCGGCCTGATTATTTACGATAAATTTTTATTACGAAAATGTGTGTCAATTGGCAGGAGTCGAACCTGTGACCCCTATTCATCTATGGGAAGCTACCATGTGATCTGGCACGTACTTAAACCTCTCGACCACGAATGACCTTCAGTCTAAACGAGGTTTTATCCTCGTTTAAACTGAATCCTACCGAATGACACATTTTCGTAATAAAAATTTATCGTAAATAATTAGGCCGGTAGATATAAATATATAATACTGTTTAATTAAAAACAGAATATCTACTTACAATTAAAATATGAGTATCGATCAAAAATAATGTTCAAACAGATCATTTTAAATTGTCGGTTATTTATATCCAAGTTTTGTTAATATTCGTTAATTTCCGTAATATATATATATATATATATATATATATATATATATATATATATATATATATATAAAGTAGAATCCTTGGTACTTGGTAAGGTAAATTCCACTGGGGATTATATCCAATGAGAAATCAATGTTAAGATATTGGATGTTTTATAAACCCATTAAATCTAATTATTTTGTTTTTGATCATAATTAGACCAGAACAACAATTGTATTAAAAAGTGTTCAATACAATTATATTGTGGAACTTTTAAATATTTTTCATTTAAATTAGTTATTACGCAGCCCAGTTTTCTACCTTTCGGTGTTTTCAGGCGATTTACAATAACTTATTTTACCGTTTTTTTTTAAACGCTCATGTAACAGGGATTTTTTATGAACGCGCAATTTTCAAAATTAGAAGTTAGAACATTTTCATCCATGATTGTATGATGTTAATAGGTATTTTTTGGTATGGTGTATGGTTTTGGTCATAATTTTTGTTTTTTTTCATTTAGTAATTCATTTTTGTTTGGGAAGAATATCATAGCCAATTTTCTGCCTGGCACAGTCTACATATTTTATCACCATTGTAAGGCTTGACTGTTTTTATTATACTACATGTTATGTCTGGGTCTTTCCATATTTTAATTTCATTTTCAACACGTGGTTAGCTAATTTTGGACGATTTTAAGGTTTTCTAGTTTAAATATAGACCTATGTCCATTCCATCTAGTCTTAAAAAAGTTTTTGCTTGATGGAATAACCATAGGTCCACACTTAAACTAGAAAGATTTTTAAAAAATTGCAACAAATACCTATTACAATCATAGAATAATGGATGAAAATATTCTAACTTCTCCTAATCCTGAAAGTTGCACGTTCATAAATCCCTGTTATTACTGTAAATCGCCTAAAGACAACTAAAGGTAGAAACCTGGGTTGCGTAATAACCCGTTTTATTAATATATATATATATATATATATATATATATATATATATATATCTATATCTATATATATATATAATTAATATTATTATTAATATATTAAATATATTAATATTATTAATATATTCAAAATAGCTTTGTTGATACTACATTGAGCACTGTTTTATTGACGCCTGAATAATAATATTATACACGTGTCTACCCTCATATACATATTTATTAATTCACGCACACACACACACACACACACACACACACACACACACACACACACACACACACACACATATATATTGTAAGAAAGATATGGAACATACAGGCGAAAATTTTTGTGTAGTGATACGATGCTTTTATAAACCATTGTAACAAACATTACAATATATATAGATATATATATTTTTTTCCAGTGAAAGTGGAGAGAATTCGAAAGAAAATGAAAGGGAAGAGAAAGAGGAATAAAAAAAAGAAAGAAATGTATGTCAAAAAGTGGAAAAGAGCGACAGGAGAGAGAGAGAGAGAGAGAGAGAGAGAGAGAGAGAGAGAGACAGAGACAGAGAGACAGAGAGACAGAGAGAGAGACACACACACACAGAAAGACAGACAGACTGACAGACAGCAGGAGATAAGAATGAAAAAAACCTGTGAGAGAAAGCGGGGTATGCGAATCTGAAAAGTCTTTAAAAGTCTAATAACCTTTTATGGCTGTAGTGGAGCGCAATTGCCCAGTCAGCCATTTGATGGTGAAAC
This sequence comes from Ascarosepion bandense, assembly GCA_037127315.1. NCBI lineage: Eukaryota > Metazoa > Mollusca > Cephalopoda > Sepiida > Sepiidae > Ascarosepion > Ascarosepion bandense. The sequence continues at coordinate 6,292,771 of JBBBDQ010000175.1, read as the reverse complement.
GGCCAAACAGTGTTTGGCAATCAGACAAGCGCGGTGAGCTCCTTTTCACGTTCGCCATTGGCGCTGGACTCCAACCAAACTTTGACCAATACGACGCGGATTGACGGACTGGCGAAAAGAAGCGCTTCATTGCGGTCAGGCGGGTGGGGTGGGGTGATGTGCACTTCCTCTACGCCGCATGCGAAATGAAATCATTTTGTTCTGACAACCGATATTTGCAATGCAGTGCTGGCAAAATATGACACGCGATTTTTTTGTTTGTTGAGTTAACTATCGAATAATCCACACAATACAGTTTGCCATACAAGGGACTTATTTATGGTGGATCGCCCCAAATAGTTCAAATCGAGGCATAAATAAAGAGATATCGTCAAATAATTCATAGCAAAAAAAAAAAAAAAAAAAAAAAAAAAAAAGATTCCAGTTGAGGAGTTCAGAACAAATGCTCTCGCTTCTTCTTCTCTTTCTCTCTCTCTCTCTCTGTCTCTCTGTCTCTTTCACCCCCCCCCCCCCACACACACATGCGCGCGCGCATACCTGAAGGCCAGCTTGCAACAAAACGCGCGCACACAGACATGAGCGAGCTACGTATGTCCACAGATATGTTGTGTGTATATTTGGGAACCAGTTTCTCATTCATGCATACTTGGTTAAAGACCACCGAAAGTTATTTACAAATCGGAAACCAGGAAAATAGACTGTTTACACAATACAAGGCCCAAGAGCCCCTCAATGCAGAGAGAGTTAGTGAATGAGATTGTTGCAAGTTCATAAAGGGAGGAAATAAGGGGTACATATTGTGGGGATAGGTAAGATAGATAACTGCTGGCTCTTTTCGCACACATAGATAAATACACTCTTGTATATATAGCTCTGACGATTTGAACTAACGGTATCTTCGGAAAAATAAGACATCTTCAGTTTTATAAACAAAGAATTTTTCATCAAAATATGACTAAATCAACCTTCTCACTATAACTGAACATTAAAAAATACCTTAAAACCCCACCTTTTTGGCATTAAATAACCTACAGAGGTTGATATGCCATTAAACAAATTCAAACCTATCAGAACTGTGTCATGATCTTAAAGATTTAATTTTTTTTTAATAATCGGTTCACCCTAATCAAAACAGTACTGCCATTGGTGTGCAGGGGCTACATAAGATTAGAGCAAAAAAAGAGGAACAGGTTACAGGGGCTGTCGGAGAATGGTCAAAGGAAGAGTGGGGTTATTGGTATGAAGAGAGTTACGTGAGAGTAGAACGAAAAGAAAAAAGGACAAGATACAGAGTGTATCGGGGAAAGGAAGAGAGTCAAGGAGATAATCGATGACAATTGACGTTGCATTTAAACTCTTGGAGATCGTAGCTATTAAGAAAACAAATATACGGAAGGAAGTTCCAAAGGCAGGGAGTGCGAGAAAAGAAACCGGAGGAGTAGAAGTGTTGATTACAATTGATTTTTTTACTGTAAAAGACTGGGATCTAGTTACCAGTCTAGTAGTTCGAGTAAATTTGTGTAGAGGATGCACCAGGGAGCTAAGCTCGTCGGAACAGAAGCCATGAAAATATTTGTAGAAGAGACAGAGGGAAGCCACATCTCATCGGTGAGAAAGTTACTGGAGTTGGGCTGCCAGGTTTGGATCAATTATATTGCATATTTTTTATTTTTTTTTATTTTGTCGAGAACCCTGAGATAAATAGCAGGGACTCACGACCAGATATGACAACAGTATTCAATTCACGGGCAGATGATAGATTTGCGTAAGGGTGATTTGCGTAAGGGTGATTTGCGTAAGGGTGATTTTATAGCTAAAGAAAATAGTCTAATAAGTCCAGATGATGCAAAAGTAAAACAAAACTAAAAATTGGTGAATTTAACAGGCTATCAACTTCTTTGAAATTCCAATACAAATCCCGCTGTAAGATGTCCTTATCTCACCTTTCCGTGTCCCGGTTAAAGAGTTAGAAAATTACCGTCTTTACCGCATTAAAACAGTTGCAACAGCAAGGAAATCTAAACTTATTTATAAATGAAACTTTGTCTCTGTGTGTGCGTGTGTGTGTGTGTGTGTGTGTGTGTGTGTGTGTGTGTGTGTGTGTGTGTGTGTGTGTATCCGTTACCTATAGACTCCGAAAAGGCTGACCCAATTTTCTTGAAAATTTACACAGTTGTACTATAAGCGTCTGCGAGTGTTCTTAGCTAGGTTTTGTGTCGAGGTATCCCCGATAAATATCGAAAATCGATAATCGAAAAAATCGGGTTATAGAGGGAGTGCTCCGATTTTAATCAAATTTGATACACTCATAGACAGACATAAGAAACGATATTCAGAAGTTTCAATTTTGCAGTTCTTACAATAGTGCAGAAAATCGATAATATATATTACGCGTAATATATATATATATATATATATATATATATATATATATATATATATATAAAAGGCAAGATGTTTGTGTGTGTGTGTGTGTGTGTGTGTGTGTGTGTGTTTGTTTATCTGCCTGTATGTCTGTATTTTTTTCAGCCCTTTTATTTTAGTTTTTGATTCGGGTTTGGCTCTAAGTAGGTATAATTGTAGTTCTTAGTCTCAGCCATGATACCATTTACTCAGAGGATATGTTTAGCCTTCAAAATTCGGTTTACGACGAAAAAAACTCATTTGATATCGATACCAGGAGATCAAAATTTGACTTACATACATTCATTTTTCTTTCAGTCTACGGTTTCGCTTTAACAGGAAACAACTATTGCTTTTTAGTCTTTCGCGCCAAAGTCCAAAGAGTCTGAGCTCCAGGACCACGGATTAGTTTTAAAGATTTCATTACACCCGAGCAACGCCGGGCTATACTGCTAGTAACTGATAAGAAAGAGATGTTGGTTCCTAAATCAAATCTAAATACATCTGTGCTTACGGCCATTTTACATTGTCACACCTGTTTTCGTACGATCACCGAAGTTGAGTAACGTCGAGCCTGGGCAGTACTTAAATGGGTAACTGCTTGGGAATGCCAGGTTCTGTAAACTTGCATGTATGGGTGGTTTAATGGTACCGCAATTCGAGGGGAGGGCGAAATCCAATACCATTTCAGTTCGTTGCACTCACGCGTAAATATCCATGAGAAAGGTACGAATGCACATCTTCACACCCACACATGTGGGTTAATTAGTAAAACCTGCATCACTAAATCTTTATTATCTTACAATAGACTTACAATCTCAAATATGTTCTGGCTTTAAATAACATGCAAAAGGTTGATAAACCATAAAACATCATTCAGTCAACCATATAGCACATCTAACTGTAGGCACAAAGAATTTTCACGATCATGAAGTGAAAGTCTATGTGTGTGTCTGTTTACTTCTATCTATCTATCTATCTATCTATCTATCTATCTATCTGAGCCTTTTCCTATCTATCTATCTATCTATCTATCTATCTATCTATCTATCTATCTATCTAAGCCTGTTCCTATCTATCTATCTATCTATCTATCTATCTATCTATCTATCTATCTATCTATCTATATTTCTGACATGAGGTATTGCAATTATTTACACTATTTACATTTTCCTAATTTTCTTGGCATATTCCTGAAGTTTCGGTCCTTCTATGGTTGGACCTTCTTCAGGTGATTGAAGGTGTTCGGATTGAACATTTTATTTCCAACCGCTCCAGTAAACTGGAAGAAATGGTGCAAGGGATGAATAACATAAAGAAAAAAAGCTACTCTCTGTCTACTCTAAGGGAAGGGATTATCATATAAAATACAAAAGATCCGTGGTTCATGCAACATCTGAACGACTTTCAAATGGATTCGACACTTCAGAGTAAAACCTCCCATAAATGAGAGCATGATTAAGGACATTGCGTACGCCATACCATGAAACTATGGTCAGAAATATGGAGCAATGGGCCGCTCTCTAAGATAAGACTGCAAGACCGTAACACAAGAAGAAATAAGAAATCAGGCTTAGCTGACCACGTATGAAGAAAAAACAAAGATCACCGCCCCCAGTGGGATGAAGTTGAAATGATAGAGAACAGCACTGGAGAATACGAAAACTCAAGTAATCAGCGCATATGCTCCACCACAAAAATCTCCTAAGTCGGTCAAACATAGAAATGAATACAATATAAAAACCAAAACTACAGAGTGTAGAGAAAACCAATTACAAACAGGAAAATTGTAATATGAGCACTGATAAAAAAATGTGTAACTGAGAGATTTGATTTATAAGTCCCCAGAATTCATACACTGATATCCTCAAGGACACATGGTTGAGTAGATAAAAATGTTAGTTAAATCGAGTGATTTGACTCGAAATGAACGAAATAAAGAGTTTAGTTCAAACTGTCACTCACCTGAAGAAGATCGCAGCGTACAACGGCTGAAACGTCGGAAATACGGCAACAATGATGAGGACAAAAGATAGTTATTTACACTACTTACAATGTAAATAGAGTGAACAAATATATATATCGGTGTCTCTGTTTAAGCCTGGCTTTGTTTAAACCTAACTTGCAGGTTAACAATGTTAGCCGTTATGAATCTATATATATATATATATATATCAGTCTGTTTAAATCTAGCTATTTATCTACGTAAGTCTGTTTAAATCAATCCATCTATATATGCTAGTATGTTTAAATCTATCTAGTTATCTATCTATGTCAGTCTGTGTCTATCTCACAATTATGTCCCTTTCTCAAATGTCTTTATTTTTTTGTGTATCTATATACTCTATTATTTCTATTTGGGTATATCTATCTCTATCTTTCTGTATCTCTACCCCAACACACGGTCGCTGTCAGTTTTTTGTATGTTTTTTTAAAATTTATTATCGCAGATTCTCTTTTGCTATCACTCACTTCTAAGAAAAAAACTGAAACTGTATACTTTTTTTTTAAGTCCACATAACTTTGTGAATAAATATTTTTGTCTCTTGTTGACCGTTGTAAATTCGTTTTTTAAAATTTTAAATGAATTATGCTGAATAAATTTCTTTAAAGTTAGGCCATTTTCTTATGTTCTTATTTATTTATTACCAGATTACATGGTAAAATTCTAATATGTACATTGTGATGAGTGGAATATACGTTTCTGGCATAAATAGGTCATGACTATGAGCCTTTAGTGAGCGACCACCTGCCGTATGCGACCAGTTTTTATGGCAGCAGGAGTGGTCGCATATGACAGGTTAAACTGTATGCACACACACACACACACACACACACACACGTGTGTGTGTGTGCGTGCGTGTGTGTGATTAACAAAAATATCTTCTGTTTCACTTTCTAGCCACTTTCTCCTGTTCTGAATTCTTGTTTGTCCCCATTTTCTTTTCTTGGTCAGTTTCACCCCACCTCTCTCTCTCTCTCTCTCTCTCTCTCTCTCTCTCTCTATCTATCTATCTATCTATCACATTATGGAGTGTTAAAATAGTCTTGTGCTAGACTTGAGACACTGGCAATTAGGTTTTACAATTGAATTTAAGAAGTGGAAGACTTTTTCTTTTTTGATCAAAACGAATCATTTTAAGTTTTGGAGAAGAAAAATAATAGAAATTGCAGACAAATTATAGACAAATAACAATCTGTAAGCAGTCAAAAGGTGATCTAGCTAGCGAAAGTATAAAGCAATGATTTTTTAAACTTTTGTCTATCGTTTTTCATACTTGAATGGCAAAAGAAGAAATCTGAGGATTTCTAAAAATAGTGCTTGTTTGTAATATAACCAAATCGAAGTGACAACCAGCTGACCTGAATTATTGAATTCGACCTTTGTGTCGCACGAACCGTGCGGGAAGCAACTCGTTGTTAATTGGAACAATGGGTGTACGTGTCTTGGTGACGTATCGTCTTGGTAAAGAGTGAAGAAGATAAACCCTGTCCCTTCATGCGGGATGGTTTTATATGAAAACCTGTTCATCAATGAGTGTAGGAGAATTTTGCCTGTTACTTGGAGAGAAAAATTCACAGCGCCTCGGCACTTTGCCGTGTAACTTACACTTCACTCAACAATAACACCACCCTCGCCAAGTACAGATTAAAAGGATCCGTTTTGATCTCACTCGCCCCCAATGATTACCGATTGAGTATAGGTATTTACAATGTCCGCCACCATTAGATTGTCTATCAAGGTCTCGTGATCGCTTTTTAAGTGTACCTGCAAGAAGAACAAAAACTCAATCAATTAACTCTTATATGATTGGCTGGAATTTGTTTATTTACCTGCCGAACTATCCATCAACCAGCGTTTATTTTCAGGGACCTGTCCAGTAAAAGTCGATCTTGTTCACAAACCAGCGCACCAGGTTGTGTTAGGTTTTCGGATCGAATGAATAAATACAACGAAACGTCCTTGGATAAAGCTTTGCCTAATTTATCCCTGTGACCTGTAACGGTGCTCGTTTTGAGTCACCACAACGGTGGCGTCTTGAAGAGGCGTTATAATTTAGCGAGGTGACTGTCGTGGAGGTTAGGAGAAAAGAGAGCGTGGTTACAGGTTTACATTTGGTAGCTGTGATGTATGATTGACCCAGGACGAAGGAAAAAATACAACAAAAAGCTGGAAAGAAAGAGAAAGAAAGAGAAAAAAAAAACGATCGAGACAAAGAAAAGGGGAAAAAAACGTGGAAAAGAGAAGGACAGAAAAATAAAAAATGAAAAAACAAAATGAAAACTTAGATAATACCTTCACCGGGAGTAAAACGGATTTTGATTATTTCAATGGTTTGCAAAGAATTTCCTTTCAAGAAACGAATCTGTAAGTAAAAGAGCATTTTTTTTCTTCTAATTGACATTTTACTCACACTTCCAATTTTCTTTTTTTGTTGGCCATATTACGTTTTCAGAACCTTGTGTTTCCTTTCACTCCTTTCTTTATTTTTATATTGTTGATTTGAGAAATAGGAGGCTCATGCTTGGTGAAGGAGGTTAGATGGCATATTCATACACTACAGAGGGAACTGATGACCACTAGAGGGACCTGGAGGAAGTTACCCAGTAATTTAAGGGGCTAATGGGAGGGTTTAAGAGCCCAAACTATAGAGGGGACCTAGCAGAATTGCAGAGCTGGTTCTCTGCCATTCAGAAGCGGAGAATCATTTATAAACTAAACAAAAAGGAAAAGATGCTAATGGCATATGACGAGTTATTATGATCCATATCCAAATTTATAGAGAACCTCTATTTAGATAGACCGGGGATCACATGGGGCCAGCTCAAGGAGGAAGTGATCGGCAAATATGCCAGTGAAAGAACGGCCATTGAAGGGGTACGAAAGTTGTTCTGTATCAACCAGCCAGAAAAGGAGAACCGTGACGAGCCGGGGGAAAGGATGCGTACCCTGATGGCATATCTGGATGAACAATTCTGAAACGGGGGCGTGATTTAGGCTCACCTGGTAGACATTTTCTTCTATGTTCTAATCGACGGAGATATTCGGAGAAACGTGATACATGGGTCACCGGACACTTTGGAAGCAGCAGCACGAAATAGCGAAAAGTTGAAGGACACCATACAATCAATTTTCCAATCCAGTGGAGAGGCGTAGGTGAGACCGGACTGTGCGAGATGCGGATGACACGACCATGAAAGAAAGTGATGTAGGCGTTTCAAAGAGAAAGAGACTCCAGAAAATAAAGAAAGCGGATCAGACACAAAAACAAGGAAACGAGAAAAGACTGCCCCCCAAAATGTAAGAGACAGGGTCATCCAGATAAAAACCAAACCTCATCAGTTATTGTGTTAAAATTACCAGAATCTGGTCATTTCGCTGTAAATTGGCCCCCACCATAAGGAGCTTGTATTGTTCGGGGATAGGACACGTTAAAAGAAACTGTGCTAGCCGAAGGAAAACAGGAGGACGAGCCACCCTCTTGAGAATTAGGAAGATGCACTAGACCAAAAAGAAGTCCCTTACACTAGATAGGAATGAGAATATGGGTCTCCAAAGGAGGGAAATGATGGAAAAGGAAGCTTAATACACCGCCGATTCAAATAGACAGGAAGTGGTAGCGTATCTAAAATAGATAATTGATTTGTAACAAGAAACGCAGTCTTGTACTGGGCATTAAAATTGATACAATCTATTCTTCTTCTATGTGTCCTGTCCCTTCAGGACGTAGGCGATCATGGCTCTCCACATCTCCCTATTAGTATGTTTGCTCCTGTTGCTTCTGGCAACCCCCGTTCCGTCATTCACCTGATCAGGCCCTGCAAATATGTTATCCGCTGCCTTTCTCTGTCTCTCCTTCCTTCTATCTGTCCAGTCAGTATCAGGTTCTCCAGGCTCTCCTTCCTCATTGCATGTCCCAGGAACTTCAGTTGTCTCTTCCTGATGCTCAGCATCAATTTCCTTTTGTTGCCATTCTTTCTAACACCTCGTCGTTGCTTGTATGCTCAGTCCACGATATCCGTAGCATCCTTCTGTAGAACCACATTTCGGCCTCTTCCAGTTTTGTCCTCATTTTCGATGATATTGTCCAGCATTCACAGCCGTATTGAAGAACTGACATCACGTAGCAGTCTAGCACTCTTTTCTTCGTTTCTATTGAGATTTTCCTGTGTGTTAACACAATCTATTAGTCATCTCTAACTTAGATTTGATGTCTTCTATTTTCTGTATAAACTTCATATGATTTACGGGGATTGGAGCAGAAATACGGTGTTTAATAAATTTTCGTGTAGCGAATTCACCATGCTTGTAATACTTGTGCATTTGGTTGCGGTTAAATATGTCAATGTTTTGTTGTGTTGTATTTTTATTATTGTTGTCTTGTATTTTTTATATGATTATGAAAATTATCGGTGTTTAATGTTTATTTTATGTGTCTCAGTTCGCTTAGAAATATTTTTGGGGAAGAGGAAGTTTAAAAATTTCGTTATCGCTTCTATTTTATATCTTTTCGGATATTGGCTATCATAATTTAGAAGACACGAGTCCGTAGTAGTTGGCATTTTATATAGATAAGTGGTAAATGGATTGGATATTAGTTCTATACCAACGTCGAGGTATGGGATGTTGTTAGTAACCATGAACTCGCATGTAATTTTTTAAATGTTGGTTTTATACTTATAATTTCGTCTTTTTTTAATCAAAACAAAAATGTCGTCAACGTACCTTGTGAAGATTTCTAGTTTATCATTTGTTTTAAACTCTCTGTTTTCAATATAAGACATATAAAAATTAGCAAACGTAAAGCCTAAATGTTTTCCCACACTAGCATCATTAATTTCGACATAGATGTTGCCATTATGATCATAAAATGGGGGTTTCGTGGTACAAGCGAAGAGTAATTTCCGAAGTTGAGATTGGAAGCAACCGAAGTGTGGTTCTACAAAAAGATACTGAGAATGAGCAACGACAAGGTTTTGGAGAGGATGAAAAGGAAAAGAAAATTATACTTAACATCAGGAAGCGACAGCTAAAATTTTTGGGACACGGAATGAAGAAGAAGGTCTTGGAGAATCTAATACACAAGGGACGCATGGAGAGACAGGAGAAAGCAACACGAGATGTACTTGATGGGCTTCAGCAATGGATGGTAAAGCAGGGTTTGGGAGAGATACAAAGAGAAAATATTTAAGAGCGGCAATGGATAGAAGGATGTGGAGAGCCATAATCACCTACGTCCTGAAGGGACAAAGCACAAAAAAGAAATACAATATTTTCATTGTATAATTTTTTTTTTTAATAATGATGTTTTATTGGTTGAGTTCTAACGTACTACTGAGGTTGTTGGGATAGCTTCCGGTAGATGTTGGTTCTGTGGGGCTCATTGCATTATGGAGAATAGCCATGTATTTTTGAATTTCGGTTTTAAACTGTTGATATGTCTCGGAAAGGGATATATATATACTATAGTCATCCGCAGACAGATCTGTTTCGCTGTATCACAGCTCATCAGTACGGTCAGACTCTGATTGCTTTCCAACCCAGGATTGAAACCCGACCGAATTGGCGTCAGTCGGCGATTCTACCTTTGGGCCATGAGCGTTCGGTAGAAGAAGGCAGACTTTTTTTAGCGCGTATATCATTATACACGCCCAATAGCCATAGTGCTCTAATTCATTGTTGAATGAGCGATACGTAATGCCGGAGTGGCTACTGTTTTCAAAGTCTCCCATTTTTCCAGAGTGCTATATATATATATATATATATATATATATATATATATATATATATATCATTCGAGGTTGTTAAGTGGTTTAGGCAAATGCAACTGGGTAGGTCAATCTAGTACGTAGACGTAATGTACGGT